>OZ030008.1:22287500-22697500 GCA_964023405.1 Apodemus agrarius
AGAGACTCTGTCTCAAAATAAAACAAAACAAAAAACCTAAAACCTCAGCTATTTAAATGGCCAACCCAGCCAAAAGTGGGTGCTTCTGGCACTTGGGGTGCTGCTCAGAGATAGAACGCTTGCCTAGCTTGTTCAAGTCCTGGAATTTGATGCTTAAATCACAGAAAAGCAAAAGTAGGAACCTCTGGAAAATGGACTAGGGAGCAGGAGTGGGCGAACTAGGACACTGCCTGGTGCCTGCCCCAACAGCTACGCTACATTATGTTCTGTCTCACGACAGGCCTGGGTCACTCAAAACCAAAACAAATCCTCTTAAAAATGTTAGGAACAGGGCTGGAGAGATGGCTCAGTGGTTAAGAGCACTAACTGCTCTTCCGAAGGTCCTGAGTTCAAATCCCAGCAACCACATGGTGGCTTACAACCATCTGTAATGAGATCTGATGCCCTCTTCTGATGTGTCTAAAGATAGCTACAGCGTACTTACATATAATAAATAAATAAATCTTTAAAAAAAATGTTAGGAACAAAACTTAAAAGATCCTCAAATGAGTTTCAACTTTAGTGCAGTTTGAAAGAACCAGAACATACTTCATCTTCTATAAATTGGGATCTAAAGAAGGAAACTGGTTCTTTCATGAAGGAAACTCCACACACAACAAAGATGCTAAGAAGTGCTCTGCTGCCCTCTGGTGCTTTGAAAATGAAAGGCAGCACCAGGCCCCCACAGGGAAGATACCTCCCCCACTTGTTGGAAGTGCTTCTTGGGGATTTCTTGTTTCATCTTCAAATGACCCTTTTCACGACACAGACACTTTCACTGTCCTAAGTTCACAGAGAAGACCAAGATCGGGAGAAGCCAAGCAGGGCAGCCACTGCCATTCCTAAGTGAGAGCTCACCCTCCAAGCAGACAGCCTGGCTGAACCTCTAAGAAGCTGCTAAAATGATCCGTTCTGGGGTAGATTCTGCATCGGACCTACTCTAACATTACAGGGACAATCAGGGCCAAGGGCAAGAATGCCCATGGTCTCAACGTTCCTGGTGCCTGACAGCACAGTCTAACAGCAGCGGGGAGGAGGGGGGAGACTTCCTACCACCTCAGGACCCTCAGCCAGTGCCCCCTCCATCCAGGGCTGAGGCTTCAGCTGGCTCTTCCAGGGAATATGGAGCTCTAACTGTAGCTGCTCTCCACATTCCAGACTCCTACCTTACCCACTGGAGGCTGAGAGCCACTCCACACATCCAGCGCCAGCACACTCTAGCTCTTGTGGCCTTTATTAAAACCCCAAGGACCCCAACATCCTCTTGAGCAAAGAACCCCCGTGCTTTCTTCTACCCTTCTTCTTCCAGCCTCCCAACCTAATCGGATAGCATGCCCTACATGGCTCTTTCCTGCCTGCCTTCTCTCTCACCTCCTCCCACATCAACTCCGGACCCTCTTGCCTTCTCTCAGACCTCACACTATGCAGGCATTCCTTTGCCTCTCAGGCCAGTTTCCCTACACACTGTCTACTGAACTTTCCAACGTCTCTACTCCAGCTGCCCTAGATACCAACTCCTAGAAGACACTTCAAGCACTAGTGAGCCCACAATTTGCAGAGGCTCCATAATCTCATCAGCTCAATTCTCTGTCTCAACTGATAACCCACAATACATTCAAAAAGTCCAAGTCTTATTTCAAACACACTCACTCATCCTTGTCTTCTGACCTGTCTTCTCTCTTCCCACACAGTCCCAGCTCAATCCACACCTTCAGCCCTAATCAATGTCACCCAAACTCACAACGCCAGCAAAGAACATCTTTAGAGGAATGTGTACCTCAAACCCAAATCTGACGATTCAAACGCTTCTGTCCTTGGCAGAAACCTTTCACCCTGCATTCTGATCCTACGAAAATTTGACACTAATCTAACATCCCAACTTCCTTTGCTACACTTGACAATGCCAACCCTCTGTAGCTGTCACTGCTCTACTACAAGTCCCTCAAGCTGTCAACTGTCTCCTCAGAGACCCACACATACTCTGAGGAGACAGGGCAGTATTGAAGCATTGCTATAGTACACAACAAACAGTGTCTGTACCAGGCATTGCCTGACCTTGCCTGAATAAATTATAGACAGGACAAAAAAATGCCTCAGTATTAAGAATAACCACAACTACCCTGGGGTGGGCTCTGTGGCACTGATTTCACTTTGTACTACCAATGGATTAGTAAGGCAGGCTACATAACCCTCCTTTCACAGAAAAGTTCAGGACTAGCTGATGCCTGTGATCTTACTTTCAGGCTAAAATAAGCCACTTTAAGGATTCACAAGAACACGAGGAAAAGTCTACTACCCTAATTATAGTCACACATAAGAAGAAAGCACTGGGCAGAGACAAGGGGTGATGATAAGGGGGAAATCTGACTAACCTGAACCCTAGCCTGCAGGGATTAGCAAACGTTTCTGATAAAGGACTCGGAGCTAGACAGTCTAGAAACTACTCAGTGTACTTTAAGGTCCAGAAGCAGCAGTAGATATGTATGTATGTATATATGTATGTACGTACATACGTACGCATATATATATACAGAAGCAGCAGTGGATATGTATACAAACAGGCATAGTTGTATTCCAATAAATCCTCATTTACAAAACTAGCTTCAACACAGATGTTACTGTAGGGACCAGTTTGTCACCTCTCTACATTCAGAGCCACTAGCAGACACTCACTACTAACCTCTGCTAGGTCTTGTTTCCTCCTCTGCTATAGGGAAATGTTTCTGACAATAGACACATGAAGATAACTCAAAAGAACACACACATACAAAGCTCTCAACAAATAATACTGATTACTGACTCCAGCCAGGATACAGGATGTTATGCCAGAAAGCCAATAAGAACCATGTGGCTCCCTCCCCCAACACACACACACACACACACACACACACACACACACACAGGCATTATCATGAATTGAAAGATACTGGCAGAGATTCTGGCCATGACAGAATTAATTTTACCTCTTGTACTAGTAACTACAAAACCAAGCAAAACTGAGACACTAGATAATAAACAGTACTCACTGTGATACCCACCACCCCACTTTGAGACAGGGCTTTTTCATGTAGTCCCTGTTGGCCTGGAACTCACTCTGTAGACCAGGCTGGCTTTAACTCAAGAGATCTTCCCAGCTCTGCCTCCCAAGTACAGGATTGAGGAGGTGCACCACCTTGCCCAGCCACACTCTGACTCTTGAACAAGAAGGGAATAGGGAGCTGGGCAGTGGTGGCGCACGCCTTTAATCCCAGTACTTGTGAGGCAGAGGCAGGCGGATTTCTGAGTTCGAGGTCAGCCTGGTCTACAGAGTGAGTTCCAGGACAGCCAGGGCTACACAGAGAAACCCTGTCTCCAAAAAAAAAAAAGGGGGGGGGATAGGGAAAAGGATGGGCATTGTGTGGAAATGCCGTTTCATAAAGACTTATTATCTGTGAAGGAGAGACTATCTCAAAGCACACCTGACAAACCAAGGATGCACACACACCACGATGAACAGCAGCGCTGGGATCTGTGAGATGGTTCTGCCAGCAAAGGCTCCTGCTGCGAAGCCTGGAGACCTGTCATAGACAGCCTGCAGGAGCTGGCTTCCTTCCCCCACCATGGGAGTCCTGGGACCTGAACTCACTAAGGCCATCAGATTTGGCAGCACTTACCCTAACTCATTACGTCATTTTGCCACACAAATGGGTGGCTTCTAAATCTTAACTTATGGTAATTTTTTTATGAAATCATAGAAAACTAAGAAATAGGCTGGAGAGATGGCTCTGTGGTTAAGAGCACTGGCTGCTCTTCCAGAGAACCTGAGTTCAGTGCCCAGCAGCCACATGGTGGCTCACAGCCATCTGTAATGGGATCCGATGCCTTCTTCTGGCTTGTAGGTAGGGCAGATAAAGCACTCATATACATTAAATAAATATTAGGGGGAAAATTTCTTAAAAAAAAAAAAAAAGACTAAAAAATACTCAGGTACAATGTCCTAATTGTCCATGATTTTGTGATGAATACACACACTCTTGGTTGTTCCTAAACCTAGGAAACATTTCAACTGCAATGAATTCCACTTACTAAAAGCAAAACACAGCCAAACTGCCCAACGCCATTACTGTTGCTGATTAATGCATGTGAGTCCTCCACCTTGAGCTCCCTGTAAGTGGTCAGCCATGCACCTAGCACTTTTCAAGCACATGTTGTGGAGCTGGGGAGATGGCTCAGTGGTTGATGGCTGCTCTTGCAGAGAGCCAGGGTTCAGTTCCAAGGCCCAAACAGCCTCACAATCATCTGTAACTCCAGTTTCAGAGGATCTGATGCCCTCTCCTGGGCCCTTGGGCACAAAGTGCACATGGTACACATACATGCAGGCAAAACACTCTTACACATAAAATAAATAAATCTGAAATCATTAGTACACAAACCAAATCCATGTGTACTGTGGAGTTTCACAGAGTTCTAGAAGTTTCTAAAGGCTCTCGCTGGCTCTCCTTTACCCCAGAAATACCTGTACGCCCATACATACATCAGACTGACAGAAGTATCTGTTACATTAACCTAACTGTCTTCACACCAGCAAGAGTTTGCTTTAAAGTGTCTAAGAGTAACACAGCCGCAGGTTAAAGGTCTCCTAAAACACTGACCAGAAGATCCACGCTTTACTCTTACCTTGACATCTGGCACCTGTGCCCCAAGGCTGTTGAGGCCCACGATGGAGTAGAAGGCAGACTCCAAACTCGTGAAAGGGCGGTTCAGTGAGGCTTTCAGTCTTTCCACATCATGCCTCGTGAGGTAGTGGGTGGGGGTCAGAGCCTGGACACTGGCTGTGATTGTCAGGGCCAACAGGAAGACAGCGCTTGAACCTGAGGGAAACAGCTAGTAAGTACACACCGTACACTCCTAGTCACAATCCCAACAAGGATACCTCACTCCCGCAGGAGCCCAACCATGTGCCGATGGGTGGAGAGCACTAGAGGGGATGGTGACCCCCACCTTCAACCACCAGGACAGTCTTTCATGCAAGCTTCAGGAATCTGAAGAGCAAGACCACACCATTCCCATCTAAAACCTGCCAGGACAGAAGCAATCCTGAGTCCTCATCTCCCGTCTCCTCAGCCTAAGGCCTTCCTCATTCACCCCAACAGGACACGGCCCCATTCCAACTCCGCATTACTTGTCCTTTCAGGTTTCAGCTCAAGCATCTTTTTTTGTTGTTGTGGGTTTTTTTTTTGTTGTTGTTGTTGTTTTCCCCGAGACGGGGTTTCTCTGTGTAGCCCTGGCTGTCCTGGAACTCACTTTGTAGACCAGGCTGGCCTCGAACTCAGAAATCCGCCTGGCGTGCGCCACCACGCCCAGCCTCAGCTCAAGCATCTTTAAGAAGCTGTCCCAGTGGGGCCGAGGAAATGGCTCAGTGCAGAAAGAGCACTGACTGCTCTTCCAGAGGACTGGAGTTCAGTCCCCAGCACTCACACGGTGGCTCCCAACTATCCGTGTCTCCAAATCTAAGTGATCTGATGCTCTCTTCTGTCCTCCCAGGACACCAGGCACACATATGGTACACCTTCACTCACATTACAATCAATCAATCAATCAATCAATCAATAAATAAATAAATAGGGAGCTGGAGAGATGGCTCAGCGGGTAAGAGCACTGACTGCTTTCCTGAAGGTCCTGAGTTCAAATCCCAGCAACCACATGGTGGCTCACAACCATTCATAATGAGATCTGATGCCCTCTTCTGGTATGTCTAAAGACAGCTACAGTGTACTTACATATAATAATAAATAAATCTTTATAAATAAATAAATAAATAAATAAAGCTTTTCCTAAATTAGATGAGTGTATGAAGAACCTAGCCTCTGTGCCACATGGGAACCACAGCCAAGTTTTTCAGTTACTGTCTCAGCTTCCTCAGGCATAAAGCAGATGACAACAGTGCTATCCCTGGGCCTGTTCTAAGGTAAGGTAGAGAGACTTCAGACGAGTGATTGGTACACACCAAGCACTATATGAAGTCCCAGCTGGTGCTTCCATTACGGTGGGTGACACTATAGCCACTCCATACACTCTATACTGAACCCAACAGTATCTTCCATAACTAAGAGTGTGGGGGCTGATTTCTCTGTTAAACTATCAGCTCCTGGAGGGTGGCGACTATTTCTCATGATTATCTCAGTATTTCCAAGTCCTACAGACTGCCAGGCACATAGTATGCAGTGAATAAATACTTTACAACTAAATGGATAGAAAAAACAATATCTGTAGTGCCCTAGAGGATAGGAAGAAACTGTAGGAATGGCATCTGTCTGTCTTTCATTAAAAACAAAAGAAGGGCCAGGCGGTGGTGGCGCACGCCTGTAATCCCAGCACTTGGGAGGCAGAGGCAGGCAGATTTCTGAGGTCGAGGCCAGCCTGGTCTACAGAGTGAGTTCCAGGACAGCTAGGGCTACACAGAGAAACCCTGTCTCAAACCCCCCCAAAACAAACAAACAAACAAAAACCAAAAACAAAACAAAACAAAAAAACAAAAGAGGGTATTTTTAAATAGGCTGTGTCATGAAAAAGCTAATCATCTATGACCCAAGTTAGAAGCATTAAAAAGCAATTATAAGGTTAACATCAATGGTCCTAAATCCTCTGCATAAGCCAGTATGTGTAGGGATGATAGCTTAGAGTAGGATTTGTTCCCTGAGTTTGGTGTACAGTACCTCTAAGCTTCTAACCCTAAACTAAAAAGGCAAAGAGCCCTACAATGTGTTAGTATCCATATATTGAATGCTCCAGTTTCATTTGAATTAGACTCCCTTAAAGACATTACTTTACAAAGAAGAAAACTAAGGACTATAGTAGCTTACACATGGCCAGTAAACACTACAGACTTCACACTCCACTTAAAAGAATTAAATTGGTGTGGGGAGTCAGGGGAACACTCGTACTTAGTTTTACCTAGAAAACACATAGGTCTGAGATCAGATTTGGGTCATCTCGGTCAGGCCCAGTGACAAGAACCTTAACCTCAGGAATCATCTTGACAGACCCCTACTTCTTTTTGTCTTTTTGTCTCTCTCTCTCTCTCTCTCTCTCTCTCTCTCTCTCTCTCTCTTTTGCCCTTCCTTTCTTTGAGAATGCTGAAGAGATGCATAACTCAGAATCACCCCTCTATGAACAGTAGTTTCATTTAAGTCTTTGTGTGTCTGTCAACTTAAATATGAAAACTCTTCAAAAAAAACTAAAGGCCAGTATGTGTAGGAGTGATAGCTTAGCATAGAATCTGTTCTCTGGGTTTGGTGCAGAGTATCTCTAAGCCTCTAACCCTAAACTACAGCAAAGATGTCTACACTGTATAGTATCCATCAAGACTTTGGACGCTCCAGTATGCTAAGGACTTGTTTTCCCTCAGGGCTGGGAATTAAACCCCACGCACTATCTTAGTCTTAATAAGCATACAGCTAGGAAACCTCCATTCTCAAACAGATTGCATTCTAGTGAAAAAAAAAAAAAAGTTAAGAACCAGGATAAAAAAAAAAAAGTTATCACATTGGAAAGCAGAGGCCCTGGAGAGAAAATAAAAACACGGAACGGGTATCTGGGGAGGAATGTGTTCTGTAAGCAGTGAACTGTCAAGGCCCAAATGAGAGACAAGGATCCTGAGAGCAGAAACCACCATGAAACTATGTGAGGATAAACTGTAACAAGAAGACTAGACACAGAGACAGAAGCAGCAGCTTACACAGTAACAGGAAGCAGAGGCCAACCCAAAGGGCCTATAGACAACTAAGCAGAAGGGACCTCAGCAAAGTTCTGAGCAGGGAAGCAATCTGACAAGTATTTTAACAGGATTGCTTTGCTGAGGATGATACTGTGTTACACTAGCCTAAGTAGGGGTGAAGACAAGAAGGAGGCGCAGGGGGAGGAGCTACATAGGATATTGCCATGATCAAGTATGCGGAGAATGATATCCAATAAGGTAACAGGTGTAGGCGCTAAGTACGGAGTCAGCCTTGTCTCAATTTGAAGTTAAAACCTATCAGAATTGTCAAAGGATAAGAGGATGTAGAGAAAGAAACATTGAGGCATTTGGCAAAATCCCCACTGCCCTGGCACTCAGGGATTTGATGTAGTGAGTGACTGTTATATCGGCTCCTCCAGCTAAACTGTAAATTCCCCTGACCGTCCCTGTGCCAGAATCTGAATCTCTACCTCACAGTAGCTAATACTTGAACACTCCATTGATGGGTAGACCCAGATTATACTCAATTCTCCCCATGCACCACACTGGTCTTGAAGCCTTCTAATATCCACGTGAGGTGGGTGCTTTCTGCATTTTACAAACCAAGAAATAGTTTGTAAGCCACTTCATACCTGTCACTCCACGACTGGGGAAACAGAGGCAAGATGGTGAGTCTGAGCTGGAGCCCCAGCTCCATACGACCCTACCTGTGTGTACTGTGGTGCATGCACATGAGTATGTGCCCGTGCACAAGCATCAGAGGTCAGAAGAAACATGGGATGACTTCCTCTGTCGCTCTAAGCCTCCTTGCCTTGAAGCAGAGCCTTTCACCGACCTAGAACCGTTTTTTGGCTAGACTAGATGGTTACCTCCTGGGTCCTGCTGGCCTGGGCCCTCCAATGCTGCACATGCAGCCAGCCATTCTAAGATCTGAACTCAGATCCACAAGTTACACTGAGCCATCTCCCAGTTCCCTAGACCCTATCTAAATAAAGGGGAAAAATTAAGGTTCTTAAGTAGGTACCTACCCTGGCCCTAGACACATAACTGAGACTCAATTACAGGCCGTTTCAATACGAGTTCTGATTTTAGCCACTTTACCAACAAATCAAATAGTGAAATGGCAAGCCTTTTTCACTCTGATCCCATGATCGAGGGATTTCAATTACTCATCGGCCAGCGGGAATAAGATATACACCAAATAGTTTTGTTTGTTTGTTTGTTTGTTTGTTTTAAGAATACTCTAAGAATCCGATTTATCCACTCGAAATCTACCAAGCATTGAAAATTTCCTGGCACTGTTAAAAGCAATCACAGAAATATCATTTAACACAACTCTTATGAAGCAGATACCAGATGAGAAACTAAGGTGTTAAGTCCCTGGCTCCTGTTCTCAGGATCAATACGTGGCCGGTTACAAGTCTGCACCCGTAATAGCACTTCATAGCCTAGGCTTTAGGTTCCCAGACAGACCTGTGAGTCTCCTGTCCCTGTCTGGGGAAAAAGAACCCAGAGCTCGAAGAAAAGTCTAGTGACAAGCTCAAAAGCTCTCACGATGCAGGGGGTGGCTCCCTGACAGGCCGGAGGCCGCCGGTACTACTCGAATGAATGGAGGAGGCCAGGCACGGGCTCCGCGCTGCCCCGGCTCGCGCTGGGCCTTGCGGGGACCCGTAGCCACACGTTGCACGCCCCACCACCAACCCTTCGGGTCCCCGGCACTTCACCAGCTCGCAGCCTCCGCCACACGCTCGACCCCGAAAGCGCCTGTGCCCATGCCCCTGCCCCGTAGGGGAGGGGAACCGCGCCTAGCCGGCGCCCGTGTGGTCCGCACTAGCCTCCCGCGGGCGACGCCCCGCTCCCCAAAGCGTGTCGGCCGCGGGGCCCCACTATTGAGCCATGCGCAACGCCTCACCCGGCGGCGCCATTCCTCCGAGCAGGTCCCACCGGAGCCCGAGCAGGCAGACTTCCGCTCCGGGAAGTGGCTCCAAGAGCGCGCCGGAGGGGACGCCAGGGACCCGCGACACACGCCACTTTCCAGAATGGGCTCCCGGCAAAGGTCAGTCGCGGTGGTCCCGCTTGGCAGGGCCGCTCCCAGCAGCCGCGGTGCGTGGGGGTTCAGTCGCGGCGTGCGAACATCATTCAGGGCGCCTGCTTGCCAGCCCGCCCTCTCCCCCGCGCCGGGACCCACTTGGAACCGACCGCCTCTCAACCGCCCCGTTCACGCCGCCACCCGGACGTGATTGGACCGGGCCTTGGGGCGGGCCTAAGACGGGGCCACCTCTGATTGGCCAGTGCCAGTGACTGGCCGGACACGCTGTCACTCACGGGTCTCTCCCGCAGCCCGGCCAATTTTAAAGCCGTGAAAAGGGGATCGTTACAGTGACAGCATTTTATGTCCACTTTGGGAAATTATGGTTAAAGGATTACTTAGATTGTTAATAACTGGCCGATGACTGAGGTTTTATCCAGTTTTGAAACCTGTGAGCCATATAGGTAACGCAGAGGAGCGTTTTAAAATGTTTTATTTTTTGAGAATTTCGTACATTATTTTGATCATATTCATTTCCTTCCCCCAACACCTTCCAGATCCTCCCCCAACTCCCTACCCGCTTAACTCATGCTCTGTTTTTCTCTAAAATAAAACAAACAAACAAACAAACAAACAAACAAACTAAGCATGGAGCCCCGCTTGGAGAGTGGTTGATATACCCAGTCCCTCCACTGAAGAAAACTGATTTTCCCTCTCCCAGCAGCTATCAGTTACGAATAGTTTTGACTAGGGGTGGGTCTTTTGTGCCCACGGCCTCTTCTCTGTGTTTTGTATGGCTTGAGCTTCTGTGGGTCTTGTGCATACTGACACAATCTCTGAAAAGCTGCTTATTGGAAGCCACTCACCACCCCTGGCTCTTCATTATTATTCTGTGAAGGGTTACTTTTAGTACTTTAAAAGGAAGGCAATATATCAGCCCATGCATTCCTCTGACAGCCTTGATGTCTATGATTGACTATTGTGAGCATGTAGTGTTTTGCAATATAGTAATAATGCTGCTTCTCTTCATTATCACTCCAAATATTACTCAGCTATGTAGGGGAGAGTCGGATCACTCCTCCATACAGTAGACATTAGCCCTATGCAGTTATTTCTCTTTGAACTTGATCCAATTAAGTAAAATTTAGGCTTCAGCTCCTCAGCTGTACTATGCTGCAAATGTTCACTCGCTCAGTCGGGGTAGCCAGTGGATCTTGTACTGGGTAATTTGAAGCAGACATTTTCATTATCCCAGAAAGTGATATTGGAGAGTGCTGACGTAGAATACACTTTAAAGAACTCTACCAATTCAGTAATAAGACAAGCCAGTGGTGTGCTAGAGAGAGAGCCAGCTGTTAAGTTTTTTGGTATTTTGCAAATTGATTAATTATAGCTATTTAGGACATTAAATTATACAGCCATAAAGAAAAAAAATGCTGAAAATTAAAATCTTCATTTCCTGATCTTATTACATTTTACCATTGTCTCAGCATTTGTCTTGGAGACTGGTTCTAATGCCTATATGTATGTAATAGCTCACTGTTGGAGACTGGTTCTAATTCTTTGATTCAGTCAGGAATCTGCATGTCCAAACACTAAAGTTTCTTGTACCCAATTGGCTTTTGATCGATCAATAAAGATGCCAGTGGCCAATGGCTGGGCAAAGGGAGACAGGGCAGGACCCGTAGCGTTGAGCAGGCTAGGACACAGGAGGAGGAGACGGAGGATCAGGATGTGGTGGGAGACGGAAGAGGATGGCTGAAGGAGAGAGACAGAGAGCCAACCAGCCATGTGAGAATCCAGGTGGGAGGCAGATTGGGCCTGGGGGGGGAGGGGGGAGGAAAGTAGCCAAGGCATTTAAAAAAATAAACTAATGTGTGTGTGCCTTTCATTCGTGGATCCAAAGATAGCTCCTGAGCAAGTGTGCGTGTACAATCCTGTCTTAGGGTTTTACTGCTGTGAACAGACACCATGACCAATGCAAGTTTTATAAAAGACAATATTTAATTGGCTTACAGGCTCAGGGGTTCAGTCCATTGTCATCAAGGCAGAAACATGGCAGCATCCAGGCAGGCATGGTACAGGAAGAGCTGAGAGTTCTACATCTTCTTCTGAAGGCTGCTAGTGGAAGACTGACTTCCAGGAAGCCAGGGGGAGGATCTTAAGCCCACACCCACAGTGACACACCTACTCCAACAAGGCCACACCTCCTAACAGGTCACTTCCTGGGCCAATCATATACAAACCATCACATTCCACTCCCTGGCCACCATAGGCTTGTTCAAACATGAGTCTATGGGGGTCATACTTAAACATAGCATAATGCAAAATACATTTAGTCCAACTTCAAAAGTCCCTATAGTCTATAGCAGTCTCAACAGTCTTAAAAGTCCAAAGTTCAAGGTCTCTTTTGAGATTCATCCAATCACTTAAATGTAATTCTCCAAGCAAGACAGGAAACCAGCTGGGCAAAGTCAAAACTCCACTTCTGATGGCAAAGCAGTCTTCAGATATCCAATTCCTTTTTCATCTTTGTTGACTTCAACAAGGTTCTTTCTCCTGGGCTTGTTCCACTCCCTGTTAGCAGCTTTCCTTGGCAGGCATCCTGTGGCTCTGGCATCTTTAACATCTTGGGTACCCCAAGTCCAATTTCAGCTTCACAGCTTCGTGTTCCAATGTCTGAGATCCACACATGACCTCCTGTGGATCTCCAAAGATCTGGTGTCACTTCTCCAGCTCTGCCCTCTGTAGCACTCTAAGTTCAGATTGATCCACTCTGCTGCCACTGCTGTTCTTGGTGGTCACCCCATGGTACTGGCATCTCCAATATGCTAGGGTCTTCCAATGCAACTATGCTTCACCAAAGCCTCTCATAAGCTCTCTTCATGGTACCAAGCCTCAACTCCTTTGCATGACCCCTTCAGTCCTGGGCAGTCAATTACAGCTGAGGGTACACTTTCACCAATGGCCTTCCATGGCCTCTCACAGTACCAACCCTCAGCTGTTCTTCATGATGCCTTCATGCCTTCAAAACCAGTACCACCTGGATGATTCTTACATGTTACCAAGTATAGCTGTAGCATGAGGAACACATGGCTATCTCTGGACTACAGCTTCTTTGTGCTCTCAGAAAACACTTCCCATATTTCACCTCAGTGATGCTGGTTTTTTCTTTCTTTCTTTTTTTTCTTTTTTTTTGGTTTTTCGAGACAGGGTTTCTCTGTGTAGTCCTGGCTGGCCTCGAACTCACTCTGTAGACCAGGCTGGCCTCGAACTCAGAAATCTGCCTGCCTCTGCCTCCCAAGTGCTGGGATTACAGGCGTGCGCCACCACCGCCCGGCTTTTTTTTTTTTTTTTTTTTTTTTTTTTTTTTTGGACTGGTTTTTTCTTAATCACCACTAATTTCTTAGCTCCAGCTAACCAGCATCAATTGTCCTAGTAGTCTCCTTCTCCTCTTGAATATAAAGCCAGAGACACATGGCTGAAGCTGCTGAGTTCTGCTGCTTGCAGGAGCTGGAACATTGGCCCCCTTTGTTCTACTACATTATCACTAGCTTCCTTTTTCCCAGCTCCTTCACTGCCTAAGTTGGCTGTCCTGAATCTTGCTCCTTAGACTGACCTTGAACTCAAGAGATCTGCATGTCTGTCTCCTAAGCACTGGGATTAAAGGTGTGGTCCACCAAGCCTGGATTTAAGTTTTTCTTCACCTAGAATTTGCTCTGTTCTAGGCTGGCCTTGAACTCAGAGATCTGCTTATCTTTTCCTCCTAGGATTAAAGGCTTGTACTACCAAGCCTGGACCTAAAGTTAACTGGGTGAATCTTGCCTCAAGGTCACCACTTCTTTTAATTCAACTTAATATCCTTGAATTCAGCTCCATTTCACTTCCTGGAATGCCTTTAATACTCAAACTATATATTTTGTACTTTTCCTTTCTCAGCTTGCTATGTTTGTTCAGAATTCTCTTCATCAGACTTAACCAGAGAACAAAGTCTTTGTTGGGCTTCTTTGAGACTTCCTTTGCAGATGCAATTAATATAAATCTCTTTACTTTAGTCCTGGGCAGTCTCTTCAGACAATGGCAAAAAGCAGCTGTGTTCTTCACCAAAATATCACAAAAACAGTCTCTCAGCCACATATTAAAGTTCTTCTCCACTGAAACCTCCTGGGCCATCAGGCCTACACAGTACAAATGACCCTCAGCACCACTGTCTTCCATATTCCTACTAGTCTGGCCCATTAAGCCCCACTTAAAGAATTCTGTGGCTTTCCAAATCCGAAGTCCCCAAATCCACATTCTTCCGAACAAAAGCTTGCTCAGGCCTATCACAGCAATACCCCAGTCCCTGGTACCAACTTCTGTCTTAGTTAGGGTTTTACTGCTGTGAACAGACACCATGACCAATGCAAGTTTTATAAAAGACAATATTTAATTGGCTTACAGGCTCAGGGGTTCAGTCCATTGTCATCAAGGCAGAAACATGGCAGCATCCAGGCAGGCATGGTACAGGAAGAGCTGAGAGTTCTACATCTTCTTCTGAAGGCTGCTAGTGGAAGACTGACTTCCAGGCAGCCAGGGGGAGGATCTTAAGCCCACACCCACAGTGACACACCTACTCCAACAAGGCCACACCTCCTAACAGGTCACTTCCTGGGCCGATCATATACAAACCATCACAAATCCGCAGGGAGCCAAAGCCCTGTAGCAAAAACTCACTGCTATACCTCACTGCTAGAATGTGATACGTAACCACAGTATTTTCCACCCTTGCCAGACTTAACTATTTATGAGTAAATACCTAGGCCATAATCTTAGCCTTGTTCCCGACCATCTCCTAACCTGTATCACCCACGTATTCTGTTCTAGTCTACCTCTCCTCAGTTTCATACATCTGTCTCTTCAGGCAAAACTTCTGTGTCTGACTAACTTGCAGAGATCCCAGCTCTCAACCAGAACTCCCACTTCTTATTTCCCATCTTTTTCGAACAAACCATCAGCTTTTTATTGATGGTTCCACACAGTATACAGGAGATTCCCACTACCATGATAAGACAGACTATCTACCACTTTCCAGTTTGTCTTCAAGGGTAACATTTGTAACTTGATTTCTGGCCATGGTTTTGGAATATTTACACTATAAACTTGGCAAAGATGGCAAAGCAAGCTTGATTTATTGTTTCATTGATTATCTAAACCTAATGAAGGAAAAAAGGTTAATAGAAGTGTAACTTTTAGAATGTGTCACAGCGATATGGTGGTACGTGCCTGTGATGCCCAGCACTTGTGAAACAGCGGCAGCTGGACATGATGTTCAGGGTCACCCTGAGCCATATTGTGAGTCTGCTACCAGCCATGAATGCCGTAAGCAAGTATGTCTGCAGGGGTTGCATTGTGAACACTTTGACCAGGGTCTTCCCGTGTTGCAGTTATGTCTTTCCTATTGATGTAAATGAAAAGAGCCATGAGCGTTCACTTAAGAATCCCACCAGGACTGGCCTCAGGGTAGAGCACTTACTTGCCCTATATGCTTTGGACCCTGGCTTAGATCCCTAGCACTGAAGGAAAAGGAAACACACTGTTTTGTTTGTTTTTAACAAAATCTTAGTTGTTCACTTTTACCAGTGAAGACTCGGAAGCCGGATGCTAGGGTGAAAGCCTGCTGACTCAGAGAGGCAGAGAAAGCACATTACTTAGGAGACTTCCAGCAGGAATGCGCCTCTCTAAAACAAACAAACAAACAAACAATAACCTCCTATAAACTGAATGTCCCTCCCCTCTACTCCCCGTGCATCTCTCTATTAGTCCTCCTGTTTTTTTTTCTTTTTCTTTTTTTTTTTTTTAATTTTAATTTTGTTATGTATACAGTGTTCTTCCTGCATGTATACCTGTGTGCCACAAGAGGACACCAGATCCTATTACAGACGGTTGTGAGCCATCATGTGGTGGCTGGGGATTGAACTCAGGACCTGTGGAAGAACAGCCAATGCCCTTAACCTCTAAGCCATCTCTTCAGCCATCTATGTTTTTTTCTTTTTTCTTTTTCTTTTTTTTTTTTTTTTTTTTTTGGTTTTTCGAGACAGGGTTTCTCTGTGCAGCCTTGGCTGTCCTGGAACTCACTCTGTAGACCAGTTTGGCCTCGAACTCAGAAATCCGCCTGCCTCTGCCTCCCAAGTGCTGGGATTAAAGGCGTGCGCCACCACCGCCCGGCACTGTTTTTTTCTTAATAATCCTACATCCACATCCTGTCAACTGGCTGCTTGCTCCACTTCTTGAATTTATTTAATCATGTTTACAATATTCAAGCAGAAAGATCTTGGATTAAAGGTGTATGATAAGCCTGAGCCACACCACAACTGAACAGGTTTTTCTAGTAAATAACAGAATCTCAGGATTCACGCTGTCATCAAATATCCTGCAACAAGATACATGCTCACATGAATGCACACAAATGCACACACAAAATCAAGCTACATTTGGAGACTCTGTTGCTGAAACATATACCAACAGCTAAGTATGGTGGTGGATGTTTTTAATCCCAGCGCTTGGGAGGCAGATCTCTGTGATTTTGAAAGCAGCCTGGCCTACACGGTGAATTCCAGGACAGCCAGGGCAACATAGTGAGACTCTCTCTGTCTCAGAAACAACAACAACAACAACAACAACAACAACAAAAACCATATACCAGCAACCAACTACAAAAAGTCTAGTAAAAAAACATGGGCAAGAAATTTTTTTTTTTTTTTTTTTTTTTTTTTTTTGTGGTTTTTCGAGACAGGGTTTCTCTGAGTAGTCCTGGCTGTCCTGGAACTCACTCTGTAGACCAGGCTGGCCTCGAACTCAGAAATCCGCCTGCCTCTGCCTCCCAAGTGCTGGGATTACAGGCGTGCGCCACCACCGCCCGGCGCAAGAAAATTTTAATAGGCACTTCATCAAATAAAATATAGGAATCTGGAATAAACACAGGAAACATGATCAACATTACTGCAGATTAAAAGATGGGCAGATACTGCTAAGCATCCACTCACAGGCAGCAAAGTCCAACCGCGTCAAACACTGGCAAGGATGTGAAACAGCCAGAGTGCCTGCACACGGTTAGTAGAAATCTAGCATACAGTTTCCAGATATACATATTTCCAGTTTGGAAAGTTTCTTTAGAAGACTGACATTTTCTTAAAAAGTCATCTATGTAATTCAACCATACCACTCTGTGAGTGGTGACTCACAGAGTGTCTGTTTCTAAAAACTATTATTAGGGACAAGAGAGATGCCTCCACAGCTAGGGCGCTGGCTGGTCTTGCAGAGGACCTGGGTTTGATTCCCAGCACCTGAATGGTGACTCACAGCTGTTAACTCCAGTTTCAAGAGATTAGATGTTCCCTACTGGTCTCCTGCAAGCATTAGGCATGCATGTGATACACAGACATACATGCAGGCAGAAATATTTTCATATACATTTAAAAAAAACTTCGGATTTTTGTTGTTGTTGTTGTTGGTGGTGGTGGTGGTTTTTTTCTTTCTTTTTTTCTTTTGGATTTGGATTTTTCGAGACCGGGTTTCTCTGTATAGCCCTGGCTGTCCTGGAACTCACTCTGTAGACCAGGCTGGCCTCGAACTTAGAAATCTGCCTGCCTCTGTCTCCCAGAGTGCTGGCATTACAGGTGTGCGCCACCACTGCCCAGCAAAAAAAAAAAAAAAAAAAAAAAAAAAAAAAAAAAACTTTGGAGGTTGGAAAGATGATTCAGTTGTTAAGAACTCTGGCTGCTCTTCAGAGGACTCTGGTTCCATTCCCAGCACCACATGACTGTTCACAACTGTCTATAACTCTAGTTCCAGATGATCCAATGTCCTTTTCCACTTTCTGCAGGTACCATGGAGGCTTATAGTACCTCGTATATGCAAGTAAAACACCTATACATATAAAAAATTTAATCTTTAAAAACAATTAAATAAATAAAACTTTATTAAGGAAATCTGTGTATACAGAGTAAGTTTCAAGTTTATTGAAGAATTTCTCAAAATTGAGTTATGAGATTCAGTTTATATGAGGAAAAAGTAATGCCGCTGTGTTTGATGGTTGGTCTTCACTGTCAACTCGTCTGGAATCACCATGGAAACCCTCCTCTGGGTGTCTCTACGAGGGTGTTTCCAGAAAGCTTTGCCTGAAGAGGGAAGGCTCACCGTGAACTTAGGTGGTACAAACATTCACAGCTCTCTGCGCCTCAGTGTGGACACCTGGGACCAGCTGCCTCGCCCTCCGGGTCTTCCTGCCGAGATGGACTGAGCCAAGAACAGACCCTTCAGTGTTCAGTGGCTCTGCCACCTCAGCAGGGAACTCCTAACAGCTCCGCTGCAGCTGCACCAGCCGGACCTTTAAAGAAAGAAACACGGGAGTCTTCTCTCCGTCCTTTCCCTTCCCTCTGAGGAAATGCCAGCCGCTCAGCCTGAAGTGTTCCCTGGCTTCTCTGGGGGTCTTACCATGTGTTTATAATGTTGAGAAATATTTTCTGTGCAGTAAGATGCTCGGGGGTAGAGGCACTGTCCACCAGTTCTCATCACCTCAGTTCAGTCCCTGCAACCCACATGGTGGAAAGAGAGAACTCCCCAGTCTGTCCCCAGCCCCTACACATATACACGAGGCACACAGGCACTGGCACATATACACCATACCACACAGGCACCTGCACATACACACCATAGCACACGGGTACCCACACATACACACTATAGCACACAGGCACCTGCACATACACACCATAGCACATAGGCATCCACACATACATACTATAGCACCCAGGTACCCGCACACACACACCATAGTATACAGGTACCCACACATACGCACTATAGCACACAGGTACCCCCACATACACACCATAGCACACAGGCACCTGCACATACACACCATAGCACACAGGTACCCCCACATACACACCATAGCACACAGGCACCCCCACATACACACCATACCACACAGGCACCTGCACATACACACCATAGCACACAGGTACCCCCACATACACACCATAGCACACAGGCACCTGCACATACACACCATAGCACATGAGCACCCATACATACGCACTATAGCACACAGGTACCCACACATACACACCATAGCACATAGGCACCCACACATACACACCATAGCACACAGGTACCCACACATACACACCATAGCACACAGGTACCCGCACATATACACTATAGCACACAGGCACCCGCATATACACACTATAGCACACAGGTACCCCCACATACACACCATAGCACATAGGCACCCACACATACACACCATAGCACACAGGCACCCGCACATACACACCATAGCACACGGGTACCTGCACATACACACCATAGCACATGGGCACCCTCACATATACACCATAGCACACGGGTACCCACACATACACACCATAGCACATGGGTAGCTGCACATACACACCATAGCACACAGGCACCCGCACATACAAGTGTACAAAATAAATAAAGAAGTATCATTTTAAAAAGCATATTAGTTTTGTATATTTCTTATAATTTAAGTGGAAGTTACTGAATACTTTTTCAAATGACTTTTCAAAAAATAATTTTTAAAGAAACAGAGTCTGCCGGGCAGTGGTGGCGCACGCCTTTAATCCCAGCACTTGGGAGGCAGGGGCAGGTGGAATTCTGAGTTCGAGGCCAGCCTGGTCTACAGAGTGAGTTCCAGGACAGCCAGAACTACACAGAGAAACCCTGTCTTGAAAAACCAAAAAAAGGAAAAAAAAAAGGAAAAAAAAAAAGAAACAGTCTTTTTTTTTGGGGGGGGGGTTTTTTGGTTTTTTTTTTTTTCGAGACAGGGTTTCTCTGTGTAGTCCTGGCTGTCCTGGAACTCACTCTGTAGACCAGGCTGGCCTCGAACTCAGAAATCCGCCTGCCTCTGCCTCCCAAGTGCTGGGATTACAGGCGTGCACCACCACGCCCGGCGAAACAGTCTTTTTTTTAAGAGTTGTTTTTCTTTTAATTAAAAAAAAATTAAGCTGGGCGGTGGTGGCACACGCCTGTAATCCCAGCACTCTGGGAGGCAGAGGCAGGCGAATTTCTGAGTTCCAGGCCAGCCTGGTCTACAGCATGAGTTCCAGGACAGCCAGGGCTATACAGAGAAACGCTGTCTCGAAAAAACAAAAAAAAAAAAAAAAAAAAAAAAAAAAAGGAAAAAAAAAAGAAACAGAGTCTTTTTTTTAAGAGTTGTTTTTCTTTTAATTAAAAAAAAAAAATTAAGCTGGGCGGTGGTGGCGCACGCCTGTAATCCCAGCACTCTGGAAGGCAGAGACAGGCGAATTTCTGAGTTCCAGGCCAGCCTGGTCTACAGCGTGAGTTCCAGGACAGCCAGGGCTATACAGAGAAACGCTGTCTCGAAAAAACCAAATCCAAAAACCAAAAACCAAAAAAAACCAAAAAAATATTGAATGAGTGCTCTGCTGCATCTACATCTGTGGGCCAGAAGAGGGCGTCAGACCTCATTACACATGGTTGTGGACCACCATGTGGTTGTTGGGAATTGAACTCAGGACCTCTGGAAGAGCAGCTATACCTCTTAACTGCTGAGCCATCTGGCCCCAGAAGTCTTTTATATAGCCCAGGCTGGCCTAACACTCCTATCTTAAGTTCCCAGCTGTTGAGATTACAGACATCAGCCACCTTCTTGGCCCCACTCATTGTCCTTGCTGTATAGTACTTCACTGTGTGACCATATGAGTTTATCTGTTCTACTAATGCTAAGTCATCAGCTGTCTCAAGGGTTTGTTTTTTAAGCTTTGTTTGTGTGTTTGTTTACCACAATGACCACTTCTGTGAAATTCTTATATATTCCTCCCTACCCCCAGACACCCATGTATAAGTTTTATCAGATGTTTTCCTAGATGTAGGATAGTGAGCCATAGAGTATATACACTTTAAAATTTACTACAAAATGATAAATTGTTGCCAAAATAATTGTACCAATGAATACTTTCAACAGCAATTTATAGGATTGCTTTTGTTCTATGTCATTGTCAACACTTAATAGTCATTAAAATTTTAAGCAATATGGACAGCTTAAAAATGGAACTTCTGGTGGCGCACGCCTGTAATCCCTGCACTTGGGAGGCAGAGGCAGGCGGATTTCTGAGTTCGAGGCCAGCCTGGTCTACAGGGTGAGTTCCAGGACAGCCAGGACTACACAGAGAAACCCTGTCTCGAAAAACCAAAAAAAAAAAAAAAAAAAAAAAAAAAAATGGAACTTCTTTTCAAAAACTATACTTTATAGATATTTGCCTTTAATCCATGTTTTTCTCCATTCTGCAGTATTTGTGTATCTGTATATATGGTATATGCACATATATCACATAATCCTCACTCTTACACAAACATGATTTTAATGGAACTTGGATCACATTATACCGTTGCTCAGCCACCTCCCTGTTTCGTCGTTTTGCTCTATTTTGTTTGAAATGAGGGATCTCACTTCATAGCCCAAGCCAGCCTGAACTCAGGGCAATCCTCCTGTCTCATCCTCCAGAGTGCTGGGACTTCCATGTGTAGGTCACTGCTCTAGTCTGCTGAAATACATCCAAAGCAGCCTGTGGTCCTTGCCTGCAGGGAGCCTACATTTTAGCAGAAGAAATGATTAAACAGTGAACATTGTAAATAACTGAATTGGAAGTGTGGGATATCACTCATGGGTAGAGTGCCCACTTAGAATAGACTATACTCTGGCTCAATACCTTGCACTGAAAAAGATATGTAAATTAATAAACTAGTCAATTAATTAGGCTGAGGTATGATTAGGCTGGGGTACAGTCTGTGCTTAGCACGTATGAAGCCCCAACTTGCCCCAGCATGAATAAATGAATAACCGGGTGCTATACTGGAAGGAATTATAAGCTACAGGACAAGAACAACCCAAGCAAAGGTGGGCCTGTTGTACCGCAGTGTGTTCTCATTCATCCACCTACCCGCCACTCCCACAGGAGACTGCCATTATCCTGGGTGCTGGCAATGCATCCGGGACAAGATGTCTGATAGACGGCACAATACCTAAGCAAATACCGTGAAAAGCCAAGTCGCTAGACCAGGGTGGGGAGAGGCTACCCCGTCTAGATCAGTGATCAATAAAAGCTTCTCTGAGAAGGGGACAGTGGGGCTGTCAACAGATTGCTATGACAGAGGCGCTTGCATCTAACTAGTGTTTTGAATTCCCTCTCTTGTTCCTAGGGTCAGTGGTACAGAAGAAGTAGTGATCCCTTGTGCTTCTGACAGTGACTCTGGAAGTGTCGATCTACAGCTGAGCAACCTTGAGGACGTTCAAAAAGGCGGAACTAGTGTTGAATTTACAGGTGAAAGGGGGAAAGGATGGGTATTTTTAAAACGGTGAATGGAGAGAAGGATTTTTGCCCCGTTTTCCCATCCTAAGAGTTGAACCCAGGACTTCGTACATGCTAGGTAAAGACTCTACCACCGAGCTCCACCCTAACTTCTCTTTGAAAGTGCAGCCAGCAGCACTTACTACTCTGTGGAGCACCAGGTCCAAGTCCCAGACCCACATGATAGCTCACCCCATCTGTTATCCAGGTCCAGGGGATCCAGTCCCCTCCTCGGATATTGCACACACGTGGTGCACAGACATAGAAGCAGACAAAGCATGCTTACACATAAAATAAAAATAAATAAATCTCCACCAAAAAAAAAAAAAAAAAAGAGTCCTACCAAGAACTATTGATTGAAAAGCTTTTAGCCAGATTTTGATGATTAATTTGGTTCATGATATTAAAACTTGGAGGGATTCCAAAAAAGGAAAGACCGGTGGGGTTGAGAGCTGGGGAGTCTTTATGTTGAAGTGGGATCTGAATCAGCCTGCGGAATAATTATCCTGCATTCAGCAAACAGGAATTGAGTACAAGAGGTTGTTGGGAATTGTATAGTCAGTACCCCACATCCATGCTCCCCGCTATCTGTAGCTGGTACAGCGCAGCAAAGAGACCTTCCGAAACTCAGTAACTAAGGCGATTGTGAGGTGTGGTGAGCACTGTGGAAGAATTAAACACGAGGCTGAGACAACAAGGAAGCCATAAGGGAACCCTGCTGTCAGCGGTCCTTGTCAGCAGTTTTAGGAAGTGGCTAAAGACAACCCCTGGGAGAAGAGGAGGGAGAGCTAGAGGTGGGCATGGTGTGAGCTAGAAGGCCAGCCATGCCAGGGATCACAGTCAGCCATCCATCTGCTCAGCCGAGCCATGTCCTGCTGTGTCCCGACATGACCAGACGCCTGGAGATCCAGCAGTGAAGAGCACAGGCACCATGCACTTAGGGATACACAGCTAGAGTTCCGTGTAATCAGGTGTTGGCTGTGAGGCCAGAACACTTGATACCCCACGGTTCATTACCGGAGCTGAGGCCTGAAGAGTGGGGAGGAAGCGGCAGGGGAGAGGTGACGGTGTGGGAGGAAGGGGCGATGAGGCAGTGGACAGCCTGTGTCCTGAGCAGAGGGAAATAAGTGCTGACCTAATTACATTGTACTCTGTGGAACCAAAGAGAATACAAAATCCAGCTTGCAGTCCTCGGGTCCTATTAATCTCTTCACTTCACCAGAGCAATGTTGGATGTGCTCTGGCCTACTCACTGCTCAGCATCTCTTTGAATTGAGTCTTTAAAAGTGTGTTTTTTTGTTTGTTTTGAGACAGGGTTTCTCTGTGTAGCCTTGGCTGTCCTGGAACTCACTCTCTAGACCAGGCTGGCCTCGAACTCAGAAATCCACCTGCCTCTGCCTCCTAGAGTGCTGGGATTACAGGCGTGCGCCACCACCGCCTGGCAAAAGTTTTTATTTTTTTGTTTTTTATTTATTTCTTTATTATGTGTACAGCATTCTGCCTGCATGTACACCTATATGCCAGAAGGGCACCAGATCTCATTACAGATGATTGTGAGCCACCGTGTGGTTGGGCAGAAATTGAACTCAGGGACTCTGGAAGAGCAGACGATGCTCTTAACCTCTGAGCCATCTCTTCAGCCCTTAAAACGTTTTATGATTAAGTTCAGACCGTAGGGGTTTCAGTTCCTTGTGAAGTGCTGATCTTATTGTATAAGGCCGTCTGTTGTAGCACTGAGTTGTTCTCTGACATGCTGGGGTAGCTCAGGACAAGCTTCTATACATCCTCAGTGCATCCGAGGGAAAGCAGCCTCTTGAGGTCTGTGCAGGGTTTTTGGTATCGTCATTGGAAAGGTCTAGGATTCCAGGCCCTAGGCCATATACCAGAAGCAGCAGATCCCCTATATTTTTAAGTTGAAAGTTGATTGTGAAAATTTAATGTTAGTTTTGACCTGTGGTGCTCTGAATTAAGATGGAAGGATTTTTAAAAATTTTCTTCCTGACAAGATCTGTGGGGTCATTGTGACCTAAGGATATACTGGTCTCCTACAAAACTTTAACCATTAGCTTATTCACATTCAGACTGCTGGAGAAGGTTCTAGGAACACTGGTCAATGGTCACCGGAGGCATTCGGACTTGAGATTTTAAAGGTTATTGTCTTT
Organism: Apodemus agrarius; assembly: GCA_964023405.1. Taxonomy (NCBI): domain Eukaryota; kingdom Metazoa; phylum Chordata; class Mammalia; order Rodentia; family Muridae; genus Apodemus; species Apodemus agrarius. Next base: position 22,311,828 of record OZ030008.1, read on the forward strand.
ACCACTTTGTTACTGCTCTGGCTAGGAAACTCCGAGACACCGATTATGCAGTTGAGAAAACCATGAGAGTTGGGGGAGACAGGGTCTCGGTCAGGGCTGCAGGAGGCCACCCGCCCTGCGCCGGCCCCTGTGTTGCACCGCGCCTGCGCAGCAGCGTCACCTCACAGCACACGGAGGCATCACCAGTGTCTTTCTTTTGGTGTTAGATTCGGACATCTCTGACATCCCTATACTCCCTCAGGAGACCCTTCCAGAAAACCTCAGATTAGTAACTCTCCAGGAGCCCCTCAATGAAGCCAGCGTGGAGAAGCTGATCCAGTCCATCCAGGAGGTTTTACACGGTGAGCTAAAGGTATGTACGGCAGTCTTAGTGAACAACCCAGTTTATTCCCTATAATAAAAAATATTTTCGCCGGGCAGTGGTGGCACACGCCTTTAATCCCAGCACTTGGGAGGCAGAAGCAGGAGGATTTCTGAGTTCGAGACCAGCCTGGTCTACAGAGTGAGTTCCAGGACAGTCAGGGCTATACAGAGAAATCCTGTCTCGAAAAAAACAAAAACAAAAACAAAATGTATTCTTTTATCCTTGTGATTTGCATATTTATAAATCATTAATTTTTTATTTATAATACATAAAATAAATATTAGAGCCATAATAGAAGTTAATGGTTAATCTTCTCTAATCCCGTCAATCTCATAACCACTATTAGCATCTTCTATCCCTATACATGACTCTAGTTACAGGAAAATACATGTTCTAGGTGAGGAACTGTAGCTTGGTGCTGTCCTGTGTGCTGGTTACCTGGTGTCTCATTGTTGAGATGAGCCAGTCATCTGTCCTGCAAGAATGTAAGAAACCTTGACCTGATGGAAGGGAAGGCGCGTCTGAGGAAGCTTCCTCTGCGCGCAGGTCCGAGGGATAAAAGAAAGGTGAAGCAGGAGCTGGGGGCATGGAAGTAGTCAGAGGGGACACAGTCATGGGGACAGAGGGGCGACAGTGATACAAGGTAAAACAGGCATGCTCACACAGTGCTGGACCTTGAAAATTGGGGTAAGACTACGGAGGGTCTCTCTATGTAGTCCTGGCTGTCTTAGAACTCGTATAGACCAGGCTGGCTGAACTCAAACCAGATTCAAAGATCTACCTGCCTCTGCCTCCCAAGAATTTCTATCTTCAGCTTTGACGCAAACATACATGACTAAGTAGAATCCCAGAAAACAAACACTGGAGCCTGCAGAGGTGGCTCAGCGGTTAAGAGCACTGGCCGCTCTTTCCGAGGACCCAGGTTCAGTTCTTGGCACCCAAATGGCATCTCCAACTGTCCATTAGTCCAATCCAGACATCCTCTTCTGACCTCTGAGGGCACCTGGCACACACATGGTGCATATACACACATGCAGGCAAGCCACTCACACATAAATAGTCACAAAACTAGAATGAAAACAGTGCCCTCGTTTGTTTAACAATACCCCACCGTTAGATTCTTTCTGGTTTGTTTTTTCTTTTAGTTCACTGATAAATATTCTTGGGTATCTGTTTCTCTATACCCCATAAATAATTCTTAGATACACCAATAAAAGACTCAAGCAGTTTGAGTCACTTCTGTGTGTGTATAGTATGGTATATGTGCCTGTGTGTGTATAGTATGGTATATGTGCCTGTGTGTGCATAGTATGATGTGTGTGCCTGTGTGTATTGTGTTCACATGTGTACACATGCATATGAGGGCCAGAGGTGGATGCTGAGTGCTTTCCTTAGTCTCTTTCCACCTTATTTTTGAGGCAGGCTCCCTCAGTGACTTGCAGCTCACTGCTTTCACCAGACTGACCGGCTAATAAGTCCCAAGAGTCTGCAGACTGCCCACCGTGCCCAGTGTTTACATGGCCGCTGGGAATCTGAATTCATGTTCTCCTGCTTGAGGTCACAGTGTCCTGGTTACTTTTCTGTTTCTGTGATAAAAATCCTAACCAAAGCAACTTACAAAAGAAAGCATTTAACTGGGCTTACAGTTTCAGAGGGCTACAGTACATCAGCTGAGCAAAGAAGGGGGTCGGGGGGTGGAGGGGGGCAGGAACGGTGGAGAGAGCACACAACTTGGTCTGAAATCAGAAGGCACAGAGAGTGCGCCCTGGAAATGGTGTGGGCTTCTGAAACGTCAAGACCCATCTCTAGTGGCACACCTCCTCCAACGGCCACTTCCTAATCCTCTCCATAGTCCCCAAACCCAAGTATTCAGACATCGGCGCCTGTGGCGGCCGTTCTCACTCAAACCACCACACACAGCAAGCACGTTCCCAATAGTTTCTCTAAGTGCCACCCTTATGTGGAATAATGTGCTTGTCCTAGACTTTCATGAGAAGCATTTCCTACAGCATCTTCTTCTTGTTAGTGTTCTATAGTGGGTAATAACTATAAAAGAGTACCACCCTGCCAGGCTTCTGCTCCGAGTCCCGGCTGGTCTCTCCTGCCCAGCACCCACTCCTTCCAAGTATCTGGCAAAGTATGACTCTTAAACTTGAATAGTTAACCAAATATATTTATGTATATGAAACTCCCAATTATACATAATGCCAAATTACAATGATAACGTTTTATCCCAATATTTCTAACCTCTCTGCACACCAGAAACTCATCTGCCACCATCTGGATCTGCGCGTCTCCTCCTCTGCTCTCTCCTGCAGCTCCCAGGCTCCCTTTCTCTTTGCTCCTCCTTCTCTTATCTCCTCCTCCTCCTCTCTCCCCTCCAATCACTGACCTCTCACTGCCCTAAAGTGAATGGATAAGAAACATCTTGCATCAGTGTTCCCAGCAATTTTACCTTCTTTGGGGCTTTAAATCTCATTTAATCAATCAACAAGGAGTAATATACCCCTGCTATTTCTAAGGCCTAATGCCAGAGACACATATAGTATGGTGAGATTGAAAGTGCTCACTGATCAGCAAACTACTGCATGTCCGTAGAACGGATGCTCACCAATACCCATCAATGAAAGGGTAAAGCGGTGATTGATAGCCAGAGCTGCACAGTTTCGTCTCAATGCGCCACCGCCAGGCAAAGCCAGTCACTGGGACTGTATTCACTTCCTGGAAAACAGAAAAGAACTAGTGATGGCAAACAGAAGGGGGTTCCCGAGGGAGGGCCTGGCTATAGAGGGAGAGCAGCCTGAGGGGAACTGAAGGGGTGATGGAGCTGTTCTGTGCCCTGGCTATGGAGGTGGTAAAATGTATATGCATGTCTTAGAACTCAGAGAACTATATACTCCCTTCAAAAGGTTCCTTTTGTGATATGATGCTTTAAAAAGTCATAAAATTGCCTTGTAACTTATAAATATAATCAGCTGTAAGTTGTCGAATGATCCTAACAAGCCTTCGGAGCCTGCACTAGGACAAGGTAGGAGAGAGGCTTCTAAAACCTTTCTTTGTGGGCTAAATGCGTTTTCTTGGTTTATAAAATTTTACTAAATTATACATTTTTATATATAATGCTAATTCGATAACAACAATACACCAGAGGCCAATCTGTTGGTCTTCACTGTTGAGGTGAAACATTTTATTTTTAAAATTTGGAACTATCCTTTGTGTTTATTATTACAAGGCTTTATAAACATTTTCTTTTTAATAAAGGATTTATAGATTGCCACAGTGAATTAAAGCAAAAGAAAGCCCACTCCTTTGTTAACAAAGGGATGGATAAAGAAGAAAATAATGATGAGGTTATCTCAGATGCTGTGATAACTGCAGGTGCACTTAGGAAGGGCTCGTGACTCTGTTTCAAGACAAAAAGTTGAAATGATTCAACTCCAAATACATGCAGTTATAACAAGAAATGTAGAGAAGGCAAGAGGCATACAGCCACAGAAGCAAGAAAGGGCATCATGGAAGTTAATTGACTGGACTTGTGTCCCGTGTCCCTGCCTCAGGACAAAACAAGGCAGGACTTGTAGAGGTGAGCTATAGCACACTGGGAAGAGAAGGGCCTTGACATCCTCCGGCCTTGACTGTTGAACTCTAGATAAGGAATTACCTCATCAAGTTTAAATTTGAGAGAAATGTGTCTGGCCACAGAAAGAAAAAGGATACAAACAAACAAAAACAAAAATAAAAAGAAAAACTCTGAGAGCAAGAAACCCACGATACTGGGATGCTCCTGTATTTCCGGGCCTGGGGGCAGGTAGGGGCCTGGGGGCAGGCAGAGGCCGTGAGATGGCCCCTCGTTCTCTAGGCAATGTGTACTGGCTCATACAATCTGTAACTGGGGAGAAGACCGAGAGACTGTTGGTGTTGTTTGTTTTGTTATTGTTTTTCAAGACAGGGTTTCTCTGTGTAATAGCCCTAGCTGTCAAGGAACTCTGTAGACCAGGTTGGCCTCAAACTCACAGAAATCCACCTGCCTCTGCCTCCTGAGTGCTGGGAAGAAATGTTCTTAAGGTTGGAATCGGTCTGTGTTTTCCTTTTTACACTTTATTTCAAGTTTCTATAATAAGATTTTGCAAAACAAAACAAAAAACAAACAAAAAATTTTTGCTTTCTGACAAAAAAATCAAAGTATTAATATAAAAAGATTGTATTCAAATCTGAACGTGCATTTTTAAAGGAAGCCTTAAGAACGTGAAATAGTGACTCTTTAATAACATCAGGAGAACCAGAAGTGGCAGAATCAGAGCGGTGTTTGGGGATCTTAACCTAGCAGCAGGTAGAGGGTGGGTGCCAGGGCGTGAAGCCTGAGGTGGGGAGCGCTTCGTGTAGCTGAGGGCCCCACGTGAGGCCCCCAGGCATGGCGGTGGTAAGGCCGGTCCTTGGCAGGCTTCTGTAATGTGTGCACTCCTTATAAAGACTGATCTGCATAAAGTAAGATGGCATATGCTCACAAACATGTCAAGGAACTTTGCAAAAGCTCTGTACATTTATCAAATAAGATTGTGATGTGTAATTGGGTTTCTATCATTTTTCCCACAAATTCAGGGTGAACCTCAAAAGTTGAAGTTCCTAAGATCTTTGTCCTCTTTGAGCCAAACTATACCTTATGACCAAAGCACGGAATCATTTATTCACCGGCACACGGCAGAAATAGTGCATATTCTAAGTGTAAGTACTCTGGGCTCAGCAGGGGTCTCTGTGTTGCTGCAGTTCTTGACTTGACCCACGGCCCTGTCATCTCAGAGCAGTGTCCGCTTATAGCAGTACCCAATTAATCCCACTGAAAATGATCCCGGCAGCAGCAGTGGCAGAGCTCCAGTGTTCTGGGCTCCTGAATGAAACACACACACACACACACACACACACACACACACACACACACACACACACTGCCTTTATACTTTAATATGCCTTAAACAGCTCAATGGCCAGGCCGCTTCCCGCTTCCTCACCTCCACGCGGCTGACGTGGCTCCTCTGACATTCCCGTTATTACTTACTAAGATCTCTCTATTCCAGCTTTGCTGCTGCGGACCCAGACCCGCAGCCTCCCCACCACCTACATGGCAACTCTGTCTTCTGCCCTCTCAGGCCTGACGTCTCTCTTCCTTTCCCGGCTTGGCAGCCACATCTCTTCCTGCTCCTTCCTCAGTCCCTTCCCCTGGAATCCTAAAGTCCCGCCTCTGTCTCCCTGCCTAGCCATTGGCTGCCAGCCACTTTATTTACCAATCAAAACCATTTGGGGGCGGGGTCCCATGCAGATTCTGATGCAATTTTGGGGACCAGGTCAACATAATACAAGTGGCATTAGACCAAATCCACATCTGCTCAATGAGGAAAATACTCTGAGATATGACTCAGATGTAATCACCTTAGAAATAATTTTTTTAAAAAGGGAGAGAAGACTTGCATTTAAGTTTTTCAGCAATTGTAATATTTAAAGTGTAGTTTGTGGGCAAAGGTTGTCAAATGCTTGGGTCAAAGTGTCAGCTCTGCCTCTTTATAGCTGTCTGACTTCAGGAAATTATTTATGACTGTCTTAGTTTCTCACTAATAAAGTAAGAACAGCTGTATTTTACTTCACAGAGTTATTGTGAACATTTAATTAAAAATAAATGTAAGCTATATGCATAGTCTCTGACACATGGTCCACATTTGGGAAACACGATAGCACTGTTGTCACTGTTGTCTATTTTCCAGTTTGTACTTACTTTGGCTCCCTTCTGCCAAAGTTCATCTGTTCATGACATGTCTTATTAAACAGCTGCCATTTCCAGACACTGGCACTGAGGCCACAAAGGGGTGTAATCCCGGCTCTTTAGCCTAGCAAGCCACAAACAGATGCGGGGCTCTGACAAAAAAGTTCAAATGAGTATATGGGGGAATAAAGGGATGGATGGTCCACATCAGAGGATCCAGAAAGATTCTGCAAAGGAGTGGTGCAGTCCCTCACACACATCACTTCCTGGGGCTTTAGCCTCTTGCCTGACAAGGGCACTCAGTGTCTCCAAACCTCTGAACTTCTAAGTCTGTCATGAGCAGTTCTCCCCAAACCAGAGATCTGTGGAACTTGGGCTGACAGGAACCTTGTAAAAATGAATGCTTACTAGCTAACAGCTTTGCCAGGAGACACACTTATGACTAACCAGCTAACAGCTTTGCCGGGAGACACAGTTCCAGGATCCTTCAGCAACTTCAGTCCTTTTCCTCTACGAGTTTTCAGTTACCTAGAAATGACTTCGATTTGAAAGGCAAGTAGATTAAGAACTATTCCAAATAATTTGTCTGAAGAAAAGATTGAAAGAGTGCAGATTTATGAATTATTTCAGCTTTCTAGTTGGCTCTGGACAGCCACAGGACCAAGACAACATGAATTACTTTCCAAGTTGTGTTTACGCCAGGATTGACAGCAATAGATTGTCATGCAGTTCAGCCAGCCAATCTGGAAAATCGACTAATGCAAATCTCAGACAGCACAAGGCCATTCTTTCCCTGCCAGTGGACCCAGCCAGTAGTAACAGCTCTTTCTGGTATCTGTCAGAATGTGTGCTGAGAAGAGCTTCTGTCTACAAAATTCAAGAGTAGTTATATCCATGAATAAGCTGCATGGATAGTTGAATCCACTCTGTGACTCCAGCCATATGTACAAGGGTTGAAAGAGCATTCTTCCAACAGCAAGAGACAGTGCACAGCAGAAGAAGCAGTTCTGTGGCAGCATCTTCATGAGGAGGAAGATGTTGGAGTTGTTGCAGAGAAAGACCTTGAAGGCATTAGTTCACCTTTCTTGAATTAGTTCCCCTTAATGAATGGCTGTATAAAGTTCAGCTTCTATTGCTGTAATAAAATACTATAACCAAAAGCAACTTGGAGAAGAAAGGGTTTGTTTCCCCTACCCCTCCAGATACCTATCCATCACTGAGGACTTGAAGTCAAGGAGGGGCGTTGCTTTTGGCCTGTCCCTCACTCGTCCTTAAGCTTGCTTTGATAGGCCCGCCAGCCAGGAGTAGCACCACCCACAGGGAGTCTGGCCTCTCACATCAACCATCAATCAAGGAAATACTCCAGAGACTAGCCCATGGGCTAATCTAGTGGGGGAGTTTTTCTCAGCTGAGGTCTTCTCTTTCAAAACAACTAGCTTGTCTTGAGTTGACATAAAAAACACAACCCTTGAGGACATCAGTTTCCCTCTCTTGGCTAAGCAAAAAGCCAATAAAAACAAAACAAAATATGCAAAGGAAGGCAAATGGATCTCTAAGCATCTCTAAAGAAAGCTCCTGTTTCATCACTGTGATTAGAGAAAAATAAGTTTAAAACACAGTAAAATTGCCGGGTGGTGGTGGCGCACGCCTTTAATCCCAGCACTTGGGAGGCAGAGGCAGGCGGATTTCTGAGTTCGAGGCCAGCCTGGTCTAGAGAGTGAGTTCCAGGACGGCCAAGGCTACACAGAGAAACCCTGTCTCGAAAAAACAAAAACAAAAACAACAAAAAAACAAAAACACAGTAAAATTCCATTAAACACCAAGAAATTGGCCAGACTAAAAAAGGCAGTGCCAGGTGCTGGTGAGGGTACAGAGTAAAGTTTTAATACGCTGCCCCTGGAAAGGTAAAATGTTGAGCCAGCTTGGAGCACAGTTGGGTATTGTCTTAAAAGGGTAAATATACTACCACATAACCCAGAAATTCCATGAAGATGTAGACACAAACGTTATGGCCATTCTGTACGGGAGAAAAGAACACTGGAAACAACTCAGATGAATGTGAATAAATAAAAACTTGTCTAAATAAACTGTCTACTCGGAAACATGAAGGAATGACTTTTTGTTGTATACTTGGCCGACTCTTGTACATGCACATAAATAAACAAAAAGGCCTGTGGTAAGTGGGCCCTGGCTCGTCCTCGGTGCTTCTTCATTCTCCTCGGCCAGCTTGGGATTCCATCCTCTGCATCTGGATCCTTCACAATTGGCCGATTGGCCCAAGTGGGGTCTGTTTATCACTTGGATCAGCTAGGCAAGTCTCTACAGGCTCGCATGTAGTTGTGTAACTGTGGGGCTTCTCTGCTTGTATGCTGGTGATCTTTTTGGGTAGAAGGGGTGATTACTGCAATCCAGGCAGTTACCCCTAAGAGGTTCTCTCTCCATAAGTCTCTTATTGGCAAAGACCAGACTCTTGCATCTGAATCCTTGTAGTAGCTAATGTAACTGATAACAAACAACAAAGCCTTCAATACCTAAATGATTAGAAGAAAAAGGAAAGCTGGGCAGTGGTGGCGCACGCCTTTAATCCCAGCACTTGGGAGGCAGAGGCAGGCAGATTTCTGAGTTCGAGGCCAGCCTAGTCTACAGAGTGAGTTCCAGGACAGCCAGGACTACACAGAGAAACCCTGTCTCAAAAAAAAAAAAAAAAAAAAAAAAAAAAAGGAGGAGGAGGAGAAGAAGAAGAAGAAGAAGATGAGGAAGAAGAAGAAGGAGGGAAAGACCATTCTTGGAGCTGGAAAGATGGCTCAGCAGTTAAGAGCACTTCCTGCTCTTGCAGAGGACAGAGCTCAGCACGAGCGCTGGGGGATCAGATGCTTTTGTCTAGCCTCTGAGCACCTGTACATACAACATGGGTTGACACACACAAATGAAATGATAATAAAGATTTTTTTTTTAAGGAGGAAAGGATAATTCTGACAGAAATGATCCAAAGAGGCAGAAGTCAGAAGACATTAGGCCTGAGCATTCAGCTAAAGGAGCCGCATTCATCTGCATGAGAGGCGTGTGGCTGCAGAAAGACCAGCCATCAAGGCTGCGGAGCTGGTGGGAGAGAGGAGTGAACGCAAGTTGGAAAGTTCTAGGTCATCTTTTTCCTGAGCCTGGGAAAGGCTGATTGAAGGCCAGGAAGTTCTTTGGAAGAGGATAATGCGAGGTTTTCATTGTGACCCCCTGAGCTGGCTGGACAAGGTACATACAGGCCTGGAGAGCTGTCAAGGCTGAAGACACAGTCTTTTTTGTTTGTTTGTTTTTGTTTTTGTTTTTGTTTTTTCAAGACAGGGTTTCTCTGTATAGCCCTGGCTGTCCTTGAACTCACTCTGTAGACCAGGCTGGCCTCGAACTCAGAAATCCACCTGCCTCTGCCTCCCAAGTGCTGGGATTACAGGTGTGTGCCACCACGCTTTGAAGATACAGTCTTTTTTTTGTTTTTTGTTTTTTGTTTTTTTTTTTGTTTTTCGAGACAGGGTTTCTCTGTGCAGTCCTGGCTGTCCTGGAACTCACTCTGTAGACCAGGTTGGCCTCAAACTCTGAAATCCGCCTGCCTCTGCCTCCCAAGTGCTGGGATTACAGGCGTGCGCCACCACCGCCTGGTGAAGACACAGTCTTAATGCTGTGTCCCTGCAAGCTGTGAAGCCATGAAGATAGAGTCCCCTTAGAAAACAGGAAGTGCAGCAAGTCACTGGTCAGATCCGAGTTTGCATCAGATGAGGAAAGCTCAGAGATCTGGGCAGTATCTTCTGGGCACATTCTGCCTATGAGTTTCACAAGGACACTGCAGGAAAACTCCATTAGAGGCCGCTGCACCAGGAAAAGGAGAGAGGTTCTCCCCGCCAAGAGAGAGCAGGGCCTATGGCAGCCATATGCACCCGCAGGGCTGTCTCTCCACTTAGCTGTGCTTCTTTGAATGCATGTCCGTTCTTCCCCATCTTCCCTCTTTCCCAAATTGCCTCTTTTTTATTTTGTCAGCAGGTCCAGTGCTCCTAAATGCTAAATTCTCTCTGAAGCTCAGCTAGAGATGGCCTTGACTATTCAGGCTAGTAATGCCCAGGTAGAGGCAGGAAGATCATGAGTTCAAGGTTAGCCTTGACCACACAGTGAGTTTGAGACCAACCTGGACTTCATGGGATCCTAAAATAAAATATCTAAGCTGGTGACTATCCACTAAGAATGTCAGAGAGGTCCCAATTCTAGATTCCTGAGGAAATTTAGTTGGTGTCTTTCCTGAACAGCTGAACCAGTGGAACAAAATGATACAACAGAGAAGTGCCTGTAAGCCGGGCAGTGGTGGCGCACGCCTTTAGTCCCAGCACTTGGGAGGCAGAGGCAGGCGGATTTCTGAGTTCAAGGTCAGCCTGGTCTACAGAGTGAGTTCCAGGACAGACAGGGAAACAAGAAACCCTGTCTCGAAAAACAAAACAAAACAAAACAAAACAAAACAAAACAAAACAAACAAACAAAAAATGAAAGAAAGAAAGAAAGAAAGAAAGAAAGAAAGAAAGAAAAAGAAAAAAAAAAAGCGCCTGCGAAGTGTTGGTCCCTGAGGGCCCGGCAGTGCCTATGAATGGTGGATAACCAATGAGGTTTCACCACATTGACAGCCATTCACATGAGCATGATCCAGAACCACTCTAGATCCTCTACAGTGAAGGGACCAAAGCATGGGGAAACTGATACCAGGGCCCGGGGGCCTCTGGGTGACTGCATGGTACAGTTAGGGACCCTCTGACTCCAATGCTCATCTTGTTTCTATAAGGTCTGTGAAATACAAACAATGGAGAAAACAACCTATATAGGCTGTTATTTGGGGCAGAAGCCCACAGAGGAGGTATAAGAATCAGCCTGCTTCCTCCTGTTAGACTGGGGTGGTAATAGGGTAGCAAGGTGAGTGGGGGAAAGACACTGAGAAGTTGCCTTTTTAAGGAACTCAATTATTGGAGGGGAAACCAGAGAATAGTAAGAAATGTAAAGTAAAAGATATACATGTCTCTGGTGGCCATTACTGGGGGGTCCTCAGGGCTGGGGAGGCAAAGATCTGGAGATACAAGTTACTGCAGTCACTAGAATTGTCACAACGAGAAAAGAGTTTACAAGCTGGTGGGGTTCCGCTGGAGCTCCCTGTCTGTTGCTGGCAGGATTCCCAGCTTGGCTCTCCTGCTCTTTTTTTTTGGTTTCTCGAGACAGGGTTTCTCTGTATAGCCCTGGCTGTCCTGGAACTCACTCTGTAGACCAGGCTGGCCTCGAACTCAGAAATCCGCCTGCCTCTGCCTCCCAAGTGCTGGGATTACAGGTGTGTGTCACCACGCCCGGCTTCTCCTGCTCATTTTTAAAGTGGAAAGTTCCCTTTTTCAGGACAAACTATCAGACTAATAGCTGTTTTTCTAGTTTCCTTTCTGTGACTGTGATCAATAACCTGATCCAAGCACAGTTGGGAAGAAAGGGTTTATTCCAGTTGCAGGTTACCGTCCATCATGGAGGGGAGTCAAGGCAGACTCAAGCTAATCTCACACATCCACAGTCAAGAGACGAACACAGGCACCCACACCGCCTGCTTCTTTGCCTTTCATCAGCACCCTTCTCTGAGCCCAGGACCCCCTGCTTGCCGACTGATGCCGCCGCAGGCCAGACAGTCCCTCCTAGACATGCCCAATGGCCAAGCTCACTGAGGCAGTCCCTTGGTTGAAATTCCCTTCTCAGATGATTCCAGGCTATGTCATATTAGCCTACTTTGTTTGTTTGTTTGTTTTTTGTTTTTCGAGGCAGGGTTTCTCTGTGTAGCCCTGGCTGTCCTGGAACTCACTCTGTAGACCAGGCTGGCCTCAAACTCAGAAATCCACCTGCGTCTGCCTCCCAAGTGCTGGGATTACAGGCATGCACCACCACCGCCCGACCAGCCTACTTTTAATGATCATTCTTAAATGCTTTAACCTCCGATCTAGCCCACCACCCACCAGAGGTAGAGGAAAAGAAACGATACAGGGGAAGTGGACCTGCTTAGAAATGGTTCTTCGGAGCAACTCCCTTCTGCATTGTCAGGAAGTCAGCAGTTCAGTTCACAGGTCAGCAGCAACAGCTCAATCCACTCTCAGATACTTCACAGGTACACCGGGACTCTAGTTCAGGAGTGTCAGGATAGCGGCAGCAATGGTGCAACCGAGCAGGAACAGCTAGGCCTCGGCTGAGTCGGCTCCAGTCAGCAGAGGGACCACGGGCAGCCGGAACACCAGGAGAAGTTAGCTGTGCCTCTCTCAACGAAGTGAAGATCAGCAAAGACATGAATGAGACCAAGAGCTGGTTCTATCAGCAAGCCCAGCCCAGCCTCCGTCACTGTTGAGTCCTACTTATCCTCCCTCCAAACGTTGCATGTCCTCCACGGGTCTTGCCTCAGCACGTGAGTCTGTCGTAGCAAAACTACATGAGTCTGTCTCATCTGATATCACTTTGCCAATTGGCCTGAGTTCGAGGAAGCAGCAGCAAGAAGCCACAGCATACCACTAGAAGGTTTTTGGTGCGTTTCTTTCTATGGATTCCCAACATATAGAGCTCAACTACGCAATGTAGGACCAATACATGTGCGTCACTAGTGAAGAGCCTTCATCACATGTCCTCTCATGTGCTCACTTTAGCAAAATGTCCCTTCATGAACGGAGCCTCCTACCTGTGTCCGCTTCAGGAAAGCACCCCTTCACGTGTTTGCCCTGGCAAAACATCATTCAACACAACTGACTTTCCAAAGAAGCCCTAAGTTCCGCTTCAATGTCAAGTTGTCAGGTAGAACCAACCAGCACAGCCATGACCCCGCAGACACTGCTTTAGTAGAGAGAGGAATTAGAATACCTAAACTGGAAATAAGCCCCGATAATAATGTTAATAAACAACTGACACAACTATTGAGGGGGACCAGGAGTTTTGAGTTAGCTCACTTAATACAACAACCTAGGATGCGGGTAGTACTGTTGTACCATTTTACAAGTGAAGAAACTGAGGCCCAGGGAGACTCACTAGGTTGAGCCAGCATAAACAGCTAGTAAGAGGACAAGGGACAGCTTGGCACCCGGTTCTTGAGAAGAGACTAGCTCTTCCACAGTTTTGTCATCCTATGGTGCTTTGAGCGGGGCTCCTGGCCAGCCTGCTGGTTACTTTGCTAGGCCAGCCACATTTCCAGTGACTGGCCTTGGGGGTTGGTGTTGGTATTCTGTCCAAGCTCCACCCCACAGTTACCTGGCAATAGCCAGGTATGCCCCTCCCCATAGACCTGACCCACTATAAAAGGGGCTGCCTGCCCCTCCTCTCTCTCTCTCTCTCTCTCTCTCTCTCTCTCTCTCTCTCTCTCTCTCTCTCTCATTGCTCTCTCATCACACTCTCACCTCTCTGCCCCTCTTGGGCTCCCCTCCCCCCTCTCTCCACATGGTCATGGCCAGCCTCCACTCCTCTCTACTCTCTCTACTCTCTCTCTCTCTCTCTCTCTCTCTCTCTCTCTCTCTCTGCCTCCACTATACCATTGACTCCCATCCTCTTCCCTGAATAAACTCTATTCTATACCATGTCGGTGTGTGCGTGGTCCTTCAGGGGGAAGGGGTGCCTGGGCCTGGGCCCGCCTAGGTACCCCCCTCCCCCCATGCCACCGGGCCACAGTCCCCAATATCCCTTTCTCTCTTTTATATCCCATCATATGGTGCCGAAACCCGGGAACATTAAGCAACAACATTAAAACCATCAGTTGGTGCGGTTTCAGATGGCTGAACTTCTTTTCCTCTCGCTGCAGGTGCTGGTACAGGAGGAGTCGCTGCACTCTCTAACCAGCCTGGTGCGCCAGGAGATCTTTGTCACCATCACTGACCTCAGGTGACACCCCAAGCACTTTCCACAAGCACCCGGGTTTCCCATTCAGGGTCATAGATTGCTAGAGCTGATTAAAATCTCTCAAACTTAGAGCTGTCGAGATGGCTCAGTGGATAAAGGCACGTGTTACCAAAGATGGTGGCCGAGTCTGATGCCTGGGACCCACGTAGTAGAAGGAGAGCGCGAGCTGCCACAGGTTACCCTCTGACCTCTGCACATGCACTGTGTCAAGTCTGCTCTAACACTGTCACCGACTACTCCAACACTAACTGAATAAATGCAAATCTTAAAATCCCCCACATATTAACTTTTGAAAACTATATGAGGGATGCATCCTTTTGTGAGAACTTTGATATCATGGGTGATGGCTCATGTTGGTTGTCAGCCTGAGAGACCTGGGAAGAAGGCACCTCAGCTGAGGGATCGCCTCCATCAGATTGGCCTAAGGCCCTCTCTATCGACAGGCCTTTTCGTCATCACTAATTGATGTAGGAGGGCCCAGTCCACTGTGAGAGTTGTTGGGTAGGTGAGAAAAGCAGCAAACTGTCTCCTGGAGTCTGTCCGCCTCAGCTCTTGACTCCAGGTTCCTGCCTGGGCTTTGCCTGAAGATGGAACCTGGGAGATGAAATAAACCCTTTCCTCCCCAAGTTGCTTTTGGTCCTTGTTCTATCAGAACAATGGAAGGCAAACTAGAACGTCATTAATACCATCTCATCCAAGAACTTGACAGAGTCTCTTTGGAGTTCCCGTCTTAACCCAAAGTATATTCAGTGGAAAGTGACCCTCATACCTGGATCAAGATAAAGCACTGTAAGGTCTGAGGAGCTTACAGAGCATGCCCAGTGTGTTCCTCCGCATTAAGAATGCTGCAGGCAGCCGGGCGTGGTGGCGCACGCCTTTAATCCCAGCACTTGGGAGGCAGAGGCAGGCGGATTTCTGAGTTCGAGGCCAGCCTGGTCTACCGAGTGAGTTCCAGGACAGCCGGAGCTACACAGAGAAACCCTGTCTCGAAAAAAAAAAAAAAAAAAAAAAAAAAAAAAAGTTTAAGAATGCTGCAGGCTTGCAGGGCTGAGCTGAAGAGGAGCCTGGAGGGCTCAGGGCTGGGGTGGCGGTGGGGTGGCCACTCTTCCTCTGGCCTTTTGTGGGATCCCTGAGGTCCGGCTCCTGCATGCATCTATCTATTTCATAGGCATGCTACCCCAGCCAGTGTGGGATCCCTGAGGTCCGGCTCCTGCATGCATCTATCTATTTCGTAGGCATGCTACCCCAGCCAGTGTGGGATCTGAGGTCTGACTCCTCCACGCATCTATCTATTTCATAGGCATGCTACACCAGCCAGTGAGCCGTTCCTGTTCTCACTAAATGCTGAAGTATTGACCTAACATCAGATTCTTCCCAAACGGTCTTTCCGCAGTTACCAAGATGTGCACCTGTTGTTTGGCTCTGAAGACCGAGAGGACTTGTTTGGGCTTATCACCAAAAGTATAATCTCTCTGCCCGCCATAAGCAGCCCTATCCAGCTGCCGAGGATAGTGTCCAACCAGGCTATCCAGCAAGAGGTAACTTACTTTGACTTTGTGCCTTAGCTGACACCCCCCTTCCCCCCCCCCGCCGTGCCCCGCACCCCCCACCCCCCACCCCCCACCCCCACCCCCACCCCCTACCCCCACACCCCCACACCCCCACCCCCACCCCCCACCCCACCCCACCCCCCACCCCACCCCCCACCTGCCCCCGCCCCTCCACGTCAGACGCTCTTCACCTTTGGCTGGTTTGAAACCAGCTAAACCCCAGCAGTGTCTAGTCTGGTGAACAAAACCAAACACCAGCTTCCTCTCCTTTCTCATTCATCTTTGTATGTGTCCCTACACTCTACACTCTCCCATTGTTCCCCCCTTCTTTGCTTTGGATTTAAAGTGGGAGCTGGACATGGTGGCTCTTGGGAGAAAGATACAGACAGATCTCTGTGAGTTCAAGGCCCTCCTTGCTGCTCTACATGGCAAGTTCTAGGGGAGCCAGACTGCACAGTGAGGCCCTGTCTGGAACAAAACAGTAACAAAAAAATAATGAAGTCTTTAAGCTGGTCACTCACATATCTGCAGACTCTCCATCTCTTTTCTTCTTTTTTTCTTTTTTGTTTTGTTTTGTTTTTTGTTTTTTCAAGACAGGGTTTCTCTGTGTAGCCCTGGCTGTCTTGGAACTCACTCTGTAGACCAGGCTGACTTTGAACTCAGAAATCCGCCGGCCTTTGCCTCCCAAGTGCTGGGATTAAAGGCGTGTGCCACCACCACCCAGCTCCAACTCTTTTCACTTCTGACACAGCTCTCTGTATAGCCTGGTGTGCCACCACCACCACTCCCAAGGTTTATTTTTAAACTTAAATTTTAATTTTTTATTGTTAAAATAGTTGTACATGTAGTATGACATGTTGAACATGCCCCCCCCCCCCAGCACACCTCGCTCCTCCTTATCCTCCTCTTCCACACTCGTAGCTCTTTCCAATTTATTGGCATTTCCTGAAGGGCCATCTTGTGCTAAATGTGACAGAAAGTAGAGGCTAGCAGTGTGCAGTCTCCCTCTTGGAGCCCACCCTTTACCGCAGGGAGACAGGGCGCTGCTGAAAAGCATGTCTGCAAAACAAAACAGAAGTATGTCTGCCGGTGCAAAGCACACGCCGTCTAACTGAAAACTCAAAGCCGGAGAGGAGGGGGAAGCACTGGGGTTGAAGCACAGGGCCCTTTATGGAAGCCACCGAAGAAAGCCTTCTCGGTGCAGTGCGAGGAAAGGGAGGGAGCATCCAGGCGGGGGCGGAGAGCGGGTCCATGCCTGGCTGCTGAGCAGCCTGGTAAGGGAGTTACTGCAGGCCTCAGTTTCAAGTAACTCCCCGTTTCAGGGCATGAGAGACACAAGTCAGCTTTGAAGGCATTTCTTTATTTACATTTCAAATGTTATCCCCTTCCCCAGTTTCCCTCCCTCCCAGATACCCCCTATCCCATCCTCTCTCCCCCTGCTTCTATGAGGGTGTTCCTCTACCCCCTCCCACCTCCCTGGCCTTGATTCCCTTACACTGGGGCATCTATTGAACCTTCATAGCACCAAGGACCTCTCTTCCCATTGATGCCTGACAAGGCCATCCTCTTCTACAAATGCAGCTGGAGGCCTGTGTATCCCTTGGTTGATGGCTTAGTCCCTGGGAGCTCTGGGGAGTCTGGTTGGTTACTATTGTTCTTCCTATGAGGTTGCAAACCCCTTCAGCTCCTTAAGTCCTTTCTCTAACTCCTCCATTGAGGACCCTGCGCTCAGTCCAATGGTTGGATGTGAGCATCTGCATCTGTATTTGCAAGGCTCTGGCAGGGCCTCTCAGGAGACAGCCATATCAGGCTCCTTTCAGCAAGCATTTTTTTGGTATCCATGATAGTGTCCGGGTTTGGTGACTGTATCTGGGATGAATCCCCAGGTGGGGCCTTTCCTTCAGTCTCTGCTCTTCACTTTGTCTCTGTATCTTCTCCCATGGGTATTTTGATCCCCCTTCTAAGAAGGACAGAAATACCCACACTTGGGTCTTCCTTCTTGAGCTTCATGTGGTCTGTGAATTGTGTCTTGGGTATTCAGAGCTTTGGGGTTTTGATGATGTTAGCACGGTTCCCCAGAGGTAGTCCATGAGCCCTGATCCCAGGAATTTCAAGATGCTCATTTAAAATGTTTTCTTTCTGTTTACCTCAAGCCACAAACTGCCCACAGGTGCCTTTACTCTGGGCCAGGCCTTTGCGTGTAGTCTACAGGTGATGAGCAGTGGGCTCTGTGGATGTGCGTTGGGCACGTTGGGTTGGGAGGAAGGCTTCGCTGACTCTGCACCTTTTTAGTGTCTCTACAGGGAGACGTTCGAGGCCTTTTCTGTGATGCTGCAGAGTCTGGTGATAAAAGACCCACATTTGGAATTTTTTGACAGCATTTTTAAGGTAAATGAAATTCTAGGGAACAAAGGAAATTAGCAAAAATTAAGTTATTTAAGGCAACATTGTAGCAAATAGTACTATCCATTTTTTAAGATTGTGTGTGTGTGTGTGTGTGTGTGTGTGTGTGTGTCTTTGCACCATGGCACACATGTGGAGCTCAGAGGATAACTTGCAGGTGTGCATTCTCGCCTTCTACCAGGTGGGTCCCAAAGCTTGAGGTGGCACGGTCGGTCAGGCTGAGCAGCAATGCCCTCCCTCCCTGGCCCCCCCCCCACCATGCCTGCAGCTCTCAGTTGTGAAGCAGAGGCTTGGGCTTGACTTCTGACGCCAGCCGTCCAAGCCCTGCAGCCACAGAGTTCGGTCTCCTCCCTGTCTGAAAAGATAACAACTACTCTGGATATTGAATAAATAGCCTCTAATAAGTGGCTCAAACCATTCTTACAATTGTCTCTACTGTTCCTTCATAGCGCAGAAGAGTCAGTCTCCTGCGTCAGCAAGTAGGCAGTGCCCAGTCTGGGAAGTGACCACTTGCCCCAGCTCATATAACACATCTTATCCATCGATAAGGAAGTCACTCACACTCACAATGAGTCAAGTGCTCATATAACACATCTTAGCCATCGATAAGGGGAAGTCACTCACACTCACAATGAGTCAAGTGTTTTGCTTTTGCTCCTTTTTAAGACACAGCCCACCCCAGCATGAGAGAACCCTTAGTGGTTGGTACCCTGTGTGCCTGAGCCCAGACAGCACGCCTTGCCACACCCGCCCCTCATCCGTTTCTTACTCCTCTTCTGTTTTTGACAACAGTCAGCCTGGGCTCTGAAGGTGTATTTAGACCCCTTTCTAAAGAGGAAACATCCTCCTTCCGGTTGTACTTGTACTTCCCTGTCCTGGCAGCTAGTGTCACCATTTCTTCTATTGGAAAGTTGCTCCTTTTTGTTGCAGTAAATCTCTAACCCCAACAAGCTCATGTGAAAACACACAACTCAGTTACAAGATTTATAAGCTGCACGCCAAGATTGGGCAGAGTTACCACTACACTACTCTATCCCCAGCTATGAGATCTCTGGCTACTTGCTGCTTCTCCAGGCCACATGGTTCGTCTTCCTTCCACCCCCTTTCCTCTGTCTCTTCCCCCACTCTCTAAAACCTCCAGCCCCACCTTTCCCTTCCATTGCCCAATCACAGGCTCCAGCCTCTCTTTAACCAGTTTAAATGGAGAGAAGGTTCACATGAGATCACCTCCTGGTCAGGCAGCCCCTCTTGAGGAAGCAGAATTAACATGAGAATACAAACGGGACCAGGCAACCTACAGCATCTTTTGAGCTCCAGTGTTTGGCCTCATCTTCTTTCAGAATCCTTCCCTTTCTGTTCAAGTAGATGTACTTTCTCCATCTTTAGTTTGTTAATAGCATACCATTAATTATTTGTTTTCTTTTTAAATGCATCCCATTTCTTGGTTTTTTTTTTTTTTTTTTTTTTGTTTTTCGAGACAGGGTTTCTCTGTGTAGTCCTGGCTGTCCTGGCACTCACTCTGTAGACCAGGCTGGCCTCGAACTCAGAAATCCACCTGCCTCTGCCTCCCAAGTGCTGGAATTACAGGCGTGCGCCACCACGCCCGGCAAATGCATCCCATTTCTTAAAGATTTATTTATTGTATATATGTGAGTACATTGTCTCTCTCTTCAGACAGACCAGAAGAGGGCATTGGATCCCATTACAGATGGTTGTAACTCACCATGTGGTTGCTGGGAATTGAACTCAGAACCTCTGCAAGAACACAGTCAGTGCTCTTAGCCACTGAGCCATCTCTCTAGCCAATTAGCTATTTCTTTTCAGTGAAAATTTGAAAGGACCAAAACCAACTAGAACAATAGACAAAGTAATGTAGAGATATGGATCTAGAAACCAAGCCTTGGAAGGAGCCAGGATCAGCCCATCACTTCAGTAATAAACTGCCTCATCATTTGGTGTGGTGTCTTAGATAGTGAAGTAATATAGTTTCTTGATTCACATTTTTTGGGGATTGATTTGTTGTTTTTCAGGTTTTTTGAGACAGGGTTTCTCTGTGTAGTTCTGACTGTCTTAGAACTCACTCTGTGGACCAGGCTGGCTTTGAACTCAGAGATCCTCCTGCCTCTGCTACGCAAGTACTGGGTGGGACTATAGGTGTGTGTCACCACTGCCCAGCTCAGTTCACATTGACTTTTTAACACAGTGCAAGCATTACTTCAGACCCTCCTGATCTAATCCTCCTCATTTTTTTTTATAGCACATAGACCCCTGGTTACAGTCCGAAAGAGACCACGAGCGGGAACGGGCTACCAGTGTAATGGCCCAAGTCCTCAAATGCTTATCTAGTTATCTCAGCTTGAAGGTGAGTAGCCTTGGTTGAGGAAGAAACATCCAAGCATCCTCTATAGTTCCGTTTCTGTAACTCAGCAGGGGCCATGCACTACACTAGGAGTGGCTCCCCTTCACCCCTTACTCAGTATTATTCACAAGTCTGCTCCAGTCCTAGAATGTGCTCAGTTTGAAGCCACATGCTGTCTGTTAGTCTGTATCTATGATATTTAGCATGACAGCTAAAACACATAATTCAGTAAAGGTTTTTTAATAAATGAATGGAAAGTATAAACTGAAAATGTCTAAGGGATGTTACAGGACATTCGATCACTGAATGGTGAGATTGTGTTATTTACTGGAAAAACCTTTTACTAGTTGTGGTGTGGCTCAACATTAAGCACATGCCTTTAATCCCTCAAGTGGAATACAGACATGCCCTTAGTACACAGCTTTAATCCCAAACAATGAAGGTAAAGTCAGTTTGTAAAGGGAGGCACCGGTATTTGAAAGTGATGTCTAATTGAGTGGCAGACGAAGTGATGAATCAGAGAAAGATTTGACAGAATGGGATATGCTTAACTCTCATGAGAAAGAGGAAAAGGAAGCTACTTGTGGGGCAGTGCAGAGAGAATGAGGGAGAGGAGGCAGTTTTATTGGGAGAGTTGTACAAAGACAGGTTGCAGAGAAAGAACAAGCTAGATACAGTTAAGACAGAATGAGCAAGAGAATGAGAAGGAGCTAGGAGATTAGAACAAATTGCCAAAGTTAGTTTGAGGTCAAGCAGCACAATTCAGGAGAAACTGAGAGAAGCCAGATTGAATTAGTCAACCTGGAGAGGCATTTGAGCCAGAATAGCTGAGTTGAGCCAGCCAGTCAGAACTCGGAAAAAACAAAGGGTGAGCTTATTCAGCAGCAAGTCTTAGAGGCTGAAAACATTCTAGGCCTAACTAGATAAGATTATATAGAAGCAGCTGGGCTGTGGTGGCACACGCCTGTAATCCCAGCACTCTGGGAGGCAGAGGCAGGCAGATTTCTGAGTTTGAGGCCAGCCTGGTCTACAGAGTGAGTTCCAGGATAGCCAGGGCTATACAGAGAAACGCTGTCTCGAAAAAAACCAAATCCAAAAAAAAAAAAAAAAAATTATATAGAAGCTAGAAGCTTCCAGGACTATGCCTAGGATAGCAGACTGAAGCCATAAGCCTTGGAGATGACAATTACTTCAGTTGAATAAAAGATAATTTTACAGTGGGGCCCACAGTGACCTGAAATCTGTGTAGTTTGTGTTTGAAGAAATGAAGTCAAGCTAAGTGTGGTGGCGCATGCATTTAGTTCCAACATGTGGGAAGCAGAGGCAGGTGGGTTTCTGGGAGTTTCAAGTCCACCTAGTCCATATCAGGTTCCAGGACAACAACAAGAGAGAGAGAGAAAAGAAAGGAGGGGAGGGGAGAGGAGGGGAAGGGAGGAGAGGAGAGGACAGGAGAGGACAGGAGAGGACAGGAGAGGACAGGAGAGGACAGGAGAGGACAGGAGAGGACAGGAGAGGACAGGAGAGGACAGAGGAAAGTTGAGCAGGTCAGTTCAGGCTAATCAATGCAGTATCTGCCAGACTCTCTGAGAGAATGGGACTGTTGTTGCCTGTGTTGAGACAGGGGAGGGAATCTAAAAGACAGAGGGACAATATAGACACCTGACCTCATGTTTCAGAGAAAAGTAAGGAATGGGGATGTCTTATCAGACAGTAGAAGGGCACACTCAGGAGGTTATGGATGGTTCCCAGAGACAGTCATGCCCACTGGGATTTGGGGACCTGTTGTTCATGGGTAAACACTGAGAAGATTTTTTTCATGGTCTAGGTCAGAGAGGAATTCTTAAAATTGTGTCTGGGGTTTTGTTTGTTTTTTTTGGAGGGGGGATTCAGGACAGGGTTTCTCTGTATAGCCCTGGCTGTCCTGGAACTCACTCTGTAGACCAGGCTGGCTTCGAACTCAGAAATCCGTCTGCCTCTGCCTCCCAAATGCTGGGATTAAAGGCGTGCACCACCACCGCCCGGCTTAAAATTGTGTCTGCTCCTCTTTTTCTATGCTTTTATGGAGTTTCCAGATTTGTCTCTGAAATAAGGAAGGCTCAAAGCACAATGCTAATAATATGGAAGCCATTTTTAATGAAGCAAAAGACCATCGGTCTTGCCTGGCCATGTTGGCTCCAGCTGGTAGTTCCTGGTCTTGGCCTGCCTGACTGTTGGGGCAGCTGAGTGATACCCTGCTGGAGTACTTACTACTCTGCATGTGCCTCAGACTCCAGCCACCATGACACCACTGCCATGGTATGGTTAAAGGGAAGGGTTTTATTATAGATAGAACAGCCAGAGGCATCTGCAAGAGTTCAGAAGAGAGAAAGAAGTAGACCAGTATGGCCAGCAGACTGGTGCTGTCGAGAGCTATCTGCAGGAGAGGAGAGGAGAGGAGAGCAAGGCATAGAGAATAGAGAAGCCATAGTGAGAGAATCAGGAGTGGAGCACAGAGAACACGTCGTGGGATTTCAGGGTTAGAAGGAGAAGGAGTAGCTGCGAGGAGGGGATTCTGAGAACTGGAGGGGTTTATGGTAGGGTGTGGTGGTGCATTAGTTAAACTGCTTTGGCTCCCAGGCGGTCGCACATGCACCACACCTACCCAAGAGCCCTCTGGATTTTCGAATGAAAGATACACATATGCCAGCTAATTTTGATATGTCTTGAATGTGTTCAGTGGTTTGGCGCTTCTTTTTTTTTTTTTTAAAGATTTATTTATTTTTATATCTAAGTACACTGTAGCTGTCTTGAAGATACACCAGAAGAGGGCATCTCATTATAGATGTTTGTAAGCCACCATGTGGTTGCTAGGATTTGAACTCAGGACCTTTGGCAGAACAGTCAGTGCTCTTAACTGCTGAGCCATCTCTCCAGCCCCAATTTGGCACTTCTAAACCTCCCCATAGCTAGCAAACACTCCTGTCTGGTATTCCTGAATTTGAAAGACCCGGGTGCCCCAGCACCCCATGCCTTGGAAGGCAACACCCCAATCATGCGAGAGAAACAGTCTTGATGCAACAGCAAGAGGATTTTTATTCCAGAGGCTCTGGGGTTTCACAGTCTTACACCACGCAGGGGTAGAGGACTGTGGACCCCAAGTGCAGAATCAGGACAGCTTTTATAGGTTCATAACAAAGCCTGCACATCGCAAGACAACCGATTTGTTCCGCTCCATAGCTTCTAAGCCAATCAGTTTAAATTATCCAAGCCTGCTCCAAGGACCAATCAGGTTTTTTTTTTGGTTTTTTTTTTTTTTTTTTTTTTTGGTTTTTTTTGAGACAGGGTTTCTCTGTGTAGCCCGGCTCCAATCAATTTTCTATAGAAGCCAGAAAGCAACTAACTCATTTTCTCTTATGGGGCCAGGATCAAGGCCTTTTTATCTAGTTTCTAACAAAGAACAGGGTCTGGAATTTGAGTTGTTTAGGGCTTCTTAGGAAGCTGGAGTTAGAGCTGTATTTTTCATCCTTTCAAATTAACTTTTTTTTGTTTTGTTTTTCGAGACAGGGTTCCACTGTGTAGCCCTGGCTGTCCTGAAACTCACTCTGTAGACCAGGCTGGCCTCGAACTCAGAAATCTGCCTGCCTCTGTCTCCCAAGTGCTGGGATTACAGGCATGCGCCACCACCGCCCGGCTTAACATCTTTTAAAATGTATATTTCATCTCTGCTATCCAAGACCCAATGGGGAAGTGGCCCCTAGGGCCTTACAGGCTGGTGGGCCTTTAAGTTTCATCCTTTTGCTTCTCTGTCATGGCAATTCTCTCTTCTTTCTTTCCCTCTCTGTCCCTTTTGTGAGACATCTAAAAGTCCCGCCCCATCCCCTGACCAGCCATTGGCTGTACAGCAATTCTTTATTATCAATCAAAGCCAGCTGGGGGCAGGGACCCTCAGGTCTGGAAGCACAGCTTTGAGAGCTGAGTTAAGACAAAGCCTTAGAACCAATTCCCAACAGTCAGGGAGGAAGTGAGAAGGGCCATGTCTTAGTTGTGGCTTCTATTGCTGTGGTGAAACACTGTGACCAAAAGCAGGTTGGGGAGGATTGATTGGATTTGGCTTATACCTCTGAACTTATAGTTCATCATCAAGGGATGTCAAGACAGAAAGCCAAACAAGAACCTGGAGGCAGCAGCTGAGGCTGAGACCATGGAGGGGTGCTTCTTACTGCCTGCTCCCCATGGCTTGCTCAGTCTGCTTTCTTACAGAATCCAGGACCACCAGCTCAGGTGTGGCCCCACACACAATGGGCTGGGCCTTCTCTCATTGGTCAGTAACTAAGAAAATGCCCTACAGCTGGATTTTATGGAGGAATTTTATCAACTGTTTTCTCCTTTCACATGATTCTAGATTGTGTCGAGTTGATATAAAACCAGCCAAAACTAGCCAGCACAAGCTAGCTGTGGTGGCTCACTCTTTTAAACCCAGCACTAGGTAGGCAGAGACTGGCTGATTTTTGTGAGTTGGAGACCAGCCTGATCTTCACAGTGAGTTCCAGGACATCCAGGGCTATGTAAAGAGACCCTATCTCAAAACAAAAACAAACAAAAAACCCAAACACAGCCGGGTGGTGGTGGCGCATGCCTGTAATCCCAGCACTCTGGGAGGCAGAGGCAGGCAGATTTCTGAGTTCGAGGCCAGCCTGGTCTACAGAGTGAGTTCCAGGACAGCCAGGGCTATACAGAGAAACCCTGTCTCAAAAACCAAATCCAAAAAACAAAAACAAAAACAAAAAAACCCCAAACACACACAAAAAAATTAAAAAAACAAAAACCTAGCCAACACAGGGTGGGACTTTGAAACGTGTCAAACGGTGCTTGTGATGGGGAAGGCGCCTGAAGGGCTGCATGAATTTGCTGTCCTGCTAGACCCCACAAGAAGCCAGGCCTGCTCTGCCTGAGGTAAGGGAAATGACTCCTCTCCTCAGGTAGAAGGTGTCAAGTTCCAAAGAAATCTGAGACGAAAGGCTGCCGTGGTGTCTATTAGCGTACCAAAGTGTCTGCTTGGCCTGCAGGCTCACTCGGGCTCTCACCCGGTCCTCTACCCTAAACCTCTGCAGCCCAGCGCCTTCACTTCCCTTACCCCAGCTTCCCTCCCTCCCCTTATGGTCAGGTTCAGGCTGTCTCTCCTTCTTATCTACAATAAAATTCTTTTCCCTCAGCTGCACCTTGGAGCCGTCACGTCCTCATTCCCTTCAGAGGGGAATATGTCCTTTTTTTATTCAGAGGGGAATATGTCCTTTTTTTATTCAGAGGGGAATATGTCCTTTTTTTTTTTTTTTAAATAAAATACAACAGTGTCAGTTCCTAAGGAAGCTCCAATCCCTCAGTCTCTAAACAGCAGTCCAGATATCCAGAAACAGGCTTGACCTGGGCTATAGGCTCCCTGGTGGTTAGGGAAAAGGCAGCTCTCCTCAGGATTGGAGCTTCCTTAGGAACTGACACTGTTGTATTTTATTTAAAAAAAAAAAAAAAAAAAAAAAACGGGCGTGGTGGCGCACACCTGTAATCCCAGCACTTGGGAGGCAGAGGCAGGCGGATTTTTGAGTTCGAGGCCAGCCTGGTCTACAGAGTGAGTTCCAGGACAGCCAGAGCTACACAGAGAAACCCTGTCCAAAAAAAAAAAAAAAAAAAAAAAAAAAAAACAAAAAAAAAAAAACAAAAAAAAAGAAAGAAAAAAAAAGGCTATGTTTGATAGAGCCAGGTATGGTAAGATGGGAGGGGTGCCTCGGTGGCCCCATGAGGAGGTATCCCTTCCCCCTGGGTACCAGCCATTCAACAGGTATAGTGTAGAATAGAGATTATTTGGGACATGGGAAGGGGAGTTGAGAATGGAGTAGAGACAGACAGACAGACAGACAGACACACACACACACACACACACACACACACAGAGAGAGAGAGAGAGAGAGAGAGAGAGAGAGAGGAGAGGCTCACCAGAGAGTGGTGAGTGGGGGGGGGGGAAGGGAAGGGGGAGAAAGGAAAGAGGGAGAAACGGTTCAGAGAGAGTAAGAGAATAAACAGCCCTTATTATAGGAAGCCAGGCTTACCTGGCTATTGCCAGGTAACTGTGGGTGGAGCCTAGAAGGAATGCTATTAGTCACAGTTTGGGTCCTTTGCCTTGAGCCTTTATTCTCACTGGGGACTGGGGATCCCAATTTTTAATCCTCAGTTTCTCTGTTTCAGTCTCCTGTAACTTCTAAAAAGACACACACACCCAGCTATGACCCCCTTTCTGCGCCTGTTACCTTTTCCTTCTGCAATTTAGAGTCTCCTGGGTAGGTCTTGTAGCCTCTGGGGCTCCCCCACTCGACATTTCTCCAAATTGAATATTACTTAAGCTTTTCTGGGCAGAGATAAAGCATCTGTTCCCACAGACAGACCAGAGCGAACCATGCTAGCGTATTACATAGCATGGGTGACCACAAGCAGCCCTCTCACCAGTGTCTTACGCCAGCATGGATGATGCGACTCTCCTTCCACTCTCTAGACTCTGAAGCCAGAAACTCCTGTAGCCAGTGACCTCCATCATCACTGACCGCCCAGTGATTCTGACATCAACGTGGTGCTCCTCCAATTCTTCCTCCTCTATTTGCTGTGGGTTAAAGAGATGTTTGATTCAAACGAGCTCTCTCTCCCCTCTCTCTCTCTCTCTCTTTGTGTGTGTGTGTATGTGTGTGTGTGTGTGTGTGTGTGTCCCTGGGATCTTTAGAGAGGATTGCTAGGATAGATGCTTAGCCTGGTCCCACTAGTCCTATGACCATCTAGAAGTTTTATGCAGAAGCCCTGTGGTTCACTCTACTGTGTTTTTCATTTTTCTATTTTAACACTTAGAATCCTTAATTTTTGTCTTTTGTTATGCTTTTTAAAGATTTTTTTTCAAAGTGTTAATATAGAGCCAATGTGACAGCACACACTTTAAAGATTTATTTATTATATGTAAGCACACTGTAGTTGTCTTCTGACATACCATAAGAGGGAGTCAGATCTCATTACAGATGGTTGTGAGCCACCATGTGGTTACTGGGATTTGAACTCAGGACCTCCGGAAGATCAGTGTTCTTAACCACTGAGCCATCTCTCCAGCCCTTAAAGATTTATTATATATAAGTACGTTGTAGCTGTCTTCAGACACTCCAGAAGAGGGTTAGATCATGTTACAGATGGTTGTGACCCACCATGTGGTTGCTGGGATTTGAACTCAGGACCCCTGGAAGATCAGTCAGTGCTCTTAACCGCTGAGCCATCTCTCCAGCCCTTAAAGATTTATTATATGTAAGTACATTGTAGCTGTCTTCAGACACTCCAGAAGAGGGTTAGATCTTGTTACAGATGATTGTGACCCACCATGTGGTTGCTGGGATTTGAACTCAGGACCTTCAGAAGATCAGTCAGTGCTCTTAACTGCTGAGCCATCTCTCCAGCCCCCTTACTTAAACTTTTAAACTTCATTTAAAAAAAATTACAATAAATAAACCAACCAACCAAACCCAAAATAACCAAATCCAAAGACTATACAAAAAATCTTTGTGTTTTTCTGTGGAAGGTCTGTTATCAGAGTCTTAGAGCAAAAGATTCTATCTAGCTGGGCAGTGGTAGCACATGCCTTTAGTCCCAGCATTTGGAAGGCAGGAGAAGCTGGATCTCTAGGAGTTCAAGGCCTATACAGAGTACGTTCTAGGACAGCTAGGGTTTCACAAAGAAACTGCCTTAAAAAAAAATAAAAAAAACGGGCAGTGGTGGCGCACGCCTGTAATCCCAGCACTTGGGAGGCAGAGACAGGCGGATTCCTGAGTTCGAGACCAGCCTGGTCTACAGAGTGAGTTCCAGGACAGTCAAGGCTACACAGGGAAACCCTGTCTCAAAAAAACCAAAAAATAAATAAATAAATAAATAAATAAATAAATAAATAAAATAAAATAAAATAAATAAATAAAATAAAATAAAATAAACCGGGCGGTGGTGGCGCACGCCTGTAATCCCAGCACTTGGGAGGCAGAGGCAGGCGGATTTCTGAGTTCGAGGCCAGCCTGGTCTACAAAGTGAGTTCAGGACAGCCAGGGCTACACAGAGAAACCCTGTCTCGAAAAAAACAAACAACAACAAAACAACAAAACAAAAATAAAATAAAATAAAGGCTCCATTCTGAGAGCCCCTATAAGTTAGGATTATCCACATACCCCATGTGCCAATTAAAAGGAAGAGTGAAAAACAAGGAAAAGAGACATAGTGTAACTATTGTTGAAGAGAACAGATTCAGTGACCCCCTCATGTTGGTTTTTAAGGGTCTGATAGTGTTAATCCTGAGATTTGCCAGAGGAAAAACAGTTCCATAATTTTGAGGCAAATTTAAAATAAGTTTTTGTAACTGCCCTCACTTACATCGAACAGGTTACCTGGAAGGGAAGCTGGGGATGTACGGGGAAGGCGGCAAAAAAGAGACCAAGATGAAACCTGCTATTCAAGGTCTCAAAGTTTAATGAAGAACTCCCAATATATATAGGCAGGGGAAAAGGCTGGAAGCTTCTCAGAATCAGTTCAGTTGTTCCACAGGTGGCTAGTGTTTCTCAGGAAACTGCAGGTCCTTGAAGAATAGGTTTCACCTTTGTCTGAGCACTCCACCCTAAGTGGAGGGGATTATGGCTGACACAGGAGTTCCCACTCAAAGGCTGGGAGAGGAACTTCACATATGGTCGATATCAAGTTCCTGCCAGGTGGCATGGCACCTCAATAAGGCTCTCTACATATTCTCCCTTTTTATTAATTTTAAGATGAGAAGATAACCAACTGGACAGTCATCCATCAAAGGATGGTGGGCATTAACCATGGTGGGGGGGAAGTAGTGACCTGGTTCTTCTAAATACTTTATGGTGTCTTTCTGGAGGAGAGGGCTTAGGCTTCCTTGTCATTTGTTAGTCTAAGGAACGCCTTTAAACACCAACCTCTATGCACCAGGTGTGCCTCACAGGGGACTCAGAGGCCGAAAACATGGTCCTCCCCTTGCAGTGCTTTGCCTCGCACCTCCCACTGGTGCCCATGTCTGCTCCTAAGCAGACACACATAGATCTGAGTTCTATGTAGCTCTCGTAAGAGGTCCACTTGTGTTGGTTTTGATGTCAAACACCCTGCAAGTGTCTTTAACAGACATGCCAGTTTTCAGTCCAGGTGAGCCTGAGTGGAGACAACCAATCTGCTTAAAATAGAAGGTCAAGGGTTAGCAGCAAAACAGAGTTAGCTTGTCTGTGGATATCCCAAGGCATCCAATTCAGTTGTAAATTAGAAACTTTCAACTGTGCCACAGCTGTTTTTTAATTCTGTTATCACTTTGAACTCCAAGGTCTTGTATTGTCTGACTCTATTCTGCTGGTCTATGATCTCAATGATAGGGAAAGCCAGCAGGTCAGATGTATCCTGTCCTTCCCTGCGAGCCTGACTCACAGCTCTTTCTAGCGGCAATTGGTGCATCCCAGGATCACTGCTCCTTCCTCCACTTGATACCCTTTTTAGCTCCTGTATCTCATTAGTCAATTTCTACAACTTAATTTCAAACTCCAATGTATGTAGTTGCATATCCATCTGAGTATCATCTTGTACAGTAGAGGCCATAGGCGGAGCAGAAGGTGCACTAGGAGGCCAATCCTCACCATAATATTTGCCAGCTCCTTCGTCTGAATGAGCTTTCTCCTCTAATATTAGCTCATCAGTAGTATCTATATATCTTTCTAATTTAGGGTTGAGAGGACCCTTTTCTGAGAAAGTCCTCTCTGGCAAGCTTTCTTCTTGAGATTCCTCAAATTCTCCCTGTGTGCTATCTGATGCCTGCAAGTTCTATTCAATAATATCTTTTAAAAGTGAACAATGGGCAATAATATCTAATCTAAAAAACCTTCTAGCCATCGTTTTTCAAACTCTTCTCCTTTTGCCTGAAGCAGCTCTTGAAGGCTGCGGACAAATGCCTATAAAGTTCCTATCCCATAAAGTTCCTATCCCATTTTCCACTGTCAACCCCTAAGCAAGTTCAGGACTGGGTCAACACTGTCTCACTTAGCCTGTATCCTTCTGTACCTACAACAACAGCTTAAAAAAGATGAACTTTTAGACTAGCGCTAGTATTTAACTCCTGTAGTTGCTCACTGTGCAGGATACCATATTTTCCGTTTTCTGCGAAGCTTCGCCAAGACAGGATCACTGCAGGAGACCTTCCTATGTCTGGCCACACGTTTGGGCGCCAATCTGTAACTGCCTGCAGTTACATCGAACAGGTTACCTGGAAGGGAAGCTGGGGATGTATGGGAAGGCGGCAAAAAAGAGACGGAGACCAAGATAACAGCTGCTATTCAAGGTCTCAAAGTTTAATGAAGAACTCCCAATATATATAGGCAGGGGGAAAAGTCTGGAAGCTTCTCAGCAGAATCAGTTCAGTTGCTCCACAGGTTGCTAGTGTTTCTCAGGAAACTGCAGGTGCTTGAAGAATAGGTTTCACCTTGGTCTGAGCACTCCATCCTAGGTGGAGGGGATTATGGCTGACACAGGAGTTCCCACTCAAAGGCTGGGCGAGGAACTTTACATATGGTCAATATCAAGTTCCTGCCAGGTGGCATGGCACCTCAATAAGGCTCTCTACAAGTTTCAAGTAGATACTGGTTAGGATGAGCTTTAATCAGTACCACTACCTGGGATTCCTAGCTGAGTGGCCACAAGACACAGGTTGTAGGGGTTATTTAAGGACAAATCCATATGGACACTGTATTTTCCCACGTGACTTTGTTGTTTTCCAAGAACTACAACTCCCAGCATCCCGGGGAGTTACTTAGTTCTGTGCAGGTGGCGTTTATAGGTTAAGTTTTAACTTCAGGTCTTATAATAGGAACTTAACTTTTTTATAGGAAAGGGAATCTAAAGGAATGGTGTACAACAAAACAGGTGACCTTGTTTAGGCTGTGTCTGAGTGCTTACTGTGTGAGTTCTGGGCTCTGCAGGGACATCTGTCAAAGCTGTCACTGGCCAAGAGGTGCAGTCCACTTACTGTGAAACAGTGACTCCTGCTCCAGAAAGTAAGCTTACTGTCATAAATGGTAGCCTGCAGGGGAGGAGGGGAGGTGACCTGTCCTGCAGAGCTCTCTGTGGTTGGAGGTAGTTTTATTTCCTTGTCATAAAGATGTTTATCTCTCAGCCCCAATCCCAGAGTCCAAGGTCTTTGCAGAGTGTCTCAGGAAGAAAGGCAAAGCCAGGCCAGAGCTCTTAGAGGGAGGGGTCAGCTCCCAGAGCCTTGAGAGTTCTGCCAGGACTCTGCCCCTTCTTCAGGCCAGAGCTTTCTTTAGTTACACTGAAGTATATTCAATAAAGGCAGCTCAGTGACTTGCAGCATGTTACCCTGGGGGCCTAATGTTTCTGATGTCAGTTTGCTTATGTATTATATTTTCTTCCTTTCTTTTCTTTTCTTTTCTTTTCTTTTCTTTTCTTTTCTTTTCTTTTTCTTTTCTTTTCTTTTTCTTTTTTTTTGGTTTTTGGATTTTGGCTTTTTCTAGACAGGGTTTCTCTGAATAGCCTTGGCTGTCCTGGAACTCACTCTGTAGACCAGGCTGGCCTCGAACTCAGAAATCTGCCTGCCTCTGCCTCCCAGAGTGCTGGGATTACAGGCGTGTGCCACCACCACCCAGCTTGTATTATATTTTCTGATCTGATGTTTTCTGCGTGAGTGAATGCCTGTGTCTCTACGTCTATGTTTTTCTTGGGCTCTTTTTTTCTGTTTGTTTTGTTTATTCTCGTTTATTTGGTATTTTTGTTTGTAGTTGACTGGTTTTTTTTAAAAATATTTATTATATATGTAAATACACTGTAGATGTCTTCAGACACACCAAAAGAGGGCGTCAGATTTCATTAAGGATGGTTGTGAGCCACCATGTGGTGACTGGGAATTGAACTCAGGACCTTTGGAAGAGCAGACAATGTTCTTAACCACTGAGCTCTCTCTCCAGCCCTATGTTAGTTTTCTTTTTCTTTTCTTTTTTTTTTATTTTTGTTTTTGTTTTCTTGTTTGTTTGTTTTTTGGATTTGTTTTTTTCTTTTTTTTTGTTTTTTTTTTGTTTTTGTTTTTCAAGACAGGGTTTCTCTGTATAGTCCTGGCTGTCCTGGAACTCACTCTGTAGACCAGGCTGGCCTCGAACCCAGAAATCCACCTGCCTCTGCCTCCCAGAGTTCTGGGATTACAGGCGTGTGCCTCCACTGCCAGACTCCTGTGTTTGTTTTCTAATAGGAGAAAGAGAAAGGGTGTGGGTTTGGGTGCATAGATAAGAGGGGAGGACCTTTGGGGAGGATCTGTGAGGAACTGGGGGAGGGGAATATATTCTATGAAAAAAAAACCTACTTTCAATAAGAAAAAAGAAAAAAATCAAAGGAACTTAAAAAAGGTAAGAAAACAATGTTAAAAATGGGATCTAGTCTCTAGTGGGTTTTACAATTTTGTTTGTTTGAGACAAGTCTCATTATTTTCACCCTGGTTGGCCTAAAAATCACTTTGTAGACCAGACTGGCCTCAAATTAACCTGTTTCTGCCTCTTGGATGTTGAGATTAAAGGCATGAACCACTGTGCTGGGGTGTGGCTTTTTCTGCCTCTTGGATGTTGAGATTAAAGGCAGGAACCACTGTGCTGGGGTGTGGCTTTTATGTCTTAATAAAGTCTGAGGGGCTAAAATATTATGAATATAACTATACTTATAACAGAAGACAAATCTTTGCTTAAGTAGAAGCAAGAGAAAGCATTGTTTGTTGAGGTCCAGACAGAGGCACCATCAATGCTATTTACCCCTGAGTGCTTTCTGCCCCTGCAGGGTCTGAGCGCTCCCAGCTCAGCTCCTCTTGGATCCTTCTCTGGACACAGCTAAAGGGACCTTCTTCTCAGGACTTATTTATTTGTGGCGTGTTTGTCTGTATCAGCACATATGTGCACGTGTGTGTATGTGAAGTGTCAGACCCTGGGTATTGGAATCCAAACTCTGGTCCTCATGACTGCAGCAAGAATTCCTGAGCCATCTCTCCAGCCCCAGAAGCGCCTTTTTAGTATTCAAGGCCTCCTCTTCACTCCTGACTAATTAGCATTGTCTTCTTTCTGCCTTTTCCTGGACTTGATCTTCATTGCTGCTGCTGCTGCTTCCTCTCCTCTTCTCCCCTCTCCCTCCTCTCTCTCTTTCCCCCTCCTTCTCCTCTTTAACCCAGTGACTTCCCATTGTTAGAATTCAATATCTGGTGTGCTCTGGCTCCTGCCTGCCTCTGAAGCCCTTTCCATCACACTGGGCTCTTAGATTTCTAACCACCTAGAGCTCTTCTTACTACTTCAGCTGCTTGGGATGTGCAGCCCAGTTCTCTGTGTAGTGGATAACTCTAGTGCTCAAGTCAGACAGCTCCACATTTTTCTTTTCATTAAAAAGGGGGCTTTGCCAGCACTTGGAGGTAAAGGCAGGAGTTCAAAAGAAGATTGGGGAGTTCAAAAGGATCCTCAGCTACTTAGTGAGACACTGTCTTGAAAAAAAAGTCCATTTGCTGAGTTCAATTCTCAGCAACCACATGATGACTCACAGCCATCGGTAATGTGATCTGATGCCCTTTTCTGGTGTGTTTGAATACAGTGACAGTGTGTGCATATACATGAACTAAATAAAAATGTAAAGCTTGGCCCCATAGCTCACATAAACCCGAGGGAGAAGAACAAACTCCCCAGACGCCCTCGACACATGTGCTGAGTGGCACAGGAGCCCATGTCTCTCTCTCTCCCCCTTTGTCCCCCTTTCTCCCTCCCTCTCTCTCTTTCTGCCCCCTCCCTCTCTCTCTCTCCCTCTCTCTCTCCCTAAACACTAAAATAAATATTTTGGTTTTTGGTTTCTTTGTTTATTGGGACAAGGTCTCACTATGTAGCTCTGGCTGTCCTAAAACTCACTTTGTAGACCAGGCTGGCCTCAAACTCAGAGGTCCACCTGCCTTTGCTTCCCTAGTGGTGGCATTAAAAGTCTGCAACACCACATCTGGCTTAATTTTTTTAAAACATTTTTTATAGAGTGCTTTTTTTTTGTTCTTTTGTTTTTGTTGTTTTAAGATTTATTTATTTATTTCATGTATATGCACACACTGTCACTATTCAAACACACCAGAAAAGGGCATCAGATTACATTACCAATGGCTGTGAGTCATCATGTGGTTGCTGAGAATTGAACTCAGAGCCTCTGGAAGAGCAGACAGTGCTCTTAACCGCTGAGCCATCTCTCCAGCCCGACATTTTCTTTTCATAGCACCATTCGTATGGGTGCTATGCCAGCATGTATGTCTATGTACCACATGTATGCCTGGTGCCCACAGAGGCCAGAAGAGGGCATCAGACTACCTGGAATTGACCATGTAGGTGCTAGGAATGAAATCTGAGTTCTCTTGAAGAACAGCCAGCATTCTCAACCACGGAGATATCTTTCAGCCACAATTTATTTATTTTGTTAAAAAAAAAAAAATTCCCCCCTCCCCCCAAAATAACCTTTAAGAAGCGGGTGAATTTCTGAGTTCAAGGCCAGCCTGGTGTACGAAGTGAGTTCCAGGACAGCCAGGGCTACACGGAGAAACCCTGTCTCAAAAAAAATAAAAAATAAAAATAAATAAAAATCACGGCTGGAACTGGGGAAGTGGAGGAGCAGGCGCAGCTCACGCAGGGGCTGAGCTCGGATTGCCAGCAGCTGTTTAAAACCAGGTGTGGTGGCACATGCCTGTCATCCCTGCCACCAGCAACATAGAGACAGGAGGATCCCCTGTCCACCCTGGCCATCTAGGCCAGCTGAAATGGTGAGCCCCAGATTCAGTAAGAGATCCTGTCTTAAAATAAGGTAAAGACAGAGAGAAGGCATTTAATACAGAGCTCTGGCCTCCACATGTGCTCACATGGGTGTATG
Organism: Apodemus agrarius; assembly: GCA_964023405.1. Taxonomy (NCBI): domain Eukaryota; kingdom Metazoa; phylum Chordata; class Mammalia; order Rodentia; family Muridae; genus Apodemus; species Apodemus agrarius. Next base: position 22,347,131 of record OZ030008.1, read on the forward strand.
TACCTGAGCATACACACATGCATGCAAGGAGAGGGAGAAAGAGAGGAGTGGGAGGGGGAGGAGAAAAACTATCACTGGTCCGACTTTCTGGAGCACAGCCAAGTTTCCCCCAAACAGGCCATTGCAGGCTGATGGTTGCAGCATTTCTGTGTTGAGTGTCTGAGTGTCTGAAGAGCTATAGAGACACCTTCTCTCTGTTGCCTCTGGATAGCAGGGATCATATTACACAATGCACACTGCACATATTGGCATGACTTAGCCATGAAGTGTTCTGGGACTGGCTCCGTAGTTATACAAAGCCCAAGAGGATGCTATGCTTAGTATGTCATAAATTTCTTGGTTTGCTGTTGGTTGTCGTGGTGGCTTTTGTTATTTTAAGCTGTTGTGTCTTAAGCAAGGATAGGCATATGCTATACTACTGAGCCACATCTTCAGGATACTTGATTTCTAATGGTTATATTCACTGTACCATAATTCACTTTTTCATTACTAAGCAAATATTTTCAAAATATTTGTTTTATTTTTTCGAGACAGGGTTTCTCTGTGTAGTCCTGGCTGTCCTGGAACTCACTCTGTAGACCAGGCTGGCCTAGAACTCAGAAATCTGCCTGCCTTTGCCTCTCAAGTGCTGGGATTACAGGCGTGCACCACCACGCCCGGCTCAAAATTCGATCTTTAAAAAGAGTGCTGGATGAGTTCCAGGACTCTCAAGGCTATACACAGAAACCTTTTCTCAATCAACCAACCAATCAATCAGTGCTAGTCCTGAAATGAATATCTTTACTGCCAAAGTCACCTCACTTTTAGGATGTGTTCATAGGTTAGGTTGCCCTCTGTCGGGGTATATTATACCAAATATGTGAAACAGTAACCCTCCAGATGTCTAAAGGCTGCCTGTGGCCTTTCACTTTTGTTGATTTGGGGACAGAGATTTGATTACTCCTCAGCAGCTCCAGCCTAGGGTGGAAGTGTCCCGTCTCTGACAGCAGTTTTCCTTCTTGCTCAGCTTCCACTGCATTTCCAGAGGCTCGGACATCTTGTGGCTGTGATGGCGCTGCTGTGTGGGGACCCACTGAAAGAGGTGGCTGAGGAGGCTGCAGAGGGAGCACACTACCTGCTTCATATCACTCTGAGACTGAAGTGTAAGACTCTGTGGAGTGAAGGTGGGATCTAATCTCTAGCACAGCATAGGCACCAGCCTTCCTCCTCCCCTCCTTCCCAAGGTCTAGAAACTAGCAATTCCTAGAGAGAAAGGTATGTAGTCAGTGGGCAGAGAGGAAGCAATGCTGGATGGGGTGGTTTGAATAAGATTGACTCCCAAAGGCTCATGAATGTGAATGCTTAGTCACCAGATAGTGGCACTATTTGAGAAGGTTTAGGAGGTGTGGTCCTGTTGGAGAAAGTGTCACTGGATCTGGGTTTTGAGGTTTTAAGCCCATGCCAGGTCCAGTGTCTCTGTCTCAGCATATGGGTCAAGATGTAGTTCTTAGCTGCTGCTTCTGCACTGTGCCTCTCTGCCTCTGTGCTCCCCGCCCATGGACTAATCCCCTGAACCTGTAAGCAAGTCCCCCTATTAAGTGTTTTCTTTATAAGAGTTGCCTTGGTCATGGTGTCTCTTTATAGCAACACAACAATGACTAAGACACTGACTTTGCCAGGCAGTGGTGGCGCATGTCTTTAATCCCAGCACTTGGGAGGCAGATTTCTGAGTTCGAGGCCAGCCTGGTCTACAAAGTGAGTTCCAAGACAGCCACAGCTACACAGAGAAACCCTGCCTCAAAAACAAACAAACAAACAAACAAACAAACAAACAACACTGACTTCAACATTGGAACCATAACACTGGCTTGACACCCTTCCCCAGTCCCCTCTATCTGCAAGGCTGTGAGTAACCAGACATGTGGCCATAAAACCAAACTTTGGTTTGACCAGAAGTTGGGGAGGTTCTTACCATCATTTGAGCCAACATACTTTATCCCATAACTATTTATCTAGTGTTGATTGGGGTTCAACAGTGGGCTGGCTGGGTTTATATTAACTTGATACAAGCTAAAGTCATGTTACAGGAAGGAACCACAATTGAGAAAATGTCTCCATAAGATTGGGCTGTAGGGCATTTTCTTAATTAGTGATTGGTATGGCTGCGCCCAGCCCCACTGTGGATGTGGCCATCTCTGGGCTGGTGGTCTGGGGTCCTATAAGAAAGCAGACTGAAGCCAGGCATGGTGGCGCACGCCTGTAATCCCAGCACTTGGGAGGCAGAGGCAGGCAGACTTCTGAGTTCGAGGCCAGCCTGGTCTACAGAGTGAGTTCCAGGACATCCAGGACTACACAGAGAACCCCTGTCTCGAAAAACCAAAACCAAAACAAAAAAAAAAAAAAAAAAAAAAAAAAAAAAAGAAAAGAAAGAAAGGAAGGAAGAAAGAAAGAAAGATAGAATACTGAACAAACCACAAGGAGCAAGCCAGTAAGCAGCACCCCCCCATGGCCTCTGCATCAGCCCTGCCTCTGGTTCCTGCCCTGGGTGAGTTCCTGCCCTGGCTTCCTTCAATGATGAACAGTGATATGGAAATGTAAGCTAAATAAACCCTTTCCTTTCCAAGTTGCCTTGGTCATGGTGTTTATTACAGTAATGGAACCTTAAGTAAGACAAATATAAACTAGAGTACCAAGGCTCCTAATCTTTATATCACAGTCTAGTTGGTATCCAGAGTCAACAAATAAGTGCCATTAGCAGTAATATGAAGGAAAATTACAGACCCGTGAGTAAGGGTCAAATGAGTTGTGGGATTCATAAAAGGCTTTCCGAAGATGAGAAGACTAAAGCGCAGTCAGTCAGGTGAACAGGTGAAAGGCAGGCAGAGTAATGGCATACTGAGGGCCCTCAGTGAGAGACAGAGAAATAAATAGTGAGAGAGAGAGAGAGAGAGAGAGAGAGAGAGAGAGAGAGAGAAAGATAGAGAGAGAGAGAGAGAGATGCTAGAGAAATAGAGAAAGAGATGAGAGGAAGGCAGAGAGATATATAGAGAGATAGAGAAATAGAGAAAGAGATATAGATGATAGATAGACAGACAGACAAGCAAGAGAGGGAAAGATAGCAAGAGATAGAGGAGCAGAGGGAAAACCGTGCTCTTATAAAGAGATCAAAGTCATAATAGGTTTGGATGGAGCCTGGAGGACCAGTGTGGGCTTTGGTAGGCAGCTCCTGCTATACGTCAATGGCGAGCCATATATGCCTTTTCTGCCAGAAGTAAGGGAAATTGCTCCTTTTAGCAGATGAGAACTGGCTTCACAAATTCTTTTTTTATTTTTATTTTTTTTGGTTTTTCGAGACAGGGTTTCTCTGTGTAGTCCTGGCTGTCCTGGAACTCACTCTGTAGACCAGGCTGGCCTAGAACTCAGAAATCTGCCTGCCTCTGCCTGCCAAGTGCTGGGATTACAGGCGTGCGCCACCACGCCCAGCTGGCTTCACAAATTCTTAAGGAATACTGGCTTGGTTGGTTTTGTTTTATTTTATGATACATGGTCTCAATATGTAGCTCTAGCTGTCCTGGAATTCACTAAGTAAACTGGACTGGCCTAGAGCTCATAGAGATCCCCCTGCCTCTGCCTCCCAAATGCTAGGATTAAAAGCATGTGCCAATATGCCCTGCTAGGAATACTGGCTTTTATCTAACTGATAGAAATCCTTCTGTAGTCCAGCTTAAGCTCATTTCTGGATATTTGGGCAGTCCAAGACCAAATAATTCATGTATTGATCTAACAAATATTTACAACGCTCTGTCCAGCAATATTAAGTTACCTTAAAACATGGAAAACAAGTGGGGCATGGTGGCACACAGCTTTGATTCCAGCACTCAGGAGGCAGAGGAACACAGAGCTCAGCCTTGTTTATAATAGTAAGTTCCAGGACACCCAGGCCATGTAGAGAAATCCTGTCTCAAAAGATCAAAACAACAAAAACAAACCAGGAAAGAAGGCAGCACGATGAGAGGAGCTACTCAAGTCAGTGAATCTAGGTGTGCAGGAAGGTCTGGATCAATTAAGGCTTCGGCAGTTTTTAAACCTCATCCGACATCCTCCAAACGCCCTCCAGTGTGCCAGTGCCATAGTCTTCCTGTGTTGTACTCAGCAAATCACTCCAAATCTCTGAGCTTATAGAAAGAACCCCTTTCCTCTCCCTTTGGCTGTTTGTATACATTGCTTTACAAGGAGGAGGGCAGACGGAGCCTGCCTTCAGATTAGATTGATTTGTTCAAGTGAAAACCACACATCCAAGATGCGAGCGAGTGAGAAAGAATGGAAGCCGAGCAATAACAGCGACCGTGCGTTCTCTTCCTAGATATCACGCAGGACAGAGACAACGGCAAGAACTTGAAAGAAACTTTGAAAAAATGCAGGGAGCTGCTGGAGCATTACAACCTCAAGGGGTTCTACTGCTGCCCCTTCAAGATTGTCCAGGTAAGGGCTGGAGAAATGGCTCAGCGGTTAAGAGCTCCGACTGCTCTTCCAGAGGTCCTGAGTTCAATTCCCAGCAACCACATGGTGGCTCACAGCCATCTGTTACAGGATCTGATGCCCTCTTCTGGAGTGTCTGAAGACAGCAACAGCGTACTCATATGAATAAAATAAATCTTAAAAAAAAAAAAAAAAGTTAAAAAAAAAAAAAAAGATTGTCCAGGTAATTAGAGAGGTTCGAAGCATCCAGACAGACAGCCTGAAGGGCTAGCGAGGGCGGAGAGAAGCCAGAAGTCTTGTTTGTTAGTGGAAATGTGAGATGGTAAAAATTGTGTTGGAAAGTTCTCTGTTTCTTATAAACCAATCACAGAGATTGCTCAGGGAATGGGCTCCGTAAAATTCTGGATTTGCAAATAAGGTACCACATGAATGACTTTACATGCCAGGTTTCTCTCCTCTCCTCCTCTCCTCTCCTCTCCTCTCCTCTCCTCTCCTCTCCTCTCCTCTCCTCTCCTCTCCTCTCCTCTCCTCTCCTCTCCTCTCCTCTCCTCTCCTCTCCTCTCCTGTCCTCTTCTCCCCTCCCCTCCCCTTTCCCTCCTCTCCCTCCCCTTTCCCTCCTCCTCCCTCTCCCCCTCCCCGCTCCCTCTCCCTCTCCTCCTTCCTCGTCCCCCTCCCTTCCTCCTCCCCTCTCCTCCCCTTTCCCTCCCCTCTCCATTCCCTCCGCTTTCCTTCCCCTCTCCCCCTCCTCCTTCCCCTTCCCTTCCCCCTTCTCTCCCCCTCCCTCCCCTTCCCTCTCCCTCTCCCTCTCTTTCTTCCAGAAAGGGTCTCACTACACATCATTCACTGGCCAGCCTGGAACTCACAGTGTAGGCCCTGCCATCTTCGAATTCACAGCAATCTGCCTGTGTCTGCCTCTCACATGCTGAGATGAAACACTTGCACCCCCACGTCTGGTTGCCCTGTTTTCTTGGTTTAGCAGTTTATGTTAGCTTGCTGAAGAGGCCATTCATTTCCGTCTGGTAAACTGACTGAACACCAGCCACTTGCTCATGTGAACCTTCCGCAAAGAAGAGCTTCAAGAGAGAATAATGGTGCCAATAAGCTATGTGCTTTTGCGCTAAAGCAGAAGACTGGACATACCCAGAGCCCACAGCTAAAGGCTAGGCCTGGCCTTTTACTGCTCTGACTTGTGGCGAGAAGCTGGTTCTGAGACCCGCAGAGAAGGTCACTCTTTATAGGAGCACTGAACAGAGCACCAGTGCGGGCCAGCTGGCAGCTTCCTTGGCATAACTAAAATGCTTTGTAGGGAGACAACACATTGTCATCGTGTGTCATTGTGTGTCATCGTGTGTCATCGTGTGTCATCGTGCTTCTTGGAGCACTCGGCAATGTGTGAGGGCCTCAGCATGACTGGATGAGACACTCCAGGCTTAACCCATTGCTCAACAAAGTCTTGTGCAGCTGCTCGATATGTTAGGGATAGGGTATACAGAGGAGCCTCTAGGGCCGGTGGGATGGCTCAGTAAAGTACTCACAGGTACAAGCATGGAGACCTGCACTCAATCCCAGGAACCACAGTTAGAAACAAGAAAGCTGGGTATAGCAGCCTGTTCCTGTAGTCCTAGCTGGGGAGACAGACAGCGGATCCCTAGGGTTTGCTGACCAGCTAGTCTAACAGAATCGATGAGTGCCAGATTTAGTTAGAGACCCTGCCTCGCCAGGCAGTGGTGCTGCACGCCTTTAATCCCAGCACTCAGGAGACAGGCAGGCGGATTTCTGAGTTCTAGGCCAGCCTGGTCTACAGAGTGAGTTCCAGGACAGCCAGGGCTAGAGAGAAACCCTGTTTCAAAAAAAAATAAAACAAGCCGGGCGTGGTGGCACACGCCTGTAATCCCAGCACTTGGGAGGCAGAGGCAGGCAGATTTCCGAGTTCAAGGCTAGCCTGGTCTACAGAGTGAGTTCCAGGACAGCCAGGACTACACAGAGAAACCCTGTCTCGAAAAACCAAAAAAAAAAAAAAAAAAAAAAAAACCCACAAAAAGAGACCCTGCCTCAAAAAATCAGATGAAGGGTAGTGGAGGGAGACACTGAGATAGACCTCATGTGAATACACACACCCATGCATTCATACCTACATATACATGCATGCATATGTACACAAACACAAACACACAAAAAGGAATCCTTATAAATCTTACTCATATAGAGTCTAAGGTACCAGAAATTCAGTCTAGGTATCAGTTTCCTCATCTCTGCAGGGACTTTACATGCTGGGTGACTCTATTGTGTCATAGTGGATAAAGGAACTGATGTGTGGAAAATGATTGGCTTACTGCCTGTCGCATAGTAAGTGACCGGTGGAGTGTCTCATCCAGTCATGCTGAGGCCCTCACACATTGCCGAGTGCTCCAAGAAGCACGATGACACACGATGACCATGTGTTGTCTCCCTACAAAGCATTTTAGTTATGCTAAGGAAGCTGCCAGCTGGCCTGCACTGGTGCTCTGTTCAGTGCTCCTATAAAGAGTGACCTTCTCTGCGGGTCTCAGAACCAGCTTCTCGCCACAAGTCAGAGCAGTAAAAGGCCAGGCCTAGTCTTTAGCTGTGGGCTCTGGGTATGTCCAGTCTTCTACTTAAGTAGATGTGTTAGTGTTCTCTAGAGGGACAGAACTTATACATGAATATATGCATATATATAATGCATACATATACGTGCATATACATACATATGCGTGTGTGTGTGTGTGTGTGTGTGTGTGTGTGTGTGTGTGTGAAAGATTTATTACAATGGCTTAGGGGCTGTGGTCCAGCTAGTCTAACAATGGTTGTATACCAACAGAAAGTCTAAGAATCAGTTGCCGTTCAGTTTAGGAGAGGCTGGCTGCCTCAGGTGGTCTTCAGTATGTGCCGGAATCCTGAAGAGGTAGGCTCTGATGCCAGCGAAGGAAGGAACGGGCTTGCCAGTGAGAGCAAGAGCAAGCGGACAGAGAGCAAAAGCTTCCTTTTCTCATGTTCTTCACGTAGGCTGCCAGCAGAGCATGTGGCCCAGATTGACGGGGGATCTTCCTGCTGCAAAAGGTCTAGGTTAAAGTGGGTCTTCCCACTTCAAATGATTTAATTAAAAGAAACATCCTTTACCAAAAAGTCCAGGCTGACCAACTCAAATCCCCAGGTCCAGCTCACTGAGGTGGTCCACCCCAACATCTGCTCCATCTATCAGCTGCTGGAGCATGTGGGGATTGGCCCTGTGGAGCCAGATGTCATTACTGAATAGAGCCAGTCCTATGCCTGCCATCTGGTCTCACCGTGGAACCATGGCCGTCACCCGTCCTGCTTGCCCTGCCGGGAGGGAGACTGAAGGGTGGCAGTGCAGGCTACAAGCACAAAGGTTAAGCCGGTGGAGCCTCAGGGTGGCAAATATTGAGGGCTGGGAGGTGTGCAGCAGCCTGGAGCCTAGCCATAGAATTGCCCTGACTCTGGGCAAGGGTAGGATACTCAAGACCAGTCTTGGGGATGGTCAGAAATCAGAAACCAGACCAACAACTTGAATGGATGAATATTTGTTATAATAAATATTTTCATGTGTAACTGTTTGGGAAAAAATATCCTGTGTAACACACTGCGGTTTCCAGGACCTCTGTACTGACCGAGTGTGCACTGGAGAGGTGGGGGAGGTGGAGGAGGTGGGGGAGGTGGGAGAGGTGGGAGAGGTGGGAGAGGTGGGAGAGGTGGACCAATGGACTGTGCTGGGTGGAGAGAGGCAGAGCTAGAGACATAACTGTGGGGACAGGCTGAGAGAAGGCTTTGGGCATGGGGAAGATGTTGCTGCTGAGTAGGGTCAGAGGGTGGGGTGCACCCTAACTCAGCCCCCAAACACACTGTCCAGCTTTTCGCCTGACAGCTGACTGCTCTGAGGAATGACAGAATGTCCAAGATGAAGAAAGGTTCATTTTCTGGATTGGACCTCTTCGAGAGACCTCCGTGGTCCATGCTGCCCCTGGAGGCCACGTGGTATCCATTGTCCATGGTGCTACCCTGGGTCATGTTGTAGCCTGAAGGTCATGTGGATGCCTATGGTCTGGGCTGCTGATGGAGGCCATGTTGATGTTCGAGGCCCATGCTACCACAGGAGGCCAGGCGGATGTCCATAGTCTACAGATAATACTACAGCGTCTGTGGTCCAGGTTGCTGCTGCAGGCCATCTTGATGTGCTTGGCCTGCACTGCCGCCCGAGACCATGCTGATAACTGTGGGCCATGCTGCCGGTGAGGGCCACGTTGGGCAGGGCCCATGGTCCTTCTGTAGCCAGCAGCCAAGTTGATCCTGCAGGTGCTGCAGTCCGTGCTGCCGCCTGAACCCATGGAGATGCCAGTGGTCCGTGCTGCTGCTGCTGCCATGTTGGAGGTCCATGGTGGTCCAGTTGCAGACAGAGCCCATGCTGTTGTCTGTGGCCTGTGTACCAGTGAAGGCCAGGTGGGTGTTCATGGTCTCTGCCACCGCCTGAAGCCATGTTAATGTCTATAACCTGTGCTTCAGCTGAGGGCTACATTGATGTCTATAGTCTTAGCTGTGGTTGGAGACCATGCTGAACCCCAGTGGAGACCCTGTGGATGTTTGTGGTCTATACTGCCTCTGAACCATGTTGATATTTGTTGGCCAGACTGCCACGGGGAACTATACTGGTGTCCATGGCCTATGCCCGAGTCCATGCTGATGCATGTCCACAGCCTGTGCTGTGATCAAGAGCTGTTTTGATGTTCATGGTTTGAGCTGTGGTCAGAGACCATGTTAAAGTATGTGGGTCATGTTGACACTGGAGACCAATCCAGACCATGACATGGATGGATGTCTGTGGGCCATGTTCCCGCTTATTGTAAAGGACAAGAAAGCTACCTTTGTGTTGGTATCAATGTCTGCAGACTCACAATTAAGAAAAAGGGTCATAGAAGGCTTCTGTCACAATCCAGCCTACTCCACCTCCCCAAAAGTAACAGCCAATGAAGAGAACTCTTAAAAATTGTGGTAAGGGCTGGACAGTGGTGGCACACGCCTTTAATCCCAGCACTTGGGAGGCAGAGGCAGGCGGATTTCTGAGGTCGAGGCCAGCCTGGTCTACAGAGTGAGTTCCAGGACAGCCAGGGCTACACAGAGAAACCCTGTCTCGAAAAACCAAAACAAAAAACAAAAAAATTGTGGTAAGGAGGCTGAAGTGTAGCTCTTTACAACTGATGGCTCCTGGCAGGGTGCGGGTGGGGGAAAGACGGCTTTTCTTTTCTTTTCTTTCTTTCTTTTTTTTTTTTTTTTTTTGAGACAGGGTTTCCCTGTGTAGCCCTGGCTGTCCTGGAAACTCACTCTGTAGACCAGGCTGGTCTCGAACTCAGGAATCCGCCTGTCTCTGCCTCCCAAGTGCTGGGATTACAGGCGTGCGCCACCACTGCCCGGCAAGATGGCTTTTCTTTAAAGGGGCAGGCACTGGGAGTCTGACCATGCTCCAGTGAGTATATGAACAACACAAATAGGATTGTGGTGTTTGTTGTTGTTGTTGTTTTTCTTCTTTGTCTTGCTGTGTGAGTGTGTGTGTGTGTGTGTGTGTGTGTGTGTGTAACAAGGAAGGAGGGGCAGACTTGAGAGGACTGGGAAGTGAGTATGATCAGGTGCATTAGGTGAAACTCCCAACATCAATAAAAAAATTATGTTGGGAAAAGAAGAAAAGAAAATCCCTCACATGTGTATGCAGCTGCTTGGGTTTTAGTTAATTCCAGATGTAGTGAAGTTGGCTACAGAGAATTACAGACATCACAGTAAAGAAGCCAGTAATAGAGAGTACAGCTCTCTCTCCCTGTCCCTGTCCCTCTCTCAGTGCTGGAATGGTGGGCTATAAAACACATCCTAGGTGCTGTTTTATAAAACATGGTAGTATGGGGGGTGGGAGGGAGCACCTCAGTGGGCCCTGCCAAGGTGCTCCCCTGAGACATCAAGCCAGCTATAGACCTAGTACAAAAGGACGTTTACTAGGGGAAGGGAGCCAGAGAGTGGGGCAGGGATAGAGGCAGAGAAGGGGGGACAAAGGACAGAAAGAGAAGAGAGGGAGAGGGAGGGAGAGGGAGAGGGAGAGGGAGAGGGAGAGGGAGAGAGAGAGAGAGAGAGAGAGAGAGAGAGAGAGAGAGAGAGAGAGAGGAAGAGGAGAGAGAGAGGTCTTATATGCCTGGCTCCTGGCTCATACTTGGTAGCAGAGATGCAAGCTGTTGCTAGGTAACTGTTGGGCAGAGCCTAGAGGAACTGCGAACCCTAGGCAAACATGGAGTTATATAGTCCTAGTCCATACCATACATCTTGAAAGTTCATTTTTGCTAAATCGTTGCAGGTCTTTGAAGTTTTCCTTGATTCTCAGGAGCTTGGCCAGTTTATCATGACTATATTGGACAGCCTGAGAAGTCTGCCGCACCCCTGTATCCAGCAGACGGCAGGGGAGTTGCTGATAACTTTGGTGAAGAGTGCAGAGGCTCGGTTTGAGAAGGTAAAGCACAGGGCGGCTTTCTGGGTGTGTGATGGCAGCTTTTCCCAACATCAAGAGGGCTTGCCTAAAGACAACAAAGGAAAGAAAGAATTACATTTATCATCTAAAAATACAAAAGGACAGAGCCAGGACCAGTGAGACGGCTCCACAGACAGGATCGCTGCCCAGCCTGATGCCTCAATCCCCAGAGGAGTCGATGAGTTCCATCCCCAGGTCTCATGGTGGAAAAAGGGCAGCACTGTCCTTTGACCTCCATGTAGCCATACACATACATACATACATACATACATACATACATATACGCCTTGGCGTGTGAGCAGCTGCCCTTATATAAGACAACAATAATTCTTTTTAGTAAAAAGAACAGACATGGGTGTGGTGCTGTGTACCTATATCCCTGCACTTGAAAAGCTGTGACGAGAGCGAAGGGTAAGGTTGGCTTGGGCTACATAGTAGACTCCTGGCCCGGACAGGCAACTAGGCAAAACTGCCCCCCCAAAAAAAACATTTAATGAATCTACTATCTTAATTAAACATAGAAACAGAAATAGCTAAACGTGTAAGTGCAGTCATTTCTGAGGGCAGAGGGAGGCTTGAGCCGCTGGCATTTTGCACCGCTCATAGTTTTCTTCAGAGTGAATTTCAGAAGGGGTGCTGGGCCATGCACAGAGTCCCGGGGTCAGTGCCCAACACCGCAACAAGCTCAACAAGAAAGGCCATTTTACTTATTTATTTTATGTATATGAATACACTGCCACTGTCTTCAGACACACCAGAAGAGGGCATAGGCACTGAATCCCATTACAGACAGTTGTGAGCTACCATGTGATTGCTGGGAATTGAACTCAGGACCTCTGAAAGAGCAGTCAGTGCTCTTAACCGCTGAGCCATCTCTCCAGCTCCGCAAGGCCATTTAAAAATAAGAACCCATTTTTTTTTTTAAACCTATGAAAACAGCAAAGGTGTCTAGGCCTCAGCAGGGGATTTCTGAGTTCGAGCCAGCCTGGTCTACGGAGAGAGTTCCTGGATGGCCAGGACTAAACAACGAAACCCTGTCTCAAAAAAACAAAAAGAAAGAAAATAGCAAAGATACAACAGGAACACTCAAGGAGAAAGTCAGAAGGCTCCTGGATGGGTCTGGAGCCTTCAGTGGCCAGAAATGCCAACAGAGAGAAGCTTTGATTAATTAATATAATAATTAATATATAATATATTAACTAATATAATAGATATATTCTCACTATAGTGATTCAACTGTATTAAATAATTACAGTAAATGCACATTCTTAAACATGTATGGGAAATCTGGACACAGAGCATTTCATATGCTGGCCTCCCTGACTGACAATGACAGCCAGGACCATGGTTCCCTTATTTATTTATTTATTTATTTAGAGACAAGGTTTCTCTGTGTAGCCCTGGCTGTCCTGGAACTCACTCTGTAGACCAGGCTGGCCTCGAACTCAGAAATCCGCCTGCCTCTGCCTCCCAAGTGCTGGGATTAAAGGCGTGTACCACCACTGCCTGGTTTGGTTCCCATCTTTTTACCTTTCCTGTTCGTGAGGTCATGAGGCAGGCATAGCTGAGACTTCATGAGCAGACAGAGAAGACGACCTGGAAGGACGCTGCTGCCCTTTGTACTTTATTGAGGACAGGAAATCTTTCCCTCAGCCCCAGTAGGTCCCCCTCATGTGTCTGTGGCTAGAACTGCATCCACAAATCACCCTTTGGTCAGCTTCCGGCACCTGGTGGTAATGACAGCCATTTTATGCCAGGATACAGGGCAATCAGAGGGAGAGCTGGACCAAAGCCCTGGCTGTCGCCTCCCGAAAGATCGAGAGAATGGTGGGCAAGGGCTCCCTCACCAGAACAGGACTGTTTTGTTAACTTTGTTCTTTAAAAAAAAAAAAATCACTATGTGGGAACTGGAGAGATGGCTCAGTGGTTAAGAGCACTGACTGCTCTTCCAGAGATCCTGAGTTCAATTCCCACAACCACACGGTGGCTCACAACCATCTGTAATGGGGTCTGATGCCCTCTTCTGAACCACAGATGTATATGCAGCAGAGCAATCATACATTAAAAATAAATAAATAAATAAATAAATAAATAAATAAATAATAAATCACTATGTAATCATTGACCAAAAATCAGAAAAAACACAGACGGGGGCAAAAGCCCTTGTCTCCATTTCTCAGTGATACAGCTGACACCCCTGTTTATATCCTTCCAGACCTTTCATTTCTTCCTTTGTTATTCTTTGTGCGGGGCTGGAGTGAAGCCAGGGCTTTGTGCATGTCAAGCAAGCATTCTTGCTCCAGCCAGCATGTCTTTCCCTTTCCTACTCCCTCATCCCCCACCCCACCCCAGCCCACCCCACCCCCACCCCACCTGCCCCTAGTGTTAAGAATCAGGTATCAAACCCAGGTCCTCATCTGCTAGCCAAGCACTCTGCAACTGAGCTACAGGTCCACCCCGTCCAAATACTTTTGTATATATACATTCGTATATACTACTTTTTTTTGTTGTTGTTGTTGTTTTGTTTTGTTTTTTCGAGACAGGGTTTCTCTGTATAGTCCTGGCTGTCCTGGAACTCACTCTGTAGACCAGGCTGGCCTCGAACTAAGAAATCCACCTGCCTCTGCCTCCCAAGTGCTGGGATTACAGGTGTGCGCCACCACGCCTGGCTTATATACTACTTTTTTAAGACAGGGTCTTTCTTCATATCCCTGACTGTCCTTGTACTCACTATATAGACTAGGCTGTCCTCAAACTCACAGAGATCTGCCTGCCTCTGCCTCCTGAGCGCTGGGTTAAAGGCGTGTGCCACCACACCCAGCCAATGATTGGAAAGTTTTAGCTGTCATTTCTGCAGCGCTGAGGAGGTGGAGACTTTGGCCTGATTCATACTAGGCAAGTGTTTAGCAGTACACCGAACCCTTAGCATTCTAAACTCTACAAACTCAGAAGTATTTTGTCTTCTGTCCCCTCACCTCTCAGAAGAGGCTACAGAAAAAAAATCTATAATTGTCCTGTAGGATTAAGGCCTTAGTGATGTCTTTTTCCTTTTCAGGTGCCAGAAATAATAGGCGTGATCTGTGCCCGGCTGTCGATAATCACCTTGACTAGTGTCCGGCAACAAATCATAAATACTGTGAGTTTGTTTGTCTCCAGACCTAAGTACACAGATATAGTGCTCAGCCACCTTTTATGTCATCCAGTACCGTATGACAGGTAACAGAACCTTGCTCAGCTCCTGTGCTACTAGGCCCATAACCCACCTCTAAGTACAGTGAAACATGTCTGCTAATGCAACAGCTGCAGAGGAGAGTAGATACAGAGCGGCACCTAAGGAGAGTGGTCTAAAGGGCGGTGGGCTGGAGTCTGCAAAGTGTTAGTTAGGAAAGAGAGAGGGGAGAGGAGAAGGGAAGGGAAGGCAGGGGAGGGGAGCGGAGGGGAGCGGAGAGGAGAGGAGAGGAGAGGAGAGGAGAGGAGAGGAGAGGAGAGGAGAGGAGAGGCGAGGCGAGGCGAGAGGTGGGTAGCAACCGCAGAGTGGCCCAGTACTGTATAAGACTTGGATCACATTCCTTCACGGTGTTTCTCTGACTCTCAGGCCCTACATTGGAATAGCTGCTAGACAGTTTTGTCTTGAGACTAAGTTCTAGTATTTTTTTCAGGCTGGTCTTAGCTGTGATGTTAAATTTGTAACATTTTTTGAGAAATTACACATTCCTTTAAAATCTAAGAAGGCTCAGAGGTTTACTTATTTATTTGTTTATTTGGAGTTGGCATTTTCACATATGAGGACCACAGACTCGATGGGATAGGTGTGTCTTTGAATGCCTTCTGTGAAGGTTGTGGGGGATTCAGACATGGCCCCTTCCTTCAGAGAAGCACATACAGCGCACTGATCAGTGTGTGGAAGAAATCTAAGCATTAGAGGGACTCTGGAGAGAAGCATGGAGAAGCAGCAGGAAGCCTGCCAGAGCAGCTGCCACAGGGCTGCTCTTGAAGGGAGGTGATAGTCGAGGGGGAGGAGCGGGAGAAAAAGCCTCTGGCTTCAGCAAATGGTGTGGGTCCTCTGGGGTAATGAAAGTCCCTGGTTTGTGTAGCCAAGGTGAATGGTGAGAGGCGGCTGGAGCGGAGCGAGCCGTGTGACGGGAAAGCAGAGGCACTGGTAAGCTGGCATAGGGCTCATTGATGACCGGCTGTAGGGCAGTGCCAGGCAGGGTGAGCTCAGTTCCCACTCCGCTGCCAGATGCTATGCCTACCAATACCTGAAGAACTGAGCAGAGAAAAACCTCGCACAGAAAGGTTGGAATCCAAACGGACCCCAAGAAAGCTGCGGTCGGCCGTGGGAGGCCTTTTCGTGATGCTCGCTGTTCTGCGATTTGTAGGCATTTGGCTGAATTGTGGAGAACCCTGGAGGTCGAGCTGTCCAGCACCACCTGGGTCCTCTGGAGGCTCCTGAGGAAGCTGCAGAAGTGCCACGAGGGCCCCCCCCAGGAGAAGATGACCTATGTGGCTGTCGCTGTAAGCGCTTCTCTGCTCGGTCATATGAGCTCATGATGCTCCCCTTTGAGGATGACTGACCCTAGCCAAAGGGTGATGATATTGTCACTATCTTTCAAAGTTCGTTTCTTTTTTTTTTTTTTTTTTTTTTTTTTTTTTGGTTTTTCGAGACAGGGTTTCTCTGTGTAGCTCTGGCTGTCCTGGAACCCACTCGGTAGACCAGGCTGGCCTCGAACTCAGAAATCCGCCTGCCTCCGCCTCCCAAGTGCTGGGATTAAAGGCGTGCGCCACCACCGCCCGGCTCAAAGTTCGTTTCTAACATTCAGTTCATTTCTAACATTGGCTCTGGCCTGTAGGGAGATGGAGAATGGTAGGTGTGAAATTCCTGCTTTATCCCTTAAAAATTACCTAACATAATCTAAACTTGTGAAGAAAAAAAGTCTTTAATTTTGTTTTGTTTTGTTTTTTGTTTTGTTTTTTTGAGACAGGGTTTCTCTGTGTAGTTCTGGCTGTCCTGGAACTCACTTTATAGACCAGGCTGGCTTCGAACTTAGAAATCCACCTGCCTCTGCCTCCCAAGTGCTGGGATTAAAAGCGTGTGCCACCACTGCCCGGCAAAATGTCTTTAATGTAATAATATATAGAATAGAAATGTAATGATATATAGTGACGAAGAAGGCTGAGGCAGGATCACTGTTTGAGCTCAAGAGGTACAGACCAAAAAAGGAAAACCAGCAAAACCTAACACACATAGAAAAAAAATTTCTTAGCTCACAACTATTCTATCTCACTAATGAAGTTTCTAGAAATTCCTGTGCATGTGTGTATTTGATGTTTCCCCACCCAGTCTTCTTTTTAGAACAGTCGTATGTCCACAGCAAAACTATACAGAAAGTTCAGAGGGTAGCTGAAGACCTCTGGCCTCAGTCCACTCAGAGACTGCTTCCTATCAGTATATATGTTTGTTATTTTTTGAGGCAGCGTCTCAAGTAGCTCAGGCTGGCCTCAGAATGTCCATATAAGGAAGGGTGACTTTGGAGCTCCGCTGGGATTTCCTAGTGCTGGGCTTCCGCCCACACCTGGCCCCTGGCAGGCTGTACTTCTCACCTAATCTCCTCCCCTGCTACGTTTCAGCTCCCCGTGTCTAGTCCAAGTTACTGCCATAGTATTTTAAGCTTCCAGATTTCTTCTTGCATTTCTAATTTGCTATTGTCTACTTCTTATTCTCTTTTCTTTTATGCTTTTTAAAAATTCTAAAATGTTACATTAGTGCAGTTTTAGAAGTTAAAGCAAATATGTGTGTGTTTCATTCAGGAAATGCAGACTGTGATCTAGGGGAGGTGGGAGGGACCTCCAGGCAACTGGCAGATGAAACAATGTTACAGTGGCTACACCTTGAGCAGGAAGACTGCATTTGTCTTACTGAAGAACTAGAGCATTTTATTAACATGTTGAGACAAAAATGGATAGTTTTCTGATTATTACTTGTCATCTAAGGTTCACTTTACTGTCCCCTCTGCCAGTCACCACTGCTGCTCTGTAAATGAACTGGCTGTAATGGACCACCCGGCTCTCAGCTCCTTCCTGTGCCTTTTCTGCCACAGGTGACAGACGCCCTTTATGAGGTGCTTATGGGAAACAAACTTCGAGCAGCTGCATTCCGACTCTTCCCTCAGCTTTTGATGACACTGCTCATCCAGATTCACCACAGCATTGGCCTCACCATGTCTGACGTCAGCATCCCAAGTGGCCTGTATGCAGAGCAGGAAATACCATCGGAGGTTACACCTTTGTGGTATTGCCCGTTGTGATTTCATTTTTTGGTTTTGTTTTGTTTTGTTTTTTCGAGACAGGGTTTCTCTGTGTAGCCCTGGCTGTCCTGGAACTCACTCTGTAGACCAGGCTGGCCTCGAACTCAGAAATCCGCCTGCCTCTGCCTCCCAAGTGCTGGGACTACAGGCGTGCGCCACCACACCCGGCTCCATTGTGATTTCATTGATCTGAAACCTTACTGAATCCCGAGTACTGTAGTAGTCTCAAGGATAGACGTGGTCCTAACTGTGAGTGAGTATAGGTCTCAGTCCTCAAGACAAACTCCCAGGAGTCACTCTGGCTTTCGTTTGCTGCCTTTGGTTTTTTTTTTTGTTTGTTTGTTTGTTTTTTACCAATGTTAAGTGGTACCACACTGTCTGGGTGCCTGGCAGATAGTGTATGATACTTTGCGGGTCCTTCCCTGACAGAGCAAGTAGAGACACAACTGCTAAACCAGCCTCCCAAACTGGACTGATCCAGTGAAACAATTCTTTATTTCTTGGATATTCCTTGGAGATATTTTTTAGTTCCTCAGTAAGGTCTTGGTAGACAACATCTAGTGCTGCTGACACTACTCTTTTAGGAGGAAGAGCTATACTATGGACTTAGGACTATACAATACTTAGGACCAGGCTAAGTGTCAGCAGTCCCCAGGAGTAGCTCTCATCCATCTGGTTAATTAGTTGCACGCCCTGGGCCAATCCACTCTTCTGTGCTTTAGCTTCCCTTTCTGTACGTGAGGAAACTGGACCAAGTTCTCTGCACGAGCCCTTCCAGCTCTGATGTGCTCCTGAAGCTATGTATAGGACAACCACTCAAGAAGTACTTTGTAAGCCGTAGTGACAAATTCAATGGGGAGAATAGAAATTGCATCTTTTCTTTCTTGTTTTGAAGCGGGCTCATGTCCTGAGGCCAGCCTTGAGCTCACACTGTAGGCTAGGATGACCTCCTAGCTCCCACATGCTGGGGGGCCAGGTGTGTCCTAACAGGTCTGGTTTCTGCAGTGACAGGGTTTAAACCCAGAGCATAGAGCAGGCTAGGCAAGCATTCTAACAACAGAGCCAAAGCCTTAGCCTTAAATTTTATCTCAAAAATTGTTTTTGAAAGTAATGGATCAGGTTGGATAGCTGGTTTAGGGGTAAGCATTGGCTGCTCTTGAGGAGCACTCAGGCTCAGTTTCTAGCACCCACATGACAGTTCACAACTGTCTGTAACTCCAGTTGCAGGGGATCCAACGCCATCTTCTGGTCTACATGCGTACTGCATGCTTGTGCATAGAAATGCAGGATAACTCACACATAAAATAAAAATAATATATATTTTAAAAAATTGCAGTGAATATTCACTTAGTATCCCTAATCAGTTCCTAAATTATAGCTCTCCTTGAGAAACAAAATCAGGTTAAATTTCTTTAAGCTGAGAATTTAGGTAGAGGGCCTTTCCAGTTATTAGAACACGAAGCATCATTAAAAACTCTAGAAAGGACTGGACTCCAGTACAGCCACTGGCTCGTCCCATTGAGCAGCAGGGCTATTCTCTCCACCTACACTTGTGTTTGCTCAACTTAGCTTCGCCATACAAGCTACAAAGACTCTCCTCCTCAGAACGCTGTGCTGGCAGGAATTCAGCATCATGGAAAAGAACGGTGGATGGACCCTTCTGAAGGGAGAAGGACATCTTCAGGGAGTATTCCTCCTTGCTAAGTGAGAACTTCTTCTAACACACTCATCCCATCCTCTAAGCAGCACTGTTTTATCTTTTTCTTTAAAAAAATCATAGTAACTAAAATCATATCAGAGTATATAATCTTTATCTTTTTCCCTTTTTTCCTCCCCCACTTTTTTTTTCTGAGACACGGTTTCTCTGTGTAACATCCCTGGTTGTCCTGGAACTCCCTTTGTAGACTAGGCTGGCCTTGAACTCAGAGGCCCTTCTGCCTCTGACTCCCATGTGCTGGGATTAAAGGCGTGCCTATCATACCCTGCCCTAATATCTGTAATTTTTTTTTGATTCAAGGCCTCACTATGTTTCTGGTCTTGACTCTCTGTATACCAGGCTCGCCTCAAATTTATAGTGATCCTCCTGCCTCTATAGCACCTCCCAGGTGCTGGGATTACAGGTGTGCACCATCATGCCTAGCTATAGTATCTGTAAATTAACCAGGAAAAAATTTCAAAAGTGCTGGCCCTGCCATGCCTTCTTGAATACTTGAAGCAACATAAAACCTTTAGAGGGCCCAACCTTGGGAAATCCCATCTATGTGAGACATGTCTGAGAGGTTTCTGTTGCTGTGTTTCACAGTGCCTTGATGGAAAGAAGTCGCCTCTTTGCATATAAGATCATGTACTTGCTGGTCCCTTTGATTAACCGAGGGAATGACAAACATAAACTGACATCTGCAGGCTTTTTTGTGGAGGTAAGGGTCCTATGGGTACTGGATCAGGAAGCCTAGAAAACAGTGGAACCTCTCTTCTAAGCTGTGCTCATTAGGGCCGGGTTGGGGTCCGCTGTAGGCTTGCAGTAGGTATTTCATTTCCATCCACTCCTTTGCAGACTCTTTGCTCTCACCATTGCCAGCAGTCTTTGTGTTCCTGCCCCAGCCTCCCTCTGCAGCGGCTTGATGATTTCAAAGGAAATGGAGAGTTGTTGGGAAGGTAGCTCCCTCCAGGCAAAGAGAGTTTCACAGTCATTTCTTGGGCTGATTTTTGGGTTCTTTCAGCTCCTGAAGAGTCCAATGGCCAGGAGACTGCCCAAGGTATACTCAACTACCCGCCTGAAAACCTGGCTGAATGAAGAGAGCGAGCTCTTCAGGATCATTGCCCTGAGGGGACTTCATAATCTTGTCAGACACCGGGACATGGTAAAAGGCCCTCTGACCACTGATGTCCTAGCTAATACTAGAACAACTGGAGCATACCCAAGACCTTAGGGAGTATTGACCAGGGTGAATGTGGAGAACTCTTTTCACTGCATATCTACTTGTACTGTTCTAACTTTATATCTAGGAGATATGTGGGTAAAATAATTAAAAATTGAATAATTTTAAAATTGCAAGTCATAAATATTCATAATGCTTAGAAACTTGCATTTTGGTGGGGAGGATGCTTATTAGAATACAGTAGTGATGACATATATCATGTTGCCTGTGGCATCCTTAGATACTCCCAGGATATTTATCATGTAAGACAGAGCTCACTGTTATTCATGATGAAAGAAAGCTTATCTTCCACATGTTTCATTAGAAAACTATGCCTCACAATGGTGGTGCACACCTTTATTCCCAGCACTCAGGAGCCAGAGGCAATGTGGATCCCAGTGACTTCAAGGCCAGCCTGGTCTAGAGAGTGAGTTCCAGGACAATCAGGAATACACACAGAGAAACCCTGTCTCAACAAAACAGAAAGCTCAGTCAGAAGTAACCCTGAGGCTTTTTGTCACTTGAGATGTATTTATTTTATAAAAAACTATGCATGCATATATGGAACATGAATGACAAATGCTAGAATATGCTAACTCTGGTTGGTTGTATGAATGCATGAACACTGATATTTATTTATTTATTTATTTATTTATTTATTTATGTACACACAGACTTACATATTTTTAAAATATGGAGACTGCTACCTTGTAGGAGCACAGCTGGGAAGGATGTTTAAAGACCTTCAGTCAAATAGTGTTGAATTCCTATCACAGGGTGTTCACGCCTGTTTGAACCTTCATGCTGGAGAACTCACTGTGTCCAGAGCTGGCCATTCCATGTCTTTTGTGTGGGAAAGCTTGTCCTTAATGTAAAGCCAAGGGTATATCCCTGGTCCTCCTGGACCTAGTCCCATCTCTGCTCTATGAAGCACTTTCCAACAGCTCCTCCTCCTCCTCGACATATCAGGTGTAACCATAGTAATGAAAGGGCTAGTCCACCTCTTTACTACTTCTCTGTCCTAGACTAGCCAAAGTTACTTAAGTCAGGTGGAATCCCTCCATCTAGAATTATATAGTGTGCAACCAGGACAGGAGATCATGGCTGCTTTTGAACACAGAGAGAAGATATCAAAAGCCTGCTGCCATGCATCTTAAATAGCCTGCAGGAGACCAATGAGAGGATCATTTTGTTGGCCATCCAGATACTCCTGCAGCTTGTCAGGATGCTAGACTCCACCACCTTGGCTACCATGATGAAGACTCTGCTTTCCTTATTTGGTGATGTAAGACAACGAAAGAAAAGATTCTTCCCTAGAGGGGCGGATACCTACCAGCAAGTAGATATTGAGACAGTATTAAGGGCATTTTATTTTACTTACAGGATAGAATATTTTATATTTAGAGGCTGTCAAGATCTTCATGCTCAAGTCCATTCCATATCTCTGATGTTCTGTTTTTCTGGACTGATGTTTTTTTGTTCTTCAGACTTAAAAATTCTTAAGACATAGCCTGGTAGTGGTGGTGGTGGTGGTGGTGGCACACGCTTTTAATCCCAGTGCTTGAGAGGCAGAGGCAGGGGGAAATCTTTGACTTCAAGGGCATCCTGGTCCAGGATAGACATAGCTACACAAAGAAACCCTGTCTTAAAAAAAACAACAAAAAACCAGAAAAACATCTTGAGAGACTTACTGAAAACATGCTTTGTAGGAGGAGAAAGAATGTGTTTTGTATAGGACATGGAACAGGAGGAAGACAAGGAGGAGCATGAGAAGGGGGAAGAGGAGGAAGAAGAGCAAGAAGAGAAGGAGAGAAAAAAGGAAGGACAAGAGGAAGGAAGGGAGGGAGGGGGAGGAAGGGAAAAGAAATGGGTCAAAATGATGTACTTACATTCCTTGTCCCAAATCACAAAGATTTTTTTTTTATTTGGTTTTTTCGAGACAGGGTTTCTCTGTATAGCCCTGGCTGTCCTGGAACTCACTCTGTAGACCAGGCTGGCCTCGAACTCAGAAATCCACCTGCCTCTGCCTCCCAAGTGCTGGGATTACAGGTGTGTGCCACCACGTCCGGCTCATAAAGATTTTTTAAATGAAGCACATAGAACACAATGGCAGACATCCTAGGTATATGCTAAAGTTAGGGCTTTGAATTTCAGCAGTAGAGCTTATGTGAGTGATTAATAGCAGTATTGGGTACAAGGTTTTTCAGGCACAGGCAGAATGATCCCATTTCTTGCTTGTACAGTTCAGAGAACAATGGCACCAAACACAAGTCTTGCTCCTCCCTCTGTAGTTCATTTCTTGCCCTCAACCACATGCAGTTAGATTGCTTCATGTTAAGACTGATGTGCAGACTCCTTGGGATTCTTATAAACTAGTAGTATAAGCAAGGTCAGTGAGCTGTTCTTGTGAACCCTCCATCGTAGGTGAGACAGGATGTTCATCGTTTCTCCATGATTCTTTTTGGAGCATCCATAAAGGCCGTGAAGCACACAGAGAAGGGGAGTGTGGAAGATCAAGTGCTGGAGAGCTTAGTCCCCTTGCTTCTGTTTTCTCAGGATGACAACAATGAAATAGCTAAGGTAATGTCAATTTCTATTTAGCCATGAATAACTCGGAACTTAAATCCAGCCTTGAGGGCACAGGCTTTACCATTGTTTTCTTGCTCCTCATGTCCTCTGACACAATACTATGTTTCAGTCATTTCCCTGAGTAAACTGTGTGGAAATCAAACTCTTAATTTCTGTGTAGTAAAATATGATCCTGGGGGGTGGCCTGTGTATTATCACTTTGTAGGTTAGCACAGAAGTATATAGCACACAACTCAACAAACTCAGTGTTAATAACAAACATGCTCTTGTCTTTCAAGAACTACCCCACTGGCCTTGAGACATGTAATATGTTTGAATTAAGTTAGAAAGTGTAACCTATCTGGACCATCTGGAGATTTAATTTCTCCTGAGCCTTCTAAGGGTTTTGCTGTAAGAATTTGGTTTTCATGTAAGCCACCTAATATTAACAGGTTTGTTTAGGCTGGGCATAGTGCACAGATCTGTAATCTCAGCTACGTAGGAGGCTGAGACAGGAGGCTTTCAAGTTGGAGACCAATGTGGACAACTTGGTAAGATCTTGTTTCAAAGTAAAAAACTAGGACTGGCAAGACCAGTCAGGAAATAAATCTATTTGCTGCCATGCCTGACAACTTGAGTTTGATTCCTGTAACCCACATGTGAAAAAAGAGGAACTAGCCGGGCGTGGTGGCGCACGCCTGTAATCCCAGCACTTGGGAGGCAGAGGCAGGTGGATTTCTGAGTTCGAGGCCAGCCTGGTCTACAGAGTGAGTTCCAGGACAGCCAGGACCACACAGAGAAACCCTGTCTCGAAAAACCAAAAAAAAAAAAAAAAAAAAAAAAAAAAAAAAAGAGGAACTAATTCCTGAAAACACACATAGAGAGAAGAAAACAGGGAGATAGGCAGGTACATAGACAGGTAGACAGAATTAAACATTTTTAAATAGAAATAAAGTTAAGAGGCTGGAAACAGCACAGTAGTAGAGTGTTTACCTAGCACACATGAGATCCTAGATTCAGTTCCCAGTACAGTAACACACACACACACACACACACACACACACACACACGTGCACACGTTTGGCCTTTGCCTTCCAAGTACTGGGATTATAGTTGTGAAAAATAAACCACACCCGGTTTATTTTTCCATTTCTGAAATTTTATGTTGTCTATTTCTATAATTTTCAGCATATTTGCTTAACATTGTATTTATGAGATTTTTATCATAAGGCTATAGATCATTTATTGTCAGTGTTATGTGTAATTGCATCATTTAATCTAAAATTTACCCCATTCTCCTCTTCCAGGACACTTAGACAGTTTTCAGTTCTCATGATTATAGCACTGCAATGAGTGCTTTAACCCATGCATGTGAGAATTTCTTGAGGGAATAAAAACCTAGTGTGGAACACCTGGGTATCATGAAATTTACTACACATTTACAAAGTACTACACAAAGGAGCTCAACTAATTCTTATTCTCATCAATCCCCAAAGACTTTGTTCTTTGCTGTTGCTTTTGTTTCACAACAAGGAATTCTAAGATCACTATGTAGCTCCAGATGCCTTGAACTGGCTATGTAGACCAAGGTGGCCTCTAACTCAGAGATCTGCCCATTTGCCTTGGCTTCTGAAGTGTTGTGATTAAAGGTATGCACTACCATACCTGGCCTTAAAAGGATATTTTTTGGCCCAAATATCTAGTGGCCCTGAGATAAGGTGTTGAATGCTTTGGCGGCATTCTGAGAGCAGTGACTAGAGAAGAGACCCACTAGCTCAGTGTGGAATCCTGCCTAGAGCACGGGCTACATAGCTTACCTTACCTGGGCACATCTAGTAGGTTTTCCGGAGACCAGTGGTTTCTACATCCTTTTCACACCTCCGTTTATGGCTCCTTTAGCATCTTCAGGAGGAAGGCAGGATCCCTGTTCATTCCCTTTCCTCAGCTAACTCAGAGTAATTCTGAAATTAGCAGCCTTTCACATTAGACCTTGGTGTCAATTTTACTAAGAAAATTTACTCAGTTAAAACACATTTGAAAATACTGACCTATGCTACTCTTTCCCACAGGAGAGTAGGCGAGTTTTAACTCTCTGTGCCCGGTTCCTGAATTGGAAGCTGCCCCGAGAAGTATACTGCAAGGACCCCTTATACATCAAACCGAATGAAGTTAGAAGGGTCTGCAAATTCTTTGTATGTGAGACAGAGTGACTTCGTTTGTTGGTTTGTTTTCTGATAGCTTTTAGTGGAGACACATGGCACACAGGAAATATTTCCCAGTTTCTCTCCTCCATAGGACTGTTTAAGAGGTAGAGCTTTTTCCTATAGTTCCCTCGATTAGTCACAAGTAGAATTTTAAAAATTCTGTTTGTAGCCGGGTGTGGTGGCGCACACCTGTAATCCCAGCATTGGGAGGCAGAGGCAGGTGGATTTCTGAGTTTGAGGCCAGCCTGGTCTACAGAGTGAGTTTCAGGACAGCCAGGGCTACACAGAGAAACCCTGTCTTGAAAAACCAAAAAAAAAAAAAATTCTGTTTGTGTGTTTGCACACACATTGAGTATGCCACAGTGTGTAAGTGGACGTCACTGAACAACTTTCAAGAGTGAGTTCTTGCTTTCCACCTTGTGAGGCAGGAGTCTCCTGTCTCCATCTCCCACTTGACTCTAGGAATGCTGGGATTACATATCTGGCTTTTGTGGGTTCCAGGGATCACACTTGAATCCTCAGGTTTGTACAGCAAGCACTTTTACCCACTGGGCCATTTCACTAGCCCACAAGTTCACTACTATGTGTATGTGTGTGTGTGTATATATGTATATATGTATATATATACATATATATATATATATATATATATATACACACATACATACATATATGCAAAAAGCTGGTGGTACAAGATGTGGTGCACATACTTGTAAACAGCAGCACTCAGGAGGCGGAGTCAGGAAGCTCAATGTGAGTGTGAAGGCAAGTTGAGCTACAGCATGAGACTTTGCCTCACAACAGTAATAACAAAATGGCTGATAAACTAGCCAGCACCATTAACTCTATCAGAAGCTACAAGGTCAGGCTGACAATAGCTAGTCAAAAACTTTTATTTGGACTAGGCTTGGTAGCACACACCTTAAACTCCAGCACTCAGGAGGCAAAGGCAGGTGCATTTCTGTAACTTAATTGCCAAGCTAATCTACACAGCAAGATCTAGGTCAGCCAGAGCCATATAGTGAGACTTTATCTCAAAAACAAAGAAACATCCATGTGAGCTGAATGGAAATAATTGCATGTTTTTATGTTTATAGCCCATTTGCCTGATGTACTGGATTTCTGTATGTTCTCCCAGAGCATGATAAACCCTACGTGAGGACTGCCATAGTGTATGACCTTACACAGGAAGAGGGCAACATGGCACTAGCCCTGAGACCAGATAGCATCTTCTCCCCCAAAATACAGAAGAGCCTGTATGGCTCATATCAGGGTTGGGCTTGATTCAGGGTAGCTTTAGAAGGTCCATGCATAGCTTTCTAGAAGCTGATTATAGTAGATCCATCTGGATCCCACACTAAGGTCTCTGGGACTATTTCTAGGAATCATTCACATACTTAAAACCCAGAATAGTCACTTCTCATCAAGCTTGTAGGGCTAGGAAGCACATCATAGTGGCTTTGTCTGTTTTTTTCCCCTGGGTATTAGGTCTCTGAACTCCAGCCATTACCTATAATTGATACATTAATGACAATATTTCCAACAAGAAATTTGGTGTCCCAGTAGATAAAAGTACAAATTGTCCATATCAAATTGTAACTTCTATGAGAAGCAATTCTTGTCTCCTCCTGTTCTTGTCCTTCCAAGAGGCCCTTGAAAGGTATACACATTCACCCAGATTGCAAAACACATCCTTTGTGTAGCAGGCTACAGCAATCCAGCTTTAAAATTTCTAGTTTAGAGCTTGCAAACTATTTAAGGGGACTGAAAACTTGTAAGGACCTAAAATGGAAAGTCCACATGGAAAATAGTCTGTGCCAAGACAGAAAGCCTCAGAGCAGGGCTGACAGTGAAGTTAAAGCTAAAGGTAGCATTTAGAGCTGAGCAGACAGAGAGGTGCAGGGAGCCAGGGTGATACAAGGTGTCACAGACAGGGGTGCACGTGGATATCCTAAGGACTTCACTGTGCAGGGCTTGCTGTCAGGGTGAAGAGTCGCTGTGACTTCACCTCAGTGCAGGCGTTGCTCTACTCACCTGCTATGTTGTTGCTGTGTATTCTTTCCCATCAATGTAGGGAGAAAAGAGCAAGGGAAAAATAGACATCCTAGACCAAACACTAACGTATTCCAAGGATCCAAAACTTCCCATCAGAAGAACAGCTGTCTTGTTTGTAGGTAAAAGAAAACCCTTTCATTTGTGCAGTTACCTTTATCCTTACCTTCCCACCGTGTGTTGAGTACTTCCATCCCTTTCTTTACATAGGTAGACTGTACTGCAATCATATTGACCCCGTAACCCTCTACTACCCTTACTTGCCCACTCCCACTGATCCCCTTCTTTCCCAATGGTCTCGTCTACTTTCATGCTTTTTATTTTGGTGACTCAAAGAAATTTAAGTAGGGTTACTTTAGATGCATGGGTAAAGGATTATTTTCAGGAGTCTGAGTAACTTACAAGTGACTACACCACTGAGAAAATGTTTCTCCCTTCACTTTACTCCTGCAGCAACCATTAACAGTAGGTATAGGACTTCACAGACCCCCTTTCCCAGAAACCTTTATAACTGCCCAGAAATGTTCAAGGGGTATGCTGGGCCTTGTAAGTCCTTAGTGACAGAATTATCTGTGGGCCCAGTCTTGTGCAGGAACCATATTATTGACCAATATCTAGAAGGCTCTTGGAATATTAATATTTAAAATGATGTGTGTGTTTGTGCGTGTGTGTGAATGTGTGTGTGTGTGTGCATGTGTAGGTGACATGTCATTTAGGTGGCTTGGTGGTCATAGAACTTGTGGGAGTCAGCCCTTCTTCCACTGTGTGGGTTTTGAGAATTGAACTCAGGTTGTTGGGCTCATGAGAAAGCACATTAACCCTTTAAGCCACCTTGCTGTCTCTCTCTTTCCTTATTTCCTTTCTTCCTTCCTTCCTTTCTTTCATTTGTTCTTTCCATTTCATTTCTTTCTTTCTTTGGTTTTTTGTTTTGTTTTGTTTTGTTTTGGATTTTTTTTTTTTATGAGACAGGGTTTCTCTGTACAGCCCTGGCTGTCCTGGAACTCACTCTGTGGACCAGGCTGGCCTCGAACTCAGAAATCTTCCTGCCTCTGCCTCCCAGAGTGCTGGGATTAAAGGCGTGCGCCACCACTGCCCAGCTTCTTTCTTTCTTTTTTGAAACAAGTTTTTACTGTGTATCCCTGGCTGACATGAAACTGATATGTAGACCAGGCTTACCTTGAATTCAGACAGATCCACCTGCCTCTGCCCTATGAATGATCAGATTAACGATGTGTGTTACCAGTTAAGGCTCTGCTTAGCTTTGAGACAGTTTCACTGTGTACCCTAGGCCGAATGTGAACTCATGGCAATTCTCATGTCTGAGCTTCCCAAGTCTAGGTGTGAACTAGAATTTATTACTTTGAATATACCTTATTTTCAAAAGGCTAATTCTGCTATCTGCCTACATTATTAAATGATGAAAATGGAAAAAACTTCTAATCCCTAAAAGTCTGAAACATGCTATTTTGTGTTCAGGGCTCTTATCACATTATGTGGATACCAGTGAACTCAAGAGGAAAGGTACTGACTGGATAGAGAATGGTAAGTAATGACGTTTTGGATGTTTTGGAAGGTATCTGATTCTTTGCCTACAGAAGGCTCTGTAGCAACTAAGTCTGGAATCTAAACTCTGAGCTTATGTAGCACTAAAACCACAAGTGACTGTAATTCAACTAAGTTACAGTTGTAAGTCTAAGATGCTTTTGGAAGGCTGTGATCCCGTTTGTCTGGAAACAGCTTTAACAACTGTCTCGGGAGAGCTCTAAACGTTATCAGGAAGAAAAGCAATGTCTCTCTAGAATTCTATATTAACAAATTGTGATGATATTCACACACACCTCACAGGCTGCAGTACTGTCTTAAGAAGCTATGCTGTAGAACCTGGCATGAGCATGCTTTATAGTCCTTTAAAGCAACCATCAGAAAACTGTCTTCAGAACTGTTGGTGGGTCAAACTTTATGTAACCGCACAGTTCTGCAGGCTGAATGCTCAGGAATTACTGCTCCCATTTAAGAATAGTTGTATAAATCTGAATATAGTTCAATGGTAGAATCCTGGTTTATAGTTTAGGTGTAGAATGTTTAGTTATAGAATGCATTGGGCTCTAGGCTCAATCTCTAGCACTGGCACTGGAGGGAAAGGTAGTTGTATAGTTAGAAGGTAAAGAAAGGCAAGTATATACTCTCACAATATAAAAATCACTACTTTCATAACCAAATTAAAAACCTAAGTTTAGGTTTTTCTGCATAGTCCTGACTCTTTTGGATCTCACTCTGTAGATCAGGATGGCCTCTCATCCACAGAGATCCACCCACCTCTGTCCCCTGAGTGCTGGGATTAAGGGCCTGACACTATCCCTACTACTTTTTTAATTATTATTTAAGAATTTTTATTTACTTAGTGTGTGCATGGTGGTAGGAGAATGAGTGATTCTTTTCCTCAACCATGTGGGTTCTAGGGATTGAAGTCAGCTTGTCAGGCTGGGTTGAGGAGGGTCTTGCAGAATCCAATTTACTACATTTAAAAGCATAGTAATTGTCGGGCGGTGGTGGCACACGCCTTTAATCCCAGCACTTGGGAGGCAGAGGCAGGCGGATTTCTGAGTTCGAGGCCAGTCTGGTCTACAGAGCTAGTTCCAGGACAGCCAGGGCTATACAGATAAACTCTGTCTCGAAAAACCAAAAAAAAAAAAAAAAAAAAAAAAAAGCATAGTAATTATTGAAACAGGTAGGGAATAAAGCTTATATAAGAAAGACAATAATTCTCTTTGTTATGCATATGAGTTTTGCTTGCATATATGTGTACCATGTGCATGCCTGGTGCCTGCAGAGGTCACAAGAGGACATTAGGATCTCCTGGAAGTGGAGTTACACATGGTTATAAGCCAACATCTGGGTAATGGGAGCTGAATCCAAGTCTGCCACAAAAGTAGCAAAAGCTCTTAACCTCTGACCCGTTTCTCACTAAGGTCTACCATTTCTTCATAGATACTGGAATATTCTAACACAACAAAAATCAGCCAAGCTTGGTGGTATACACCTCTAATCCCAGTATTTGGGAGACCAAGGCAGGAAGATTGTGAGTTAGAAGCTAGATGGGGCTACATAATGAAATTTTATTTCAAAAAAGGAAGAAATAAAGAAGGGGTGGGAGGTAGGGAAAAAAAGCCTTATAAATTAGTCTAAGGGAGAGGATATCATATGATTAATTTTTATTTCTTACCTAAAACACTTAGAATGGGATTTCTTTTCATAATCAGAAGTAACTCAGATAATACTGGGATATTATTCCAGAAGACAAACACTATCCCTGAACTCAGCAGGGTAGAGGTAGGACGTATGACCCTGTCTCTTAAAAAGCATGTTCTTGGTTGTTGTTGTTTGTTTGGATCATATGATTCTATTTGGACAACAGTATTGAACAAAACAGAACATAGAAATATGATCAGGAAGACATACTTTTTATTTGTTTGTTTGTTTCCAGATAAGGTTTCTTTGTGTATTCCTGGCCTTTATGGAAATCAAACTGTAGAGCATGCTATCCTTGAATGCTGGGATTAAAGGCCTGGGCTACCACCTCTCTGCTGGAAGACATACTTTCAAAATAACAGCTGTTATCTCTAGGTGATAAAATCATACATGAATTACATTCTTCTGGTGCCTACAAGTATTATCTAAGTTTTCTATATAACAAACATGTATTTCTTTTGCTATAAGAAAATACAGAAGCTAAAACTTTACACTGGACCTGGTAGTTTGTGTTTGGTATCACAGGCACATGGTAAGCTAAAGCACAGAAATGGCTATTCAAGTTCAGCCTGGAAAACAGGGAGAACTTATCTCAGGAACAAAACAAAGCAGGTGTTAAAAATTGAAATATTCTAGCCAGGCACTCTGGCATATTTCTTTAATCCCAGCAATTGGGGAGCAGAGATAGGTGGATCTTTGTGAGTTCAAGGCCAGTTTCATCTATATAATATATTCCAGGACAGCCAGAGCTACTTAGTAAGACCATGTCTCAAAAAAAAAAAAAAAATCTAAAAACCCAAAAATCAAAAAACAGCAAAAACAAAACAAAACAAAACAAAAAACTACTACAAGGGAATAATGATTTAAGAGTTAACATTTTGAGAACATGAAGACAAGAAGTTAAGAGGTTAATGTTAGGGCTGGAGAGATGATTCAGCTGTTAAGAGCACTGACTGTTCTTCCAGAGGTCCTGAGTTCAATTCCCAGCAACCACATGGTGGCTCACAACCATCTGTAATGGGATCAGAAGTACACTTCTAGTGTGTGTCTGAAGACAGCTATATTCAAATAAACAAACAAACAAACAATAAATAAATAAATCTTTTAAAAAAGGTTTTCATTTATTTTATTATATATAAGTACTGCTGTCTTCAGACACACCAGAAGAGGGCATCGGATCTCATTACAGATGGCTGTGAACCACCATGTGGTTGCTGGGAATTGAACTCAGGACCTCTGGAAGAGCAGTCAGTGCTCTTAACCGCTGAGCCATCTCTCCAGCCCCCAATAAATAAATCTTAAAAGAAAGGAAGAAAGAAAGAAAAGAAAAGAAAGAAAGGAAGGAAGGAAGGAAGGAAGGAAGGAAGAAAGAAAGAAAAGAAAGAAGAGAAAAAAAAGAGTTTAACATTAAGCCAGACAGTGATGATGCACACTTTTGATTCCAGTTCATGGGAGGCAGGGGCTGGTAGATCTCTGAGTTCAAAGCTAGCCTGAGGCCAGCATGGTCTATAAAGCCTATTTCAGGACAGCCAGGATATAGAGAAACACTGCCTTAAAAAAACAAAAAAGAACCGGGCGGTGGTGGTGCACGCCTGTAATCCCAGCACTTGGGAGGCAGAGGCAGGCGGATTTCTGAGTTCGAGGCCAGCCTGGTCTACAGAGTGTGTTCCAGGACAGCCAGGGCTACATAGAAAAACCCTGTCTCGAAAAACCAAAAAAAAAAAAAAAAAAAAAAAAAAAAAAACAAAAAAGAGCCAGGCGGTGGTGACACAAGCCTGTAATCCCAGCACTTGTGAGGCAGAGGCAGGCGGATTTCTGAGTTCAAGGCCAGCCTGGTCTACAGAGTGAGTTCTAGGACAGCCAGGGCTATACAGAGAAACCCTGTCTCGAAAAAACCAAATCCAAAACAAAACAAAACAAAACAAAAACAAAAAACAAAAAACAAAATGAAAAAAAAAAAAAGAGGTCAACATTAGACATAAAAAAAGGAAAATACATCAAGGGATGATTTAAGAATTAATGTTGCCAGGTGGTGGTGGCACATGCCTTTAATCCCAGCACTCGGGAGGCAGAGGCAGGCGGATTTCTGAGTTCTAGGCCAGCCTGGTCTACAGAGTGAGTTCCAGGTCAGCCAGGGCTACACAGAGAACCCCTGTCTTGAAAACAACAACAACAACAACAACAACAACAACAACAACAACCACCAAATAAATAAAGAATTAATGTGTTTAGAATAAGGAAAAAGTCAAGAGTTAGCATTAGGCATAGGTTGTCAGGCCCAGGTAATTTGATTACTTAAAGACTACTTAAAATATGGCTATTGCAAAGGAATGAAATAGTAAACAACAGTGGGTTTCACAGGTCAAAACTAGACCCCACTCAACCGTGTACAGACTTAGACAGTCTGAGAACACTGCCCTTTTATCCCAGCCACTCTGGTTTGCTGGCTGCTTGGTATCTAGAGCAGTGCTCCCTTGTAGACTTGCAGTCTTGGTGTTCTTGCCATGTAGATCTGAGAGAACTGTTACAAGACCCTGAGCCCTCTTTGCGCATCATCGCCTCCCAGGCTCTGTTCCGAATCCAGAGGGTAGGGAATGCGTCAGAAGCGGAGATAAGCATTTCCTGGCTGAGGAGGCTTTTGGGCTGTGTTCATGCATAGACTGCGAAGCACAGGACAGCAGGTAAGAGCAAGCCCTTCCAGAAACCTCAGAAGTGACAAACACGTTCCAGTTTTCTTTCTTTTTTAAAGTTACTATATTTTATTTCTCTGAGTATCTATGAGCGTATATACTCATATGGAGGACTAAGGACAACTTGTGGGAGTTCTTTCTTTCCACAATATGCACCCCAAGGATCAAACAAAGGTTGTCAGGCTTGGTGGCAAATATATTTACCTGTAGGGTTAGATTTTTCAAAGCCTACTTTTTTTTTATTTATTTATTTTTTCTTGTTGTTGTTTTTTTTTTTTTTGAGACAGGGTTTCCCTGTGTAGCCCTGGCTGTCCTGGAACTCACTCTGTAGACCAGGCTGGCCTCGAACTCAGAAATCCACCTGCCTCTGCCTCCCAAGTGCTGGGATTAAAGGCGTGCGCCACCACTGCCCGGCTCAAAGCCTACTTTTGTTTAGGGTTCTTCTTCTTTTTTTTTTTTTTCCGAGACAGGGTTTCTCTGTATATCCCTGGCTCTCCTGCAACTCACTCTGTAGACCAGGCTGGCCTCGAACTCAGAAATCCGCCTGCCTCTGCCTCCCAGAGTGCTGGGATTATAGGCGTGCACCACCACCGCCTGGCTTATTTAGGGTTCTTAAACACTTCAACCTCCCTTCTAGCCCACTAACTAGAGGCAGGGGAGAAAGAAAGTTGATGGGAAAGGGTTTGTGGGCCTGTTTAGTAGTAGTTCTTTGGGGGAGATTCTACTCTTCCTTGTCATGATACCAGCAGTACCTTCTAATAGCAAACACCAAACATGAATCAGTAGTGGCAGCTCAGCTCCATCCAACAGGAACATCAAGGTGCCACCTAATTGGCAAAAGTCATCAGAAGTGGCCAGAATGCCACAAGCAGTTCTTTGGTGAGCTTTTCTGTACTAAGTGAAGACCAGCAACGGGAAGCCCTGCACACACAGCACAGCAGGGCAGGAGTGTCCTCCCACTGGCTGTGGGCTTCTATTCATATTCTTTCCAAACATCACATGCCCTATTAAGTGTATCTTTTCAGGAAAATATCACATGCCCTCACACAAGACAGCGTCCAGAAAAGCATAATGTGACACACTGAGTTGTTAGAGAAACCAGAAATTTCTACGTCATTTACCCATTGAGTTAGCCTGAATTTACCCATTTTGCTAGCCTAAATTCTGCTTTTTCTTCCATGCTTAAACCTCAGCCTGAAGCTACTTCCATGCAGGTAGCTACCTCCAACATAATCCCCACTTTAAAAACATTTTACTAGCTAAAATGTATCAGGGAGTGAATTTCTCTGTTTAAATTGCAGAGATAGTAAACATTTTAATGAGTTTTTTTTATTCATGCCATACATCTACAAAGGTTATATATTGAGAGAGAGAGAGAGAGAGAGAGAGAGAGAGAGAAAGAGAGAGAGAGAGAGAGAGATCCCAGGGCCAGGGATATCGGTCAGTGGAAAAGTTCATTCTCAGGATATGAGAGGCCCTGGGTTCAGAGCACAAAAATAAACAGGTCACAATTGTAACCCCAGCACTTGGGAGGCTAAGACAGGGGAATCAGGAATTTAAGACCATTCTTGGTTACACTGTGCACTTAGGGGAGTCTCCACTTCACTATAACTTTGTTATAGTCTACCAACTTATGCGCCCAACTTGAATCCTAGCACTCAGGAGGCAGAGACAGAGATTAAGGAGAGTTCCAGGCCAGCATAAGAAAAAAATAGAAGGAAAGAAAGAAAGAAAGAAAGAAAGAAAGAAAGAAAGAGAGAGAGAGAGGAAGGAAGGAAGGAATCCATAAATAATAACAAAAAAGACAAAAGAAAAATTCCAAATAAATGACTATGTAACCATGTTAATATTGTTGGCTCTATTGTCAAGACTACTTGATTGCCAACAATCTTCAAACTTAGATACCATTTTATTTTTATATTTTCATATTTAGTATTTTATAAATTTTCATAAGGCCTTTTCTCCTTCCAATTTCCATTGAAACCTGTGAGCAATAACAGAAATCTGACAAAAGTATAAAGCAGAATCTACGTCAATATATACAAAGTTCCCACTTCTTTAGCTCCCATATTCCTAATTTCTCCAATGACTGCTGAAAAATTTTAGCTAGCTCTAAGATGGAAACTGTTGACCTGCTGTCCACCTTAAAGATTAAAAAAATATTCTCATAAGATGAATTTCTAAGATTATTTTATGTTGGATAAATACCTTGATACTGTATGTAGAAGGGTGTGAAATCTCTTTGGGGGGAAAACTAGAAATAAGGTATTAAGTCTAAATTCTAGGCTCTTGTTTAGCGGAGAAACCTAAGCAGAAAGCTCAACTCTCCAGGAGAAAAGAAACCTCTCAGGATTATATGGAGAAAAAAGGAAGTGTGACAACTAGCAGATGAAGAGTTACACCCCATAGTGGGTTCCATTGTGTTGTTCAGTGAGCAATCTGAACCTTTGTTCACCCTCTTCCCCAACATTCACGGCTATGTCTGTATCAAAGTTATCTGCTGAGATACTTTCAGATACAAATTGATCTATGGTTCATATTGAGTGGGATGTGGCAATATGCTAGATGTAGCTTTAGGGGATTCACTGTCCAAAAGAGGTCTTCTTATCTCAACCCTGCAGTATTTTAGCTAAAATGAAGATCCCAGTTGCCTGATGGATTTAGGTATGTTCAACCTATTGCCTGCAGGCTACAGGTATACTAGATAACAATGCCACTTTGAACATGCCAATTTAAATCTTCATTCCAAGTCAGACTCAATACCTAAATCACTACATGCGAAACTGCAATGCTAACTAAATAAACATTTGAATTACATTCATCCTTTACCATAGACTCCTGTGGCTCATTTTAGGAAACCAACTCTACTATCCACTTTTGAACTAGTCTTTTTTCCAGATTATCCAATAGAAATGAGTAACTGCTACTGAAAGTTTATGATGAGCCTAATTATAAGTACATATATAATTAACCCTTTTCATTCTTGCAATCACCTCATTTTATTACCTTCATTTTGCAGATGGAGAAGCTAAGGAAACAAACATGAAAGTGATTTGCTCTGGGTCACGCAACTAGTATATGGCAAAGCCAGAACTACCCAAGTATTCTGGCTCCTACACCCACATCCTTGGCTAGTCTGCTTGCTGTATTCTTCTCCAATCTGCTTGTTCTTGCAAATGGGAATAAACACAGATCTGCTCTACAATTAATCTCCATTGCTAAAGGTGTGTTCCAAACAAACTCATGTGCCTCGGCTTGGTTTGGGGTCCTGAGGAAGTGGCATTTGAGAGTGGTGATAGAAATGACTGGAAATCAACTGTGGGTAGAAGCTGACTGCCCTATGTTCTGCTTGAGATGGCTCTGCAGACAGCTCTGTAGATAACTCTCTGTTAGAGACAACTCTCTTGTGCTAGAAAAAAAAAAAAAATTGAAAGTTCTCTGGATAGCTCATGGGTTTTCTGACCAAAGTCAGAAAAGCTGCTAGAAAAAATTCTAAAAGAGCTCTAAAAATTCTAAAAGTACTGTTTGCTCTTCAAGCAGTTTTGCAAACCAAAGCCCAGTCTTTTATTTATATATTAATTCAGTTATTTACTCCAGATTCCTTGATTATCCCATGAATCGGCATACTATGACCTTATCCCCTTGATTCCTAGAAAAGGACAGCTTCATTTTTGTTTTTTAAACATTGCAAATGAATTTAGAGATCTGCTTGCCTTTGTAAGCACAGACAATAAGATAGCTGGGTGGGACCCTGGTCTGAGATTACCATTCCTACTGTGCCTGGACCTAAATTCCCTTGTCCTAAACTGATCTTAAATTCAGGAATCTGCCTGCTTTGTATCTTTCTGACAAGCTGGCTTATTAGTGCTGCTGCCTTTGTTCTTTTGGATCTGTCGAGACCCTCATACAATTCATATTGCATCCTTATATTTTGCATAGTTGAGAAATAATATATTTTTAAACTCATGTTTTCAGAATTCTTTCCCACAGCCTTAAGGGCTGTCCTGAAGATCACAGCATTTACTATTTTTGCTGATGATTATAGAGGCACCCTCAACTCCAGGACTGGTTGTTTCTAATTATCATATAGGCATTAACATTAGCAG
This sequence comes from Apodemus agrarius, assembly GCA_964023405.1. Classification (NCBI taxonomy): domain Eukaryota; kingdom Metazoa; phylum Chordata; class Mammalia; order Rodentia; family Muridae; genus Apodemus; species Apodemus agrarius. Next base: position 22,384,216 of record OZ030008.1, read on the forward strand.
GGAGAATATTTCCTAAAGGAGACCATGAAGCAAAATATATACATTATTATACAAATAAGCCTCATGCCCCACAACAATCAACACTCATGTAGGCCCAGGTCCTACTGGTTCTACTCCAGAGGTGGGAAACCATGTCACACCCTCCCTTCTAAGGCCATGCAGGACTTGGCACTCATGCAACCAAATATGCTTTTAGTGGTACTGAGCCTCCACTATTTTATCAAATTCATGGACTGGCTACTTCATTCCTAAAGTTAGTATATTGTGCATTTTTGGTTCCTCTTATACTGTAAAGATAATGAAGTTATATAAAAACTGGCGTTTATTTGTGAACCTTTTTTTTTTTTTTTCAGATTTCATGAACTATTCTATTTTTAGGGTAGAAACAGACCTCTAGGGACAGAAAGACATTCATGTTTAAATTTCCATACTTAGAAAGTGAGAAAACAAGCCAGGCTGGTATCTTATGCCTGTATCCCAGCAGTTGTGAGGTAGAGGTGAGAGAATTGTCCCTAGTATAAGGTCACCTTGATCTGTTTAGCAAACTCTAGGCAAGGCAGAGGTATCCTTCAAGACTCTCACAGAAACAGGAATGAAGTGTCTTTTTGAAATCCAAAAATATAAGGGGATTATGATTACAGAGGCTAAACTGGGGATATAGTTTAGCTTTCAAGTGACCAGAAAAAGCTGAATGACCCTTTTTCTCATATTTTGTGTGGAATCCCTTTCCCTTAAGATAAATTTTTATTTTCTGAGTAATGCCACCTATAGATGGTATCAAGCATAGGGATGCTTAGTTTATTTATATGTGTTGGTTAAAATTCATAGAATGAAGTACATACACACTTAGAGACAGAGGACTGCCATTTATTGAACTACCTCAGAAGGTAGGATTTTTTTTTTTTTTCTGAGACAGGGTTTCTCTGTATAGGCCTGGCTGTCCTGGAACTTACTCTGTAGACCAGGCTGGCCTCAAATTCAGAAATCTGTCTGCTCTCCCTTCCAAGTGCTGGAATTGAAGGTATGCACCACCACTGCCCGACCAGGAATTTTTTTTTTTTAATTAGAGGCTTATTTATTTATTTTTGTTTTTTGTTTTGTTTTTGTTTTTTTGAGACAGGGTTTCTCTGTGTAGCTCTGGCTGTTCTGGAACTCACTCTGTAGACCAGGCTCACCTCTAACTCAGAAATCTACCTGCCTCTGCCTCCCAAGTGCTGGGATTAAAGGCATGCACCACCACTGCCCGGCTCAATTTTTTTTTTTTTTCGTTTTTCGAGACAGGGTTTCTCTGTGCAGTCCTGGCTGTACTGGAACTCACTCTGTAGACCAGGCTGGCCTCGAACTCAGAAATCCACCTCCCTCTGCCTCCCAAGTGCTGGGATTACAGGCATGCGCCACCACGCCCAGTTCAGAATTTTTTTTTTTTTTTTCGAGACAGGGTTTCTCTGTGTAGTCCTGGCTGTCCTGGAACTCACTCTGTAGACCAGACTGGCCTCGAACTCAGAAATCCGCCTGCCTCTGCCTCCCAAGTTCTGGGATTAAAGGTGTGCGCCACCACCGCCCGGCTCAGAATTTTTTTTTAATATTAAAATTTCTTACACAAAAAAGTAATGCTAGGATAATCTTGAGATAATTTATAGTAGAATGTTCCAGTATTATTTTTAGAAAAACCGAATGGGGAAACCCAACCTTATATCCCATCCACATGTTTTTGTTTTTAAAAGCTTATCTGATTATATATTTTAGCTTATGTGTATCAGTGTTTTGCAGCATAGATGTGTGTATTCTGTTTGTGACCGGTTAGTAATGCTGAGGTTTGAAGAAGTTATCTGATCTTCTGGAACTGATGTCATGAATGGCTGCCAGCTGCCATGTCGGTGGTAGGAACTGAGCCCATATCATCTTGAAGAGCAGCAAGTGCTTGTTTATTATATGCCAAGCCATCTCTTCATCTCCCATGCTCACTGCATTTCCAGTGTCACCGGGACCTCCCACCACCCCTAACTCAGTCACTCCGACATATCTGGTACATCTGGTCCTGTCTGCTTTCCCTCCACCTTCCAGGCCTCTTTGTTCTGCCTCATGGGTGAGCAGATCTGACTTTTCATTGAGCCAAGGCTATAAGAAAAAGATTCTGTAGAAGCACTTGGATTTCTACTATAGTGTGCTCTGTAAATAAAGAGAAAAAATAAATAGATTTCTACAAGATTCTCCAACTGTCAAGCAACGCCAGAATAACCAAACTCCTTAGGGAGAATTTCCAGCTAGCTTAATTTGAGTCCCACCACTCTTTTTTTGTTGTTGTTTTTGTTTTTTGGAGACAGGGTTTCTCTGTATAGCCCTGGCTGTCCTGGAACTCACTCTGTAGTCCAGGCTGGCCTCGAACTCAGAAAGCCACCTGCCTCTACCTCCCAGAGTGCTGGGATTACAGGCGCGCACCACCACCGCCTGGCTGAGTCCCACCAATCTTAATCACAGCTCAATTAAAACTCAAGGGTTTGCATGGAACTGAGTGGTTGGGGTGAGGATATTTTACACACTTTTTTTTTTGTTGTTGTTGTTATTTTTCGAGACAGGGTTTCTTTGTGTAGCCCCTCCTAGTTAAAAATCTTCTAACTCCTTGGCCTAGATGACAACCTATGTTACTGGAGTGCTCTGTAGCTGTATACTCCGAACTAAATAATTCTCTCCTGGAAAGAAAGGAGCTCTTAAGACTCAGGGAACAAACAAAACTTAGAAGGCTCATAAATTTACAGATCCCTTCCCCAGGTGTGTGTGAGAGAGCGCACAGGGAGCTTCAGGTTGCAGCTCTGGCAAGTTGTCACCTGGACAGAATGGGTTTTTGATGATGCAGATGCCTTTGAGTTACCCCTGCTCCTCCCTCTATGTAACTCCAGTAAACTAATTCACTGTTTCACTAAAATTAGACGAGGCTGGAGCTGTTTCTTTGGTCTGTTGTCTTTTGCCTATTTGGGATTTAGAGAGGTTTACATCTCCCTATATGAGGACTCTTACTTCAGCAGTATACCTTTGTATTTTAATCCAAGGATTCCTTCCAATTTGGCACCTTCTAGCATATAAGACAACACTCTACTATCTCCAAACCTGGTAGTCTTTATCTTATGCAGTCCAGGAGGTCATACCTACAGTCAGTGGATTTTGTCCAAAACAGATTAATCATTAACATGTTAAAATCTGTTTTGAGTATACCATGAGGCTTTAGTGGGCACAGGAATTCCTTCATAACTTATCTTGACATCCCTGTTTTCTTCTCTAGTGACTCCGAACAAGGAGTACTCTGTAATTTTCCAAACACACTGCTCTAAGTCCTTAGTGTGGCGGAGAAATAATTCAAACTAGGGAATACAGTGAAGACAAAAGGTTCTCCAACTCTTTTGGAAGAGCAGATCAATGTATGAGAATTTCAGATAAGGTACAAAGGAGACGATGAAATAGAAGTTATGTGTCAGCTTTTAGATGTACTGCTCAGAAATGGCCTGAGAGGGTTAAAATTAGACTTAAATGATTAAGAGCCAGGTATGCAAAGACACGCACAATAGCATTTTCAGTTCATTAAACACACGGACAAAAGCCTCCTTCGACTGGGAACTAGCTTGATATTCTCAAGGTTACGAATTACCTGGTGCATCTGAATGCTATTAGTTTTCTGTATTTTAAAGGCAAAAATTACTCTCCTGAAGGATTCTGAGTGAAAACGGTCAGGTTCTAGTTTAGGTTTTAAAAACACCTTTCAGGTGAGCCCGAAGACCATCTCGATTCCTGAAATGACTACTTACTGGGTCAGTTCCCAGAATCCAGGGAGCGAGGCTGAGACACGTCGCCTCAAACCCTTGCCCCTGCACCCCTCTCTGGCGAGATTTGGGAGCCTCCGACGTGGCGCTTCTACGTGAAGGAGCCACTTTCGGCAGCTCCCGCGTCCATCCCCATCAAGGGTCAAAGCTCAGTGAGAGCGGGCTGGAGGCGCGCCGGGGAGCACACAAACCGAGGGTCCACAGGATGGTGTCACGGAGAAGGCTTCCCACTACTGTGAACGGACGCCCAGTCCAAAGTTACCCACTCCAGGGATCCCGCTGTGGAGAGCGCGGGGCGCGAGCTACAGTCCCGGCAGCCTCAGCACCGGCCCGGATCCCTCCGCCCCGCTCCCTCCCGTCCGTCCCCGCAGCTCGGTGTCCCGCAGCTGCCCACCCAGGGCCCGAGCTAGATCTCCTTTAGAGTCCGAGGTCCATCTTCTTATCCTATTCCCGGAGACGGGCTGCTGGGAGCTCCAGAGGAGAAAGGGACTTTTTGAGAAGAAGAGCGGAGGCAGACGATGAAGGAAAGGCGAGCTCAAAGAGGCGATTTTCGCGCGCTTTGTCGCGGGGGGTTGTGGGTAGCTCGCCGGGAGGGAAAAGAAAACTCCGAAGCCGGTCGCGCCGCCCGTCGGGCCGGAGGGGATGTTCGAGGACGAGCCCCAAGCCGAGGGGGCGGCGGCAGTCGCCGCGGCCAGGGAGGCGCTGCAGGCCCTGTGCCAGGAGCTGAACCTGGACGAGGGGAGCGCGGCCGAAGCCCTGGATGACTTCACCGCCATCCGCGGCAACTACAGCTTAGAGGTGAGCGGCGGCAGGTGGGCGGCGGCCCCGACCCTCGCCAGGCCCCACCCCCGGCCCGCCCCCGCCCCAGCCTATCGGGCGGTGGGAGTTCCCCCACCTACGAGGGTCTCTGAGGAGTGCGGGGAGGGAAGGGTGGGTGTAGCTCGGCCAACCCACCCATCTGTTTTGAGGCGGGAAACCGAAGATTAGAAAGGGAGCCGCTGGTTCTGAGTCCGGCGCTGCTCCGGGTTTCCCTAGGCTCCAGACTTTCAAACTTGATTACTGCGCGCCGCCCAGTGCCCCAAACGGCACGGTGCTGCCGTTACACCGATCAGACCTGATCAATGGTAAAATGAATTGCTCATCGCCGCTCAGCCCTTTGGTTATGTCTCCCTCACCCTTTTGAAACTCTGTTGGATCCCCATTCCACCGAAGGAGAAAGTGGGGTCGTAAGAAGTTAATTTAGCGTCCAAGGTGACGCAGTTTGCCGTGCAGCCTGGCACAGCAGTATGAGCCATTTAACTTGTACATTCTTCCGCCTCATCGAGTGTAGCAGTTAGTTCTACCATGCACTGTAGTTTGATCAAAGTCAGCACACACAAAGCTCTTCTCAGCCCCATGTTCCTCTCTGCTAGAAGGTTGCCCTGATGATTGATGAGGTGTCTGGCTCTGAATAAAATAAATGAATGGTGCTTGTTATCATTATTAGGTATTCCCAGTAACACTAACACGCGCGTGTACACACACACACACACACACACACACACTTGTCTTTACAGCAGGGCAGTGACTACTATTCCTGTTGGTGGTGTTATAGCTAAAGATGTTTTGTTTTTGTTTCTGTTTTTTAGAGGATTAGAGTCACTCTAATATAGAAACCCAGATTGGTCATAAGCTTAGTATAGAAGTAGACTTGTGTTGGCATGTATGTGGAATTCATGTTTATGGGGTCAGCAGATCAAGAGTATTTGGGGAAAATTACATTTGTCCTGAGCATGAACAGACTCATTATTCCACAAACAATATAATATTATTTATATAGCATTTACATCAAGTAGTCTAGCTATGATCATAGGTTATCTGCAAATGCAGTGCCATTTTAAATCAGGGACTTGACCATCCTTGGATTTTGGTATCTTCTGGAGTACAGGAGCCATTCCTCAGGGGGGTATCAAGACAGTCTCTTTCAGCATCTAACTGACATGTACAGAAGCTTTCATGATACACATGGGCAGGATTCAGGTATAGGGTTCCTCAGACTCAGACTGCCAGCTGGGCAGGGAGTTGGAAATAGGGAGTGACTGTTGTACATGTGTCTATACTCCTATGAGAGAAAAGTACCTGAGACTAACATATGTTTTCAGGAAAAGGCAGAATAGACTTAATAAAGTATGGTGATCAACAGCAGAAGGTTCGTAACTGGAAAATGGAGAGAATCTGAAAGTCTGGGAGACCTGGCCTGGTGGATAATGTGCTTGCTGAGCAGGCATGAGGACCTGGGTCCCCAGCAGCCACATACAAGGCAGGCGCAGTGGCAGTAATGGTCTGTAACCTGGGGGTTACAAGTAATGAGACATGGAGGGGTGAGACAGGCAAATCCCAAGGGCGCTCTGGCTGCCAGTCTAGCTGAAATACAGAATCCGGGTTCAGTGGGAGACTCTATCTTAAAATGTTGAGGATGATATCTGAAGTCACCCAACATCTGACTCTGTCATTCATGCATACATGAATGGGTAAGTGCAGGAACATACATGTACACATACATGTGCACACGCATATGCTATACAAAGGAAATTTTAATGACATCTCAGTTGAAAAAAAAAATATATTTTTTTGACTCCCTGGAAAAAGCATTTTGATCTCCCAGGCCTTATTTGATCTCCTCAGATAAGTATGACTTAATACAATGTGTATTCTTTTTTTTTTTTTTTTTCTTCGAGTCAGGGTTTCTCTGTATAGCCCTGGCTGTCCTGGAACTCACTCTGTAGACCAGGCTGGCTTCAAACTCAGAAATCTGTCTGCCTCTGCCTCCCAAGTGCTGGGATTACAGGCGTGCGCCACCACCGCCCAGCTACAATGTGTATTCTTTTTTTTTTTTTTTTTTTTTTTTTTTTTCTTCTTCTTCGAGACAGGGTTTCTCTGTATAGCCCTGGCTGTCCTGGAACTCACTCTGTAGACCAGGCTGGCCTCAAACTCAGAAATCTGTCTGCCTCTGCCTCCCAGGTGCTGGGATTACAGGCATGCGCCACCACCGCCCAGCTACAATGTGTATTCTTAAGCATGTTAACCTCAGTGCAGGCTGTGTGCTTTCTGCCAGGTCACTCACTGCCTGAACTAGTCACCTGTGACTTCAGAGAATGCTGGTGATCTAACTCAAAATCCATATAGTTAGGCAGAGTTGATTGACACTTAATTGTTTGATTTTAGAAGCACTTGTATATGAATTGAGTTTGGGAGTATTCAGTCCTGTACTTTGTTTCTTCTTGTTCCTTTTCTTTTAGTTGTTGGTGAAAGGCCCTCTGAATAAAGGAATCTTCCTCTTCCGCTGTCCCCTAAGAATCCTCCCCACAGACTCTGCCCCCCTCTAACTCACCACAGGGGCCCTGCTAACATTTTCCTTCCACTCACTCTCCTAACTCACACTTTCTGGTAGTTTGCTACTTAGCAGTTTAAAATTTTCCTTTGTGAAGTCTTTGTTGAATTCTAGTCAAAGTCAGTTACCACACTGGATTTCCCATACTTTGTCTTCAATTCTTATAACCTATATTTTATATCAATTACAAAGAATAGTTTCTGTATCTTTTCTTAGCTTTAGACCTGGAGATTTAGAACTATATTCGATTTTGTTGTTTTGTTGTTTTAAGCACTCTACCATTGTTTAGTTTATAATGGGGACCCATGTCTTGGAGCATGTGTGGGGGTTAGAGAACAACTCCTGTGCAGTCAGTTCCCTCCTTCTGTGTTTGCATGGGTGCCAGAGATCACATTGAGGGCTTCAGGCCCCACAGCACGTGCCATCTCTCCAGCCCTGCATCTGTAATTCTTTCTAGCATTCTCATTTTCCTTGAGATTATAATATAATTGCATCACTCTCCCTGCCCCTTTCCTCCCTCCAACCCCTCCGTGTACTTCCCCTTTGTGCTCTCGCAAACTCATGGCCGTTTTCTTTATTGTTCCATTTGTGTGTGTATGTCTATGTGTGCATTTCTAAACATATGAACACAGCCTGCTTGGTGCGTGTGTTGATGTTTTCTGGGCTGAGCACTTTTGCTGGCGAAGCAGTGGTGTGTGCTCTTTCTCCCTCTCAGCATCCTTACTTGCCTGTGGTTTTTCATCTAGGTTCCCCTTTCCACATTAGCACGTCTGCTGGTGCCATCCTTGTTCAAGTCTTGTTTAGGCAGCCATGTTGGTGTCTGCATCTGTCACTCTTTTTTTTTTTTTTTTTCCCTGAGACAGGGTTTTTCTGTGTAGCCCTGACTGTCCTAGAACTCACTCTGTAGACCAGGCTGACCTCGAACTCAGAAATCCACCCGCCTCTGCCTCCCAAGCGCTGGGATTAAAGGCGTGTGCCACCACCGCCCGGCCTGCATCTGTCATTCTTAATCCTCAAACTTCAACTGTGTTACATCCAGTCAGGAGGTGGTTTCAGTTTGAAGACATTTGAAGCCAAGAGCAGAATATTACATGTTGAATTACCAATCATTACTTTTTTTAGAGCATGTACATGGAGATATCTACAAATGGTGGAGAACTATGTTTAATAGTTTAAAGATACTTTGCTGTGGGATAAATAATGCCCCACACCTTTACCTCACAAAAAATGACATTGTCCTTCACATTGTAGATAGTAATACTAATATATTATTATATATCAGTGTATTGACATACTAAATGTTATATTAATGTGACATATACTAATATAAGTATTACTCTTTTTTGTGGTTTTTCAAGACAGGGTTTCTCTGTATAGCCCTGGCTATCCTGGAACTCACTCTGTAGACCAGGCTGGCCTCGAACTCAGAGATCCGTCTGCCTCTGTCTCCCAAGTGCTGGAATTACAGGCATGCGACACCACCGCTTGGCCAAGTATTAATATTTTTTTTTTTTGGTTTTTTTTTTTTTTTTTTTTTTTTGAGACAGGGTTTCTCTGTGTAGCCCTGGGTGTCCTGGAACTCACTCTGTAGACCAGGCTGGCCTCGAACTCAGAAATCCGCCTGCCTCTGCCTCCCAAGTGCTGGGATTACAGGCGTGCGCCACCACGCCCGGCTTCAAGTATTAATATTTTTGACATGCGACACCTTTGCAGACTTTCTACTCTATTTTTTCTTTTTTCTGCCAAATTGGCTAAAAAGAAACATAAAACATAGAAAAGAATAAATACCATCAAGACTGTGATCGGTATTTTAAAACTGATAAAGACACCAGATTGTGGCACTCAGAAGGCAGAGGCAGAGGCAGGCAGATCTCTGTGAGTTTAAGGCCAGCCTGGTCTACTACAGAAGTAGTTCTAAGATAGCCAAGGCTATACAAAGCAACCTTGCCTTGAAAACAAAACAAAGCCAAAATTGAGAAATGTAATACAAAGAGATTTTAGTAGAATTCTTTCAGTTAGACTAAATTTGGACTTAAGTAAGAAATCTATTTTTAGATTAGACATTTAGAAATTTTTCTGATTTTTTTTTTCATGCTATGGTTTTAAGAACATGAAGAATGTGGAAGTCTGTACCGATGTTTGGGGTTGTGCTAGCCATATATTCTCAGGGTTTAGACAGTTGAAACTGTAAGGCCTCTTCCAGACAAGCATTTAGGTGTGTGTCCTGTGTGTGCTGGCCTACAGGGAGAAGTTATACACTGGCTGGCGTGCTCTTTGTATGTCGCTTGCCGCAAGAGCATCATTCCCACAGTTGGAAAGGGCGTCATGGAAGGAAACTGTGTTTCACTCACCAGAATACTCCGCTCAGCTAAGTTAAGGTAAGACATTTTGAGTTTTCCAGCTGTTTTAGAAGTACTAGATTTGGGCCAGAGAGGCGGCAGTGGGTGAGTATTCACATGAGTGCCGGGCTTTAGTGCTCTGGATCCTCAGCCTCAGCGCTGGGGCAGGCCAATCCTGGAGGCTTGCTGGCTAGCCAGTCCAGTCAGAATGACATCTCCAGCTCAGAAATTAGTGTAGAGAGGGCCCAGTGCTTAAGAGGGCTTCCTTTTCCAGAGAACCTGAATTTGGTTCTCAACACCCATGTCTGGGCTCACAACCTGGGCTTGGATACCTCCTTCTTGCCTTCATAGGCATCTGCGTAGACATGGTATACACACACAAAGATAGATTTAAAAATAATTTAGAAAAATCAAGTAGAAACAGGACTGAGAGAGCTAGTCCAGTGTCATTCGTTGGCTTCCACGTTTCCACTTGTAACCACGTGAACAAGTGTATGCACATGCGTGCACACATGTGTGCACTCACACCCCATGTGAACAAGTGTGTGCACATGTGCCCACACACACACACATGTGTGCTCACCCCCCACATGCACACAGAGGCCTAGCTTTCATTTTAGGCTTCAGTTTCTCTCATGCTAAGTCATCTGACTTTGTTCAGCCCCTGGAATGTTGCTACGTGTCCTTTCCAGTCAGATCCTAACACCAGCCAGACTTCTGGTAAATAGATCTTAGCTCTACCTTTACTCACTAATTTTTTTTAAGGGCAACAGTTTAAAGCTTTTGGAGAACAGCCATGGTCCAGGCTCAGCACCTCTCCTGCTGACCCTACTCCCTTTGTCACTTTGTCGTTCGTTCGGCATTAAGTGTCATAATCTCTCTCTCTCTCTCTCTCTCTCTCTCTCTGTTATTTAACCGTTTCAAAATGTACTGTATTCGTTATAACCTGTTATCTTGAAGTTGTCTTCAGCAATATTTTAATTAATTAGTTATTAACTTATTTTTTTGAGTAGGTCTCAGTTTATAGCCCAGATCCGGGCTAGTCTCAAAACTGTGGCTCCTGCTTCATTCTTCCCAATAGGGTACAGTTGTAAATGTGTGTCCTCATGCCCTGTTTCTGTGGTATTTCTTAATGAACTGTTAATCGGGAACTTAATACAAACTTTTTTTCACTTATGCCCCTTTAATAAGGAATATTTCTATAAATGTTGTCTCTTATGACATTATTGGGACTATAGGCATGAGCCACCATGTTAACAATCATTTATAATAAAGATTTAAAAATTATGTGGCCAGTGATGAGAAAAAAATTGTTTATGCAACAGTGACTAGATTTTACTTAATTTAAAATTACCATAGCATAAATCTTCATTTTTAATCAATGACAAATTGAGATCTAGTAAAGATTCTTTAATCATCTTGACTGTATTAATTTTATACAAACCTAAAATTGGTTTTTCTTTTTTTTTTTTTCTTTTTCTTCTTTTTTATTAATGTGAACTGAAGCTACATATACCACTCCCCATTCCAGACTGGGGCTTTAATAATTACTTTCTTATACTGTGGATACTCAGGGTTAGGGAGTAGACATGATATCAAATAGTTTTATCAGTAATTCCCCCTCCCTGACCCCAGAGGTGCACATCGGCATTTATCTGAATCTGGGTTATTGCATTTCTTTGTTTCCTGCATGGGTAAATAGTCCCATGCAGTTTGCCAAGGAACAAGTAAAAGGTAGAACTAAGACTTATGGAGTGTTTAGTGGTGACAAGAAATAAAAATCAACTCTATGGCAGAAAAGAGGACAACACATTGACAAGATGACTAAAGTTGCTGGGCGGTGGTGGCGCACGCCTTTAATCCCAGCACTTGGGAGGCAGAGGCAGGCGGATTTCTGAGTTTGAGGCCAGCCTGGTCTACCGAGTGAGTTCCAGGACAGCCGGAGCTACACAGAGAAACCCTGTCTCGGAAAAAAAAAAAACAAAAAAACAAATAAAGTTAATGACACCCGTGAGATGAAGATGAGTGTAACATGCCACCGCCTGTGCTTGTCCTAAAACTTAACATCACTATATTTCTGATTTCACGCTTGGTGTTTACTTAATTATAGGGAAACATCAGACAAATCCCAAATGCGGAGCAATCTGTTTTAAAGAGGACCAGGGCAATTGTAGATCTCATTAGAAAATAAGGGCTGGTATATAGCTAAGTTGGGCTGGTATATAGCTAAGTTGGTAGTGTGATTGCCAAGTGTACAGAAGTCTGTAGGCTTCATCCCAGGTTGCATAGAAAAGGTGGCTGGTGTGGCATAAGCCTGTCATTCAAGTGCTGGGGTGTTGGAGACAGGAAGATTAGACATTCAAGATTATCCTTGACTATGTAGCAAGTCCAAAGCCAGCCTGGGCTACATAATACCTGTCTCTAAACAGGTATGAGTTATAGCTTCAGAAAACTAGATCAGTACAGACAATGAGTTCTGGAGGTGGATGGCGATGGCGGCTTTACATGAGTGTATCAGATGCTACTGTAGACATTAAAATTTAAAAATCTAATGCTGGGCATAGTGTATCAGATATAGAAAGATGAGTTTTAAAGGTTGGGCGTGTACCTCTGTGGTGCGGTGCCTGCACGTAATGAATTGGATGCGATGAGCCCCGGCAGTTACCCCAGCACTCAGGAGGCTAGGGCAGGGAGGTCATGATTTTGAGGCCACCCTCAATGTGGTCAGTGCTCACATCCAGCCTAGGGTATCCACACACCAGGAGACTGCATCCTAATTTCCAGTGAAGCCTGCCTAAAGGAAGTAATTCTCAAAAGTACTACCCTAGTCTACCCCCTGCCAACAAAGGGAAAGGTTCTCCACAGCAACTGTCTTCCTTTCTCTTTCTCTTTCTCTCTCTCTCTCTCTCTCTCTCTCTCTCTCTCTCTCTCTCTGTCTCTCTGTTGCTGCTGTTGATAAAGATTTTTTTAGAATTTCAGATTTTAGTTAACATGTCAAATTTACTTGTGAGCAATTAACTGAAAAATTGTTTAAAAAAAAAGATGAGATTTTAATCTAAGACTACACTAACAGAGTTATTCATTATAGAATAAGCCGAGAAAGTGGAATAGCAATCTGTTATCATATTCCAAGTATCTATGTGCACACCTTTAATCCCAGCACTTGGGAGGCAGAGGCAGGCGGATTTCTGAGTTCGAGGCCAGCCTGGTCTACAGAGTGAGTTCCAGGACAGTCAGGTTACACAGAGAAACTCTGTCTTACACAAGCAAGAAGAACTCAAACAGGTGAACAGGACTCCCTCCTGTAGTAGTCTGGTGCTTTGTGAACATCGTTTCATTTGGGAGACTTCTTTTTGTTCTCACTAACTTTGTGAACCTATGCACTGTTGACTGACATTGGTTTCATAAACTACTTGTAGAACACTGGCTTGGTGTAGAGGATGAAAGAATCAGGTAGGTGCTTTACTGCCCATGGCATAGAGGACTGCTGTCTCTTCGGTTTTCTAAGTCCCCGAGATGTTCCTGGAACCAGTGTGGTTTGTAGTGCTGAGAGTGGAAGTTTAAGTTGGAGTGAGGGTTTATGTTGTTTTTCATAAATTGAGGTTTTAAAACAAAGACTTTCAGCCATGAAGCAAATGTGTCATTTTCAATCCATTGTGTGGACTAAGTTTTAAATTGCCTTTTCTTTCTTTTTTAAAGCTTAATACAGTTTTTTAGTAAAATGAAGAAGTGGATGGATATGTCAAACCTACCACAAGAATTTCGTGAGCGGATAGAAAGGCTGGAAAGAAATTTTGAAGTATCTACTGTAATTTTTAAAAAATTTGAGCCCATTTTTTTAGATATCTTTCAAAATCCATATGAAGAGCTACCAAAGTTGCCACGAAGCAGAAAGCAGAGGTAAGATCCTTAATCTCCTATATTTGTGATGCAGAATTATTAGGAGACTTTAATTTTAAAAGTCGCCATTTACCTTCCTGCAGACTTAAATTTCTTTTGAAATTCATGGACAATTGCTTATATTTCAAAATAAGGGTAATACTTTAGTTATGTTTCTTTAATCTGATTGTTGAATGCATCCTGGAAAGCTGCATCGAGTCTGCTTCTAGGCCAGCTGTCTGTCCACCCAAGTGGATTGTCCATGCAATTTGACTCTTTGTTTATATTTGCTTTCAGTGCTTAGCAGGTTAGTCAGACCAAATAAAACAGTGAAAAACCAAACCCTTGTCTCATTTCAGGAGGATCCCCTGCAGTGTTAAGGACCTCTTTAACTTCTGCTGGACACTCTTTGTGTATACCAAGGGTGAGTGACACTCCCGCGCTCTCTGCTCTAGGATGTGGTGATGTTTGATATGAGAGGTTTCTGGATTTTAACTTTTTTTTCCTTGTGAAGGTAATTTTCGTATGATTGGTGATGATTTAGTAAACTCATATCATTTACTTCTGTGCTGCTTGGACCTGATTTTTGCCAATGCTATAATGTGCCCAAATAGACGAGACTTGTTAAATCCATCATTTAAAGGTAAGATAGTTATTTTTGAAAAGTAATTATCAACTTTTAGAAAAAGTGTAAAAATTGACTGTTCTGTCCTCCTGTTCCCTTCATGCTTTGTTAAACTAGGTTTACCGTCTGATTTCCATGCTCCGGACTTCAGAGCTGCAGACGAACCTCCCTGTATCATTGCTGTGCTTTGTGATCTGCATGATGGACTTCTAGTGGAAGCAAAAGGGATAAAGGAGCATTACTTTAAGCCATATATTTCAAAACTCTTTGATAAGAAGGTACTAATTATTAAATAAGATGTTTAGGGGTCAGGAGCAACCTGAAAGTGAATCTTCTCAATGTTCTAGGACCCATGGTCAGATGCCTTGAGTCTGGCGCTAGAGAGATGGCTCCAAAGTTAAGAGCACTTACTGCTCTCACAGAAGACCCAGGTTCAATTCACAGCACCCACATGGACGTTCTCAACTTCCTGTAACTCCAGGTTCCTGGGACCCGATGCCCTAGAGTCCCAAGTCTCAATGTCTGCCGTGATGTAACACAATTCTCTAGTCCTGAGAGAAACCAAGTGCAGGATGAGCATGCTGGCTTACCTGGGTGTCATGTCAGGGAAATGCAGAGCCAGGAGTCTTAGGGGGTTCTCACAGAAACCAGCATTCTCTTGATAAGGGATCATGAAAAGCATGAGGTCAGAGTCAACTGATTGATTGGTGTCATAGGTAGTTTCAATAGCGACTGTTTACTAAATCTGGTGTAATACTGTAACAACAATTGCTTTTTATTCTTTTGGTTTTGTAAGACTGGGTCTAACTATTTAGCTCTGGCTGTCCTGGGAATCACTTTGTAGACCAGGCTGGCCTTGAAGTCAAAGAGATCTGCCTGCCTCTGCTTTCCAAGTATTAAAGGCAATGCACCACTACACTCAGATACAACTCTTGCTTTAATTCCACTTAAATAAAGCAGAAAACTATTTGCAGGCTACTTCCATACATTTGTAATTTTTTTCTTTAATGAATTGTTTTTATATTTCTGAATTAGTTTATCATGGAAGAATTATTAACTTATTTCTTGAACATTGTGCCACATAATTCAACAAGGCTTTGTCATTTCAGTAAAAGAATTTGGTTTAACTCATCATTCTGGTCCCCCACTTACTATTAAGAGATTTTTATTTACTTATTTGTTATTATTGCTGTTGTTTGGTTTTTGAGACAGGGTTTCTCTGTATAACCCTGGCTGTTCTGGAACTAGTTCTGTAGACCAGGCTGGCCCCAAACTCATAGAGAGCCACCTATCTCTGCCTCTCAAGTGTTGGGATTAAAGGCATGTGCCACCATTGCCTGGCTTGAAGTTTTTTTAAAGTTATTATTATTATTATTATTATTATTATTATTATTATTGTGTATGCATGGATGTTTCTTGTATATGTGAGTGCATATGCCACAGCATGTGTGGAGGTACAGGACAACTTTATGGAATCAGTTCTTTGCTTCCTCCTATAAGTGGGGCATCTAATTCAGATTACCAGACTTGGTGGCAGATGCCATATTTTCACTAAATTCAAAGTCCTTTCCTAACTGGTTCTGTCTTCCTTCAAACTTTGTATTTAATCATCCCTGTTGTGGAGGATGTATATATCATGGCTTCTTGTAGGTATGTTTAATTTTCCCAGCAGAGTAAATGTTTACAGAATATATTGTGCAGATACAGTATACCCTGATCCAGTGATACCCCACACCTTATTTTGTGTATATAACTGGCTATTGTCTTGGCAAAATTGTTATAACAAAGTATTTCATTCCAGAAACAAAAACCACTATCCAAACCATCATTCAGCTTTTGAAAATACTTGGAGGCTAGACAATTGTTGTGTATTGCATGATTGGGCAGGGTGGTATTCTAGCTCTACCACCAGCGGTGATACTTTTTATCTGGTTGACAAGAAGCTATAGCAATTCAGAGCTGGGATTTCTCTGTGGTAAACTATTACCAAGCAAATGATGGCTATGATGGCTGTGACTTTAGGCTGGCAGTTCTGAAGTGTGTATTCAGCTCTCTCCATTCTTGGAAGTTGCACCCTTGCATTTCCCCCCCTCCCTCTTTTTTTGAGACAGGGTTTCTTGGTGTAGCCCTGGCTGTCCTGGAACTCACTCTAGACCAGGCTGACCTCGAACTCAGAAACCCGCCTGCCTCTGCCTTTCAAGTGCTGGGATCAAAGGCATGAGCCCCCACCACCTGGCAACACCCTTGCATTTTCATTTGCGGCATAACAGCAACCTTAAGTGTAGCAAGCTACGGACTACTGATAACTGTAGTTTTCTTCTCCGAGTAATAGGAGTCAAGGTGTTCCCTTCTCCCCATTTGTGGCACTGAAGATCAAATCCAGGGCTGTGTAAATGCTAGACTGTATCACTGGCTAATGACTCAACCCCTACATTTCCTTTTAATTTTTTAATTTGTTTTGTTGTTGTTGTTGTTGTTGTTGGGGTGTTTGTTTGTTTGTTTTAAAGACAGGTCTAATGTAATTTAGGCTAGCCTCAAACTCACTTTGGAGCCAAGGTTAACCTTAAACTACTGTTCCTCTTGCCTCTCCCTCTCAAATTCTGGGGTTGCAAGCATGTGCTATCACCACACTTGGCACTCCCTTTGAATTTCTTGCTTGCCTGAAGCGTGTTCTCATTGACTGATGTGGTTATGGATATGGATCTCTCTCACCAGAATTACTGGTGAAATTATTTGGCAAGAATGCTTTCTCTATGCAGAGAATAAATGCCAGTGGGATGCTTAGCCACAAGAAACATCTGTATCACACCCATCCCAAGGCTCGGGAGCAATAAATGTCAGTGGGATGCTTAGCCACAAGGAAACATCTGTATCACACCCCATCCCAAGGCTCCGGAGCTGTTTTGCAAGCGGTGGAGGAATTCTAATATCCGGAGGTCAGGGAGGATCAGAGCAAAACAATATCTTTTATACGTGACAGAACCACTCAGTGAGTTCACAGCAGCTGTGGTTGCCTGCACAAGATCAATCCAGTCGCATTCTAATAGGGAGTGGGAAGAGTCCCCATTCCTAACTGAGGAACTTAGTTGATAGCTTCAGGGATGGAGAGTCTGTTTTTTGTTTTTGTTTTTGTTTTTTTTGTTTTTGTTTTTGTTTTTGTTTTTGAGACAGGGTTTCTCTGTGTAGCTCTGGCTGTTTCTCTGTGTAACTCTGTAGTGAGTTCCTGGAACTCACTCTGTAGACCAGGCTGGCCTCGAACTCAGAAATCTGCCTGTCTCTGCCTCCCAAGTGCTGGGATTAAAGGCGTGCGCCACCCCCCACCCCCCACCCCTCTCCACCCCCACCCCCCGACTGAGAGTCTGTTTTTAATGGTATGGTTCATGGTAGGTAAACCACAGTCAGTGGATGACCCTGCTGGTGTGTCCAACTGCATAATCAGTACACACTGGAGTCAGTGGGTTATTTAATTGAGTGGAGGGAGGTGGAAGAGATTTGGGAGGAATTAGGAGGCATAAATAAAGTCAAAATAACATATAGTTTTTAAAGAATTAATAAAAATATTTTTAACATTTTGTAAAGCATTGCCATAGATATTGAAGTGTTTTGAAAATTTGCCTTTGGGCTGTGTAATACAATGGTATAGCGCTCACTTAGCATGACTTAGGTCCCAAATGCAATCTAGGATCATTATAACCACAGTACCTTGATTTTACTTTTATTGGGAGATGGTGCTAAACAACAATGAAATTTGACTTTAATTTAGTTTAATATTTCATGATGGAGATTTTACTGGTTTAAATGTTCTTTTTCTTGAAAATTATATTTATTTAAATAATTTTATGTATGTTTGTGCCCGAGTGTATATGTATGTGCACTACATGTGTGCAAGGTCAGAAGAGACATTGGATCTTCTAGAACTGGAGTTACAGGTGGTCATGAACCTCAATGTGGGTGCTAGGAATAGGATCCAGGTCCTCTGCAAGAGCAGCCAGTGCTGTTAACTGCTGAGCCATGTCTTGAGCCCCTGGTCTGAAATTTTTAATAATTTTTTGCATGTGTTATATATATGTGAAATAGTCTTTTAAATCTCATTTTTGTGTTTGTTAATATTCTCTAAATTATTTTTGTTGGCAGATTTTAAAAGGTGAATGTCTCTTGGATCTTTCCAGTTTTACTGATAATAGGTAAGTATTTACAGATGGGTGTGGTGTATGTAATGTTAGCACAGGGCATGGTGGCAGGAGGAGCAGAAGTTCAAGGCCATCCTTGCTACATAGTAAGCTTGAGGCCAGCCTAGGCTACATGAGATCATAGAGATAATAAGTAAAGAGCCATTCCAAATAGTGTATAGCATGTCAAATTTGTTGAAATTTGTTGAATGAAACATTAAGTATAAAGTAATTTCTTCATATTCAAAATCTTGCTTTAATGGCTTTGAATGGAATTGTCATTCAACATTGTTGGCTAAATACATTTAAGAAACATTTGCATTTGAAACAATTATACTCCTGCGAGAACTCAGAAATACACACAATACATCTGTGTTTGATTTTATATTCTTCCAATTAATTAATGTTAGCAACTGAAAATTTCCTTATTTCAAAGCAACTCTTATTTCCTCAGTGCTCAGATGCTCAGATGTTACTTTCTTTTTTTTAAAAACAAGTCTTTATATTTTTAAAGATTTATTTATTTATTATATATGTAAGTACACTGTAGCTGTCTTCAGACACCCTAGAAGAGGACATCAGATCCCATTATGGATGGTTGTGAGCCACCATGTGGTTGCTGGGATTTGAACTCAGGACCTTCAGAAGAGCAGTCAGTGCTCTTAACCGCTGAGCCACCTCTCCAACCCCCAAGATACTATTTTCTGTTCTAGTTTTGTGTCACTGTTTTAAAATTAAGTATATAGTTTGCTTTGACTTGCACTTCAAGGTAAGTTACTGCTTTCATTGTCATGAATGTTCATAATCAGGTGGCAGCCTCTGAGATTCTTAGAAAATAAAGGTAATGAAGATATAGAGTCATCATTTTCCCCAAGCTATTGTCTGGATCTGTTTTTTTGCTGAGATAAATATGCTGTAGAGCTCAGTTTTCTTCTGGCCGCTTTGCAGCAAAGCAGTGAACAAGGAGTATGAAGAATATGTTCTAACTGTTGGGGACTTTGATGAGAGGATCTTTCTGGGAGCAGATGCAGAGGAGGAGATTGGAACACCTCGAAAGTTCACTGCTGACACCCCATTTGGGAAACAGACATCACAGGCCAGTGCGGAATGCAACCTTCAACAACACTTTGAAAAAGTAATATAACCTAGCCTGGCCTCAGTTGTGAACGATGTTTGTCTTTTCTCTCTCTCATTCTACTAACTGCAGAGGCAGCTTTCAAGTTAGATATTGCATTTCTTCTAATTCATATTCCCATGAAAGGCCTAAAAGGTAATTTGTCAGCTATGCTACTTCCTCTTGCCGTTGGTCACGCTTTATGTGCATTTCCCAAGCGCCCTGGGCTTGCCATACCGTGCGTGTGTCTTTGACATAATACATACTTTCTTGCAGGTCCCTTGGCTTCAGCTTGGCCTGTGGTACATTGCTTCAGAATTGTGTTTGCTTCCCTGCGCCCGGCACAAACTGCTCTGACTGACCTTTGCTATGTAGCTGTAGACTGGAGTGTTGAGGGCCAAGGCTTAAGTCTGTGTTTCCGTGTGAGATTTGTTACAGGACAAAGGTGGATGGGAATTCACCTTGCAGATTGTGACTTCATTAGCACAAAGTTTATACTTACCTGTGCCCACTTCCTCATGTATAAAATTAAAGTAGGTAGACATTATTTCTCAGATACGTTGTGTGATATAAATGAGACTACAGATATGAAGTATGATCCAGTTGTACAAATGTCATTAGCGTAATATTGCTAAACACATGGTGAGTAACCTGTAAAGGAAGAAAAGAATAAGTAATGTACCTGTAAGTATGAATACAGAAGCTGGGACACACTGCATTAGACATTTGGTCAGAGGAAATAACGCGTTGCCTGATACATTTCTGTTGGGCATGGAGGTGCATGCTTTTAAGCCCTCGGGAGGTAGAAGCAGATGGGTCTCTGTGAGTGTGAGGCCAACCTGCTGTGCAGAGCAGACCAGGACACCCAGGGAAGCCCTGTTGCACAGAGAAACCCTGTTTTAAAAAATGAAAAATAGGCAGCCGGGCGTGGTGGCGCACGCCTGTAATCCCAGCACTTGGGAGGCAGAGGCAGGCGGATTTCTGAGTTCAAGGCCAGCCTGGTCTACAGAGTGAGTTCCGGGACAGCCAGGGCTATACAGAGAAACCCTGTCTCGAAAAACCAAAAAAAAAAAAAAAAATAAATAAATAAATGAAAAATAAATAAGCAAACAAATAAAAATCGACACTGTTTCCTTTTGTGACAGAAACGGTCATTTGCACCTTCTACCCCTCTCACTGGACGGCGGTATTTACAAGAAAAAGAGGCAGTCACCACGCCTGTTGCTTCAGCTACTCAAAGCGTAAGCCGGTTACAGAGTATTGTGGCTGGATTAAAAAATGCACCAAGTGAGCAACTTCTGAATATTTTTGAGTAAGTATGTCATTTTTATGTTTTATTAAAATCAGATTTTTTTGTTCAGTTATGTTTTTAATATATTCGGTATTTTTGAGACTGGGTGTACATGGGACAAAGATAAAAGTGTAGTTTTTGTCTTTGGCTGCCAAGTCTGATGCCCTGAGTTTGGGGCTTAGTTCCCACATAGTGGAAGAAGAGAGATCAATTCTACATATCCTCTGACAGCTACATGTGCTCACACATATACACAAAATAAGTAAATAATGGTATTATTATTATTATATGCATGCTCCTGGACCAGAGAGATGAGCCAGCAGTTAATAGTACTTGTTGCTTTGGCAGAGATCCAAGGTTTGATTCTGAGCACCCACATCAGACTGGCACCTTCTTTGACCTCTGTGGGTACTACATGCATTTTGTGTTCAAGCAGGCATCAAGTGTGTGCTACCATATCTGGCAAAATAACAAAACTAAAAATGCTTAAAGCTGGCTGGTCACGCGGCTCAGCATATGCCTGATAAGGTCAGTCCCTAAGTCTTACAGTGTATGGAGCCAACCCCCTCTGACCTTCATGCCTGTCGTGACCTGCATCCCCTCTTCACCCACACAAATTTACAAATTTATAAAAATGTTTAAAGCACTCAGATATTTTTCCAGAGAGACAAACAGATGGCTAATCGACATATGAAAGAGCACTGAGTCTCACTATCTGGAGAAGTGCAAACCAAGCCCAGAGTGGGCAGTTACCTCCTTTCCATCACAGTTGCCATAGCTACCCAAAAATCAAAAGATGGAATTGGGAGTGTTATTCTGGACAGGAAGGAATTAGAATCTTGGGACATTCTTGTTGAGGATTGGAAAATGGTGCAATCATAATGTAAAATGTTTTTTTCAGAACAGTAAAACTTGGGTGTGTGAGGGTTCATTGGGAAAAAGTGACTGTTACACAGTCTGACGGCCTGAATTTGATCTCATCGTAGAAAGAGAGCTAGTTTTCCCAAGGTATCCTCTGTGTCCACACGTAGACTATCACACAGTAATGTTTTAAAAAGTAAAAGTTGATTATCATATGACTTGGTTTGCACTGCTCCAGATAGACTCCGTGCTCTTTCATATTCTTGTTTTGTTTTGTTTTTGTTTTTTCGAGACAGGGTTTCTCTGTGTAGCCCTGGCTGTCCTGGAACTCACTCTGTAGACCAGGCTGGCCTCGAACTCAGAAATCCACCTGCCTCTGCCTCCCAAGTGCTGGGATTAAAGGCGTGCACCACCAAGCTCGCAGAACATATTCTTTACATTACCAAGTCTGCCACCAGTCTCTGGAACACTGCTTCTTTGTGCTCTCAGAAAACACTTCCCAGAAGATTTCACCTCTTCTTAATCGCTGCTAATTTCTGAGCTCCAGGCAACCAGAATCAATTGTCCCAGTTATACAAAGGCTTCATTTGAGTAGTTTTGGCATCTTGTTAACTACAGTGGATTTTTCAGCGCCAGCTAACCAAAACCACAGGATCTTTATAATCTTAAAAAGCAATGACCCTGATAAAAGTCTTTAAGCATCCCTCTGAAATTTTACAAGCCAGGCTTCCGTCTTCTACACTGCTCTCAGCATTGTCTTCCAAGCTCCTACAGAACATCCTACAGAGTTCTTAACACTCAGTGGGTCTTCTAGCCCCAAATTCCAAAGTCCCTTACACAGTCCTTCCTCAAACATAGTCAGGTTGTCACAGGAATACCCCACTGTGCTGGTACCAATTTGTCTTAGTGAGAGTTTTTATTCCTGCACAAAACATCATGACCAAGAAGCAAGTTGGGAAGGAAAGGGTTTATTCAGCTTACACTTTCATATTGCTGTTCTTCACCAAAGGACTTCAGGACAGGAACTCAAGCAGTGCAGGAAGCAGGAGCTGATGCAGATGCCATGGAGGGATGTTTCTTACTGGCTTGCTTCCCCTGGCTTGCTCAGCTTGCTTTCTTATATAACCTAGGACCACCAGTCAAAGGATGGTACCACCCACAATGGTCAGGACTCTCCCATCCTTGATCACTAAATTTGAAAATGCCTTAAAGTTGGATCTCATAGAGGCATTTCTTCAAGGGAGGCACCTTTCTCTTTGATAACTCCAGGTTGTGTTAAGTTGACACACAAAATCAGCCAGTACATTTGGTTAATACCACTTCTAGAAAATATATGCAAATAGTTAAAAGTAACATCTTTTGTTGTTATGTGATTTTGCTGTTGTTACTGAGACAGGGCCTCACTCTATAGTCCTGACTGGCCTGGAACTCAGAGATCTGCCTGCCTCTGCCTTTCACATGCTGAAAATAGCATTTAAATGGACATCTGTATGTTGTGTTCCCTGCACCATTATTCATAGTCATCAGTATGTGGAAGCAGAATACCCACAGGTGAATGAATCAAAAATCAGTTTATGTAGACGTAGAATAAGGTATTATTTAAGCCGGGCGGTGGTGGCGCATGCCTGTAATCCCAGCACTCTGGGAGGCAGAGGCAGGCGGATTTCTGAGTTCGAGGCCAGCCTAGTCTACAGAGTGAGTTCTAGGACAGCCAAAGAAACCCTGTCTCGGGAGAAAAAAAAAAAAATCCAAAAAACCAAAAAATTAAAAAAAAAAAAAAAAGGTATTATTTAGCCTCGGGAAAGCAGGTCACATGGCACGGTGTGTCCACCTTGAGAATACAAAGTAGAATGAGGCAGTCATAAGAGCAGAGTGTGCGCTTGCAGTTATCTGATGTATTGTAAGGGAGTCGATTTTGTAAACGTTTTATATGTAATTTTTTTTTACATACACAATTTTGCTCTTGTAACTAATTTTAATATAGAAATTTATTGGGACTACATAACTATTATATGTTGATTTATATATATGACTTTATTTACATTCATAAGCTAATAATTGAAAATAGAACTTTGGTCACTAAAAACTATTGGTTTTTATTTGTTTTTTTGTTTTTTTGTTTGTTTGTTTTTTCGAGACAGGGTTTCTCTGTGTAGTCCTGGCTGTCCTGGAACTCACTCTGTAGACCAGGCTGGCCTCGAACTCAGAAATCTGCCCACCTCTGCCTCCCAAGTGCTGGGATTACAGGCACGCGCCACCACGCCTGGCTCAAACTATTGGTTTTTAGTTTTGAGTTTTATTTCTTCAGCTGTGCAGCCCAGGCTGGTCTTGAACTCATGATCTTTATATTTGTATCTTAGTGCTGAGCTCACTAGACTCTGTGTGCACACAAGTCGGGGGTGGGGGGGCAGGTGTGTATCTATATTCCATGGTCCTGGGTGTGCTAGGCAATCTGTCTGTCACTGAGCTAGATCCCAACCCTTAAGTGATTCTTGAAGAATCTGGAGCAATGTTAGTAATCTGGGTTTTCTTGATAAGCAGGTTTCTCTTGTATTTTGTAGATCTTGTCTGCGAAATCCTATGGGAAATATTATAAAAATCGTGAAAGAAATAGGAGAGACTTTCTGCCAACACTATACCCAGTCCACAGATAAACAGCCAGGATCTCACATAGGTAAGAAGAGAAGATTAAAATTGGCACAGCATTAAGTATGGAGACTGTCCCACAGGCAGCATTAAGTATGGAGACTGTCCCACAGACAGCATTAAGTATGGAGAAGGAATGTCCCCATAGTCAAGTTCCCTTCTCTTGCAGTTAATGTACTGGTTTACAGTTGAGTTTGCTTTTGTCATCACTATTTGAATAGCACATGTCTCCTCTGTTTTCTGTAGACTTTGCTGTAAACAGACTAAAACTGGCAGAAATTTTGTATTATAAAATCCTGGAGACGATTGTGGTCCAGGAGACACGCCGCCTACATGGGATGGACATGACAGTAAGTAAATCCACCTCCCGGCCGGCCTTCTGTCCTACTGCGGAAGACGAGCTTGCTTTTGGTTAGTTTGTTTTCTCTTTCTAAAAAAGTAAGAATTTTTATTCTATACAATATAAGCAATAAAAACACAATTTCTAGCCGGGCGGTGGTGGCGCACGCCTGTAATCCCAGCACTTGGGAGGCAGAGGCAGGCGGATTTCTGAGTTCGAGGCCAGTCTGGTCTACAGAGTGAGTTCCAGGACAGCCAGGGCTACACAGAGAAACCCTGTCTCGAAAACAACCAAAACACCAAAAAAAAAAAGTTAAAAAAAAACATAATTTCTTAGTGTTTAGTTGAAGAAAAAGATTATGAGGGAGATTATGAAAAAGAGATTTACACTCTACTAGAAAAATTTTACTCCCTTGTGTATAAAACCATCAACTCTACACATGGTTTATACCTAGGATTCATTTCACATAGTGAGTCTAGAAGCTACTTTGAAAACACAGACAATAGCTCTGCAACAGTTGTGAAGGCAGTTGTGGTCCCAGAACATAAGAGCACACACTTGCATGTGACTGTCACCAGTGTAAAAACCTCACACACCCACAGTACTGTCTTCAGTGAAGAAGCATCACCGTCTCTGCCTCCATGGGCAGCAGAATGGTTCACCACCATCTGCATGGATAGTCTCCTCCAGTCCTTAAGCAAAGGCTGAACTTGGCAGGATAGAAATGTATTCAATGAGCTACTGGAAAAGGAACTGAATGTCAAGTGTTTGTTTGTTTGTTTGGTGTTTTTCGAGACAGGTTTTCTCTGTAGCCCTGGCTGTCCTGGAACTCACTCTGTAGACCAGGCTGGCCTCGAACTCAGAAAGCTGCCTGCCTCTGCCTCCCAAATGCTGGAATTAAAGGCATGTGCCACCACCGCCCGGCTTGAATGTCAAGTGTTAACCAGCTTTATCCTTTCTAGTTTGACAACAACTTGAGACCTTGAGACATAATTGGTTTCTTGTGCCTAATCATGTCTTCTCCCTTAATTCTCAGTTATCCTAGTCAGGGTTTCTATTCCTGCACAAACATCATGACCAAGAAGCAAGTTGGGGAGGAAAGGGTTTATTCAGCTTACACTTCCACATTGCTGTTTATCACCAAAGGAAGTCAGGACTGGAACTCAAGCAGGTTGGGAAGCAGGAACTGATGCAGAGGCCATGGAGGGATGTTCCTTACTGACTTGCTTCCTCTGCCTTGGCAGCTTGCTTTCTTATAGAACCCAAGAATACCAGCCCAGGGATGGCACCACCCACAATGGGCCCTTCTCGCTTGATCACTAATTGAGAAAATGCCTTGCAGCTGGATCTCATTGAGGCATTTTCTCAAGGGAGGCTCCTTTCTCTGCGATAACTCCAGCTTGTGTCAAGTAGACACACAAAACCAGCCAGTACATCAGTGATGTCACCTGATTGTTTTACAGCACGACTGATCACTTTGTCCAAGTTCAGCCACCTGCTTTTCCTAAGACTGCATTTCATTATTACAAAGAAATCATCCTCAGCGAGCTGAAAATATGCCTGCTTATGTGCACTGGACAGATTCTTCCAAGCCTGATGTTCAGTCCTCAGCTTTCTCTGAGCAGATTTATCTTTAGCCTCTTGGAAGCTTTCAGATACTAAATGTGCTGATTAAGGTCTTTTTGGTTTTCCAAGCAAAATTAATTCCCTTCTTTTTAATAACGCTTTCTTTTTAGATGTTTTTGCCTGATATGTCTTTCTCAGAAGACATAGCTGACTTGGAGTTGACTGCTCCTTAAACTGCTCCCAGCTTCTTTGTATGCTTTTTATTCTGCCGTAAACATAGTTTCATAACGTTTTCTTCTGAATCTAGTCGTTCCTCCACAAGGCCACAGTGTTTCTAACCAGTTCCTGAAAGCACCTCTGGTGTTCAGCAGTAAATCTGGGTCTCTGGTCTCCAGAAAATCAAAGGGATCTTCTTATGGGTTTTTTTTTTTTTTTCTATTTTTGGTTTTTTTCGAGAGAGGGTTTCTCTGTGTAGGCCTGGCTGTTGTGGAACTCACTCTGTAGACCAGGCTGGCCTTGAACTCAGAAATCCGCCTGCCTCTGCCTTCCAAGTGCTGGGATTACAGGCGTGCGCCACTGCTGCCTGGCTGGTTCCCACCCACCCCCCAGCCCCCACCCCCCCCCACCCCACCCCTGAGACAGGGTTTCTCTGTGTAGCCCTGGCTGTCCTGGAACTCACTTTGTAGACCATGCTGGCCTCGAACTCAGAAATCCACCTGCCTCTGCCTCCCAAGTGCTGGGATTACAGGCATGCGCCACCACCGCCTGGTACCAGCTGGGTTTTTGTTTTTTGTTTTTTGTTTTAGATAATTACCCAAGTTGGATGAAAAATATTTGGAATACAAAGCTGAGTGGCAAGTGCACAGGCCCTGCCCGATGCCGTGCCATCCCCCCCTCCCCCCCAGTGCAGCCATCTGCATTCCAGCCCCAGGAGCTTTGTTATAGGAAGTGTTTTGACAGGCTCTGTGGGGAATCTGCAGTTTATGGCAGATGTGGACAAGGTTTTCTTCTTAAATTTCTTTCTTTTTTTTCTATTTATCTTTTTTTTTTTTTTTTTAAAGATTTTACTTATTTATTTTATGTGAGTTCAATGTAGTTGTCTTCAGACACACCAGAAGAGGGCATCGGATCCTTTAGAACTGAAATTACATATGGTTGTGAACCACCTTGTGGTTGCTGGGAATTGAACTCAAGAGCTCTGGGGAAGCAGTAAGTGCTCTCAACCACTGAGCCATCCCTCCAGCCCCTATTTAAATTTCTGTTGTTGATTTTGATGCATCCAGGCTATCCATGTTGATGTAGAAAGGTCAAATATTTAAACATCATCTTTGGTATTCCATTAGTGTTCTCTCCCTGTAAGTGAGCTTTCTTCATCCTCTGGTCTACCTCTCAGATTATTAAGCTAACAATTGTTGACTTTAGTCCCAGGACTTGGGAGACGGAGGCAGGCGGATTTCTGAGTTTAAAGCCAGTCTAATTTACAGAATGTGTTCCAGGACAGCCAGGGCTACACAGAGAAACCCTGTCTTGAAAAAAACCAAAATAAAATAAAATAAAATAAAATAAAAACAATTATCAATTTGTTTATAACTCAGAGCTTTATAAATTATAAAATAGTATTTGTTTTTCTTTAAAAAAAAAAACCACAATGAACAGTTTTCTTTGAATATTTGACCAAGTCTAATCACCTCAAGGACTGCTAAAAGTATTTTCTTTTTCTTTTGTACATTTACTTTGTATTTATGTATTTGGGGGAGGGAGAGATAGTGCCTTACACTATAGTGTGGTGTGCATGTGGCGGTCAGAGGACAATGTGCAGGAGTCAGCTTCTCCTACCATGTAGGTCCTGGAGATCAGACTCAGGTCGCCAGGCTTGGCTTCAAGTGCCCTTACCTGAGCCATCACTTCAGCCCCTTTAAGAATTTTCTCCAAAGTTAAACCTAGCATAAGTTACTTTTGTTTCGCCTCCTTCCCTCTGTGCGATATGTGCCAGTCCTGGAGCCATCCCATCTTCCGTTCTGGCAGAAACAGGTAGATCTGTAAGGATGCCATGGACTATTACAAAAGCATTTCTTTGTTTTCCCTAGAAATTTCATCTTATTTCTTTAGTATTGGTTCATTTTCTTGGCTTTCATGCATTTGTCTTTTGTGGTTTATGCTAACATCTTAATAAAACACCTAAGGGAGAAGTAAAATTTTTACTTTTGTTTTGAAATAGTTATACATTCATAGAAAGTTGCAAATGTAACAGAGAGATCATCTTTCAACAGGGATTACGACTTAAGCAGTACAGTATCATTTTCAGCCTTCTATAGGTATGTCATGTGTGGGTTATATAACCAGAACAACGGTACGACCTAGTGGTCCCCTTTTTGGGGGGAGGGAGATAGTTTTCAGAAAGCTCTTATCCCTATGTTTCTGTTTCTTCATATATATACATAGGAATATCTGTGATAAAATTGGTTTGCTTCGGAGTTTTGGAACAGCTATTAAGCATGAAGTTCTTATGAACATGTATGCTGTAGTATACATGTGGAGGTATGAGGACAGCTTTAGGTTCTTTTTTCTTTCCCCCTGGTGGGTTGGACTCATGTCCTTAGTCTTGGTGGCAAGAGCCCCTACTTGCCAAGCCATCTCACCAGCCTGATTTTGTTTTGTGAGATGAGGTCTCACTGTGTAGCCAAAGTTGGCAACAATCTTCCTGCTCTGCTTCCCAAGTGCTGGGGTAACAGATGTGTCATCTTGCCTGGCTGAGAGTATAGCACTAATAGTTGCTAATAATAATAGTTATAACAAGATATTATACTAAGAGTTATGTGAACATTTTCTCTCTCTCTCAAAATACCTTATTGTCCTTTTATCCTTTCCCCTACACTAAGCAGGTTGTGGTTCCTGTTTGTCTTGTCCGAATTGCTACTGTTTCTACTCTTGCACATTAGGGTCATTATTAAGTAAAATGAGGGGTACTTAAACATAAGCCTGAGAAACCACATCATGATCACTACTGCTAATGGCTAGCGAGCAGGTAGCATATACAGTATGGATCTACCAAAGGGATAATTCCCATCCACGGGAGGAGACTAAGACAGTCTGCTGTCTTGTTATATTGCTCAGAAGAGTACACAATTTAAAACATAAGAATTAGTGTCTGTGGTTGTTCAATAAGATTTTTGAATTAAGACTGACTGTGGGCAAAGGAAAGAAACCTCAGAAAATGAAACCACGAATAAATGGTGTCTACTGCACAGAACTCTGTGTTACGGGAAGGGAGGAAGGCCTTCATGTTGGCCCTTTATCTCACACCCACTCAGCCACTAGGGTAATAATTATAGTAGTTACAGTTTTATAACACATTGTGCGAATCCACCTCTTCTAATTTATTGATGTTATGTTTTATAGCCTAAGATGGAGTTTATCTTGGTAAATGTTCTATAAAAACCTTGAAGAAAATGTATATTCTTCTGTTGTGTGGAATGTTCTTTAACCGTCCAGTTGTATTTTACCACATTGTGATTTGTGTTATCTCTGATATTGTGGTTCATGATGGTGCTGAGTCTATTTTCTTGCTGATTTTTTGCTTGCTTCTACCAGTCACTGAGAGGGATACTGAAATGCATAGATATAATTATGAATTTGTCTCATTCAAATCTATCAGTTTTTTCTTTTCATATTTGATGCTTTGCTGTTTAGTGCATACGAATTTAAGGTTGCTCCCTTGAGTTACCTGTAAATTGATCCTTTTGTCACCATATAGTATCCCCTCTCTGACCCTGGTAATTTTGTTTGGTATAGAGTCTTTCTAATGGTTCCTGCTTCTTTTTGGTTAATGTTTGCAAGGTATACACCTTTTCCCATTGTTTTGCTTCCAAGCAACCTCTATTATTACATGAGTTTCTTGCAGGAAGCAAATATTTGTTATATTTTTTTTTCTGAGGGGTAAGCCTGAAAGAACCTCATGTAGCCAGGTCGGCCTTGAATTTGCCAAGTAGGCTCTGATGGACCCACAGTGATCATCCCCCTGTCTCAGCCTTCTCAGAGCTGAAATTATAGGCATGCACTGCTATTCCCAGTGTAGGACATGTTTTTTCGTATCTGCTCTGTCATCTCTGTCTTTTAACTGGCAATTTTAGCCCACTTTCATTTAATTATGAATGTGGTAAAGTTTGTCTACCATTTTATTTCTCTTTCCTTTTTTTATCCTGTTCTTTCCTCACCCTTTCTACTTTCCTCTCTTCTAGCTCTGAAAAAGACAGCCTGTGGAAGGATACACCTCTCCTCTTCTGCCTGCTTGCTTTTTCTGTCTTCTGATGGGTTTCTTGACACCCTCCCCCCTTTTTTAAGGCTTTATCTTCTTTTTGCATTTCCTTCCTTCCTTCCTTTCTGTGTGTACACGTGCGCGCTTATGACTCTCAGTCTACTGGTATAGATATCTCACCATTTCCGTACAATGTAGAAACCATATCTCATTTTGAAGTTCCTTTTTAAAGGTTTTTTTCCTTTACTTTTATTCTTGTGTGTGTTTTGCCAACATGCATGTCTACTGTGCACCATGTGCATGAAGTGCCCAGGGAGACTAGAAAAGGTCATTGGATCCCCCGGGACTGGAGGTCCAGCTGGTTGTGAGTTGCCATGCTGATGCTGGGACTTGAGTCCTCTGGAAGAGCTACCATTCCTCTTAGCCACTACGCACATCTCTAAACCCCTAAGTTCCTTTAAAGTCTTCTTAAATGTTTTATTATTGACTGAGACTTTATTGTAGCTGCCTATGTGCAGAATTCTAAATTGACATTTTTCTTTATGACTTTGAAGACAGTACTCCATTATTGTCTACTTGGTAATGATGTTGATGTGTGGTGTGCTCTTTCTTTGTTACTGGTGTATGACTGGTCTTTATTTCAGAAATCTTTTGTTTTGTTTTGGTTTGGTTTTTGGTTTTTGGATACAGGGTTTCTCTATAATGCCCTGGCTGTCCTGGAACTCTGAAGCCCAGGCTGGCCTCGAACTCAAAGAGTTCCACCTGCCTCTGCCTCCCAAATGCTGGGATTAAAGGCATGCGCCTTCACTGCCCGGCTTCAGAAGCCTTTTATATAGTTCTTTCTGTTTACCCCAAGCTGGCCTGGAGCTTGATATGTAGCTCAGGCTGGTCTGGAATGCTTAGCACTACCTACTGAGTTACACCCTCGTCTCCTAATCTACCCTGTGATGGGTTTTACATTCATCCATTGGGCATTCCTATAGAGCAGTCTTTAGTTTAGACCCATGTCTGTCGTATGATTCATTGTGTTTGCTTGGTTTCACTATTTTGCAGTGCTCTGTTTTGTGAACTCAGAGTCCTGTAAATGTGAAGCACGTGCTCGACCACTGAGCACACACCTCTACATTTTTGCATTTCATTTTTGTACTTTAAGGTTAATTATATTACTTTAATGTTTTCTTCTATTGCCTAACATGTCTCCTACATTTTTCAGTATGTTTTGCTCTGTATTTCAAGGAGAGGTTTTCTGCAAATGTTGGATTATTTTTGATTGTGTGCTTATATATAATAAGGCACTAAAGTTGATAATCTGTGGGGATTATGTCCAGTGGTTGCGGATGATGAGAGCTGTAGCTACTGGTGTCCTGTTCTTGCCTGGTTCTTGTAGGAAGGGAAACTGTCTCACAGCCCAGTTACAGATGTCTGCCTCTTTAAGTACCTGTTAAGCCTCATTCAGTTTCTCTAGAGAACAGTTCAGACTCCTAACGGGTTATCATTTGACCCTTAGAATCCTGGTTGTGTGGACCCTCCCTCCTACAGTCTAACCCCTGCCGACTTTCAGGTCACCCCTGCCCCTGAGTCTGTTCTTGTCTTTCTTCTATTTTGCATTCTTGCTGTGCCATCAATGCTGTGTTTCCTCCAGGTTTCATACATGAAGTTCCTTTAAGTGTCAGTCAGTCAGTCTGTCTGTCTGTTTGTCTGTCTGCCTATAGACTCTCAAGTATACTTGAGTATTTTTTGTCTGTGAGTCACTTATCCTTTCTTCCTTTGGTCTTTGTTTCTTGTGTTGTGGTTATAGATGACTTTTGGCTTTATCCTAAATGGAGTTTCTGGGATTTTTATTTTCTTGTTGATTTCTGCTGATTCTTAATAAAAGAAGGGTCATAGGTAGCTATAAAAAATTAAATTTGGAGTCCAGCACGGTGATTCAGTTTGCACTTAATGTGCAAACCTGACAACTTTAGTTTGATCCTCACAGCACACATATGGGCATCATGGTACATACACTTGTGTGTAGACACACAAACACATACACAAGCAAAATAAGTGAAGATGAATTTTAAAAATATTGTGTATATGATGTGTGTATGGCCATGTGCATGGAGATGTGCAGGTTTGGCGGTCAGAAGCCTCTGTGGAGTCAGGTCTTCCTCCCAAGTTTATGTGCTTTCAGGGATCAAACTCAGGCTGCCCGGCCAGGCAAGTGCCTTTACCCACTGGCTCACTGGCTCACATAGCTTATTTTTTAAAACTGTTCATCTGTGTTGGGGAGCACATGACATGTGTGCGTGTGGAGGCGAAGAGTTGGTTTCACTCCCACTCTGTGGGTCTCAGGGATCAAGCTTCTGCTGCCACGCTTGTGGCCAGGCAACTTTACCCACTGAGTCATCTCTCCTGTGGCCCCCAAATTACCATTCAAAAACTGAAAACATGTCAGTTTTGTTTGTTTGTTTGTTTGTTTGTTTGCAGGGTGTGGGTTCGAGACAGATTTCCTCTGTAATCTTGGCTGTCTTAGAACATCATTTGTAGATTCAAACTCAGACTCCTTCTGCCTCTGCTGCCACACTGCTGGGTTAAAGGTTGCACCACCGCTGCCAACAACATGTTAGATCGCATGTTCATTGATGAAGGAGGCTTTTGTTTTCCCAGTGAATATTTTCTCTGAACTTTTAGCTTTTGTATTATTTTGTCTTTTATTTCAGTGTTAACATTTATGCTAACAAAATAATTAAAAAGAAAAGAACCAAACCTAAGGTTTTTTTCCCCCAGTGAAAATATCACCTATTTTATGTTAACATTTTTAGGCTTATTTTTTATGGTCCTCATTTAAATTCAAAATCTATAGTAAATAGGAGTAAATATGATTGGAAAACTTTATCAGCTTGAGAGTGAGGTATATAGGTACATGAGACATAAGCATATATGATACATACATTTATGTGTGTATATATATGTCATCTCTCCTGTATACACACACACACACACACACACACACACACACACACACACACAAAACTGGACCTATATCCTAATTATCTAATTGTCTCTGATAATTTAGGATACTATTTTTACAGATTATTTTGACTGTTTTTCTCCCTCCATTCCTCCCTTCCCAGTTGATTCTCCCCCCAAGCCCCATCACTCCCATTCCCACTTGCAAAAACCTCTTCTGTTTCCCCCTCCCAGGAGCCCCAGGCACCCGCCCCCCCATCCCTCCTGTTCCCTGACCTCTCTGGGTCTGCAGATGTAGCTTGTCTGTACTCTGTAGTCTGTCCTTCCTCCTTCCCTGCTCTTCTCTCTGTGCCGCCTGGATTGGTCTCCATCATGCTCTACAGCTCAGGCTAGTCTCAGTACAAACCTTTGCCTCACCTCCACCACACAAGGGTATAGTGTTCCTCCTAGAAGGACCACGGCTGAGATTACTGAGCTTACTAAAGTCTGATCCTTTTCTTCCCCAAGGTTCTTTTAGAGCAAGATATATTTCATAGATCCTTGATGGCTTGTTGTTTGGAAATTGTGCTCTTTGCATATAGCTCACCCCGTACTTTCCCTTGGATTATTGAAGTTCTCGATTTGCAGCCATTTTATTTTTATAAGGTAAGGTGATTGCAAAGTTTTGTTATGGCATGTTTTCACATAAACATTTATCTTAATGTTGAAGAAACACAGTTGCAATGTTTAGAAAGTATTTCTGTAAGTATTCTCATAGTAATTATTACTTTTGGGGTGTAAACTAAGACAAAAGAAAGGAGGAGTATATTGATCCAATTTCATAGTTGAGTTCTTTTTCAAATTACTGACTTGCAGATGTGACCTGGTACTCAGTACTTAACTTCAGATGATCTTCTGCCCAGGCCGTGCCTCCTTTGCACGGATCCAGATATCACTGGATTTAAAAGTCTAATCATTCTAGAGGCTCTAGGCCCTCTCCATGTGCTAGACTCATTAACCGGAATTTTGTTTTAGTTTTTTAGAGAAAACATATACACTTACTTTCAAATAGTTCGTTCTATTCTTTTGAGGTATTGGAAAGGGGAAGTAGATTAAAAAGAAACTAGACCGGAAGTTAGGACTGGACTCCTACCACTTCTGGATTGTTCACCTGTCTATACACATTGGAACACAGGCCTGAGGCCTGAGGTTCGCAGGCATGCCTGTAATCCCAGCACTCAGGAGATGGAGGCAGGGGGATGGATCAGAAGTTCATCCTTGCCTACACACAGAAGTTCACAGTCAGCCTCTGCTATCAGAGATCCTGCCTCAAAAAACAAAACCAAAAAGACATGAAAGATGTGTATAATGTTATTTAACTTTATTCTTTTACTAATTAATTAACATTGTTCTGGGGATAGAACACAGGACCTTGCACATAGTAGATAAGGACTTTTCTGCTGACATATAGCTCAAGTATGTGGTAATGTTTTTCCCTTCTTTTGTTTTCATATGTCTGCGTGTGTATTATGTATGAGTGCATGTATACTCACATGTGTGTAGGAGCACATGTATGTATATACATGAACGTATGGAGACCCAAAGTTGATGTTGGGAATCTTTCTTAACTGCTCTCTCACCGTATCCTTTGAGGCGGGGTCTCTTAATGAAACCCAGATCTGCCAATATAGCCAGTCTTGTAGCCAGACTCCTCCAGAGATTGCTCGTCTCTGCCTTCCACGGCTGGAATGACACACTGGCCACCATATTCCCTGGCATTTATTTGAGTTCTGAGGATCTGAACTCCTGCTTTTGCAGAAAGCATTTTTAACTGTTCACCAGCCCTGTGTGTGGTAATAGTTTTAGTGTTCACTTAATATTACTCCGAGACCTGCTCTTTTCTGGAGGAAGAAGGGGAGCATTGGATCTGGGGGTGGGGAGGTGGAGAAAGGGGGCATTGGATCTGGGGGTGGGAGATGGAGAAGGAGGACATTGGATCTGGGGGTGGAGGGTGGCCGGAACTGGAAGAGGGGAGGCTGCAGTTGGAAGATATTGTATAAGAGAAGAATAAAGAGAAAGGGAAAATGACTTAAAAACATCCTGTACTCAAATTTATAACATGCAGATTTTAGTTATCCACAGAATTATGGCTCCAGTGTGGTTCTATGTGGCAGTAAAGCGAGACAGTCATGTCTGTATGCCCAGAGCAGGGATTGCTTGTTAGTCTGAACTCACCGTTGTTTCAACGCTCCTCTCCAGGTTATCGAGGTGGTGATCCGCTCAGAGGAGGGGCTTTCCAGAGACATGGTGAAACACCTGAACAGCATTGAAGAACAGATTTTGGAGAGTTTAGCTTGGACTAATAATTCTGCACTGTGGGACGCTCTCCATGCTTCTGCAAACAAAGTCCCTTCCTGCGAAGAAGTAAGCCAGGGCTTGATGAAGAGCATAATTTTTGTTTTTTGTTTTTACGAGACAAGGTTTCTCTATGTAGCCTTGCCTGTTATGAATGATGCTCTCCACAGGTTCAAGCCAGATGTGGCCTAGCACTGAGAGGCGGACATGAACAAGGAGTCCCACCCACCCCAAATTATCTGTAGTTGATAACTGCTGCCAAAGGGGAAATCAGTTTTCTCCAACTGAGTTTCATTTGTATATCAACTACATTTCAGGGCAGGCCAGCAGTAGTTGGTTAACACAAAACACAGTGGTATTTGTGTAGACTGCTTCATTTTTCTTTGTCTTACTGGTCGTTTACATGTTCATTTTTGTTTTTGTGCATGCGCGCGTGCATGATTGTGTCTGTGTCTCTGTGTGTGTTTCTTGTTTGATTTAAAGAAGAAAGACCTTGAATGAGTAGGAAGGTGGAAAGGGTCTGAGAGGAATTGGAGGAGGGGAAAACTTGATCAGAATATAATGTATGTTTTTCAATAAAAAAGGAATGATGTTGCTGTGACCACTTGTACACGAGGACTTGTGTACATAGTTTTGTTTTTCATGGTGTTTTATCTGTGCTATCGTTTTCTTTAGGTTATATTCCCAAATAACTTTGAAATAGGAAATGGAGGGAATGTGCAGGGCCATCTCCCCATGATGCCAGTGTCTCCAATAATCCACCCAAGAGTCAAGGAAGTTCGCACGGACAGTGGGAGCCTTCGAAAGGGTAGGTGTGACACTGATGGGGGGGGTGATGATGCAGACCAGTTTGTTTGTTTCTGTTAAGATTTATTTATTTATTATGTATACAACATTCTGCCTGCATGTATGCCTGGAGGCCAGAAGAGGGCACCACCATATTTCATTACAGATGGTTGTGAGCCACCATGTGGTTGGTGGGAATTGAACTCAAGACCCCTAGAAGGGCAGACAGTGCTCTTAACCGCTGAGCCATTTCTCCAGTGACCACAGGTCAGTTGTTTAAGAAAAAAGTTTCTAATTCTATAGTAGTATAAAACATTTAATTTCTTTATCAAGATTTGACAGGAAGCTCAGTGCTCTCACCCATATGCAATGTGGCCTGTTAAACTCTTTCTTTGTATTAAAAGCATTTCTGTACTGAGGCTGGTGGCGCACCTGTTTGTTTGTTTGTTTGTTTGTTTGTTTGTTTGTTTTGGTTTTTCGAGACAGGGTTTCTCTATGTAGCCCTGGCTGTCCTGGAACTCACTCTGTAGACCAGGCTGGCCTCGAACTCAGAAATCCGCCTGCCTTTGCCTCCCAAGTGCTGGGATTACAGGCGTGCGCAACCACCGCCCGGCAGGCACACACTTTTATTCTCAGCAATCTAGACGCAGAGGCATGCAGATTTCTAAGTTTGAGGCCAGCCTGATCTATATAGTGAGTCCCAGGCCAGCCAGAGCTACAGAGAAAGAACCTTTCTCTGTAGAGATGGGGGTTGTGGGGAAGGAGAAAAGAAGAGGAAAGAAAAGAAATTTCAGGCTGGAGAGATGGCTCAATGGTTAAGAGCACTGACTGCACTTCCAAAGGTCATGAGTTCAAATCTCAGCAACCACATGGTGGCTCACAACCATCTGTAATAAGATCTGACGCCCTTTTCTGGTGTGTCTGAAGACAACTACGGTGTACTTACATATAATAAATAAATAAATCTTTAAAAAAAAAAAGACCCTTTCTGAGATGGGGGTTGTGGGGAAGGAGAAAAGAAGAGGAAAGAAACGAAATTTCAAAAATGGCTTTGGGGCTGGCAGGACTGCTCAGTGAGTTTGTCGCCAATCCTGCCAACCTGAGTATGACTCCCCAGGACCCACACGCTGGGGAGCAGAGCCAGCTCCCTCTGGTTGTTCCCTGATCTCCACTTGTGTACCATGGCTTGCCATTCCCCTCTTTTTTCTTTTTCTTTCTTTCTTTCTTTCTTTCTTTCTTTCTTTCTTTTTTTTTTTTTTTTTTTTGATTTGGTTTTTTTCGAGAGAGGGTTTCTCTGTGTAGCCCTGGCTGTCCTGGAACTCACTCTGTAGACCAGGCTGGCCTCAAACTCAGTAATCCGCCTGCCTCTGCCTCCCAAGTGCTAGGATTACAGGCGTGCGCCACCACCGCCCGGCGCCATTCTCCTTTTAACTAAATAAATTAAAATATAATTTAAAACATTAACCTTCACCACTGAGCTACATATCCTGAAGGAGTTACACTCTTAAAATGGTGTCTTTTGAGCCTTAATGGGAAGATTTTAGTGCAGTCTTGTTTTCCGTGTGACCAGAAACCAGCTGACACACTCACCTTTTGAATTATGGATCCCCTTGAAATTTGTTTTGTAGTTTTGTGTTTGAGAGAACTTCTCTGTGTCTGCCCAGGCTGGCCTTAGACTTTCCCTCCTGTCCTCTGTGTCCTGAGCACTAGAGCACCAGGTATGTGCTTTCATTCCTAAATTCCAAAAGTGGTTGAAACCTTTGCTGTGCTGCTGCTGCTGCTGCTGCTTTGTAAATATTAGAAAAACTATGGTAAACACTTAGTTTAACAAATATACAAATAAATAGATCCATCCACAGTTTGCCAGGGCAAAAGAAGTTGCCCTGTTATAAATAAAATAAGGCAGCAGTCTAAGTTACTCTGTGTGAGTTTTTATTTTGTATTAATGTGCTGGGGATCAAACCCAGAGCCATGCTAAGCAAGTGCTCTCATGAGAAAAGCTGTTTCAAGGAGTCTGCAGATACTGTTATGGCTGGGACCCAGTTCTCTCCTTGAACCACACCTTTAAGCATTCCTGTTCACTCCAAGGGCTCCGGTGGTTTTCTTAGATTCAAGGCTCTCAGGTAGACTCTTGTAGGAGTCCTGGGAGCTATAAGTATCTACCTGTTTACTGAGGACTAAAGTCAGGGCTGCTTTTGTAACATCCAGAATCATTCAAAGATTTTTATTTAGCCCTCCCTAACAGTTGCTTCCCCAACCATCTCACATTATACATCATTGCCAGAGTGATTTTTATTACCTATGCTTTAAAAGTAGACTGACAGATCACCTACTAAAAGTAAAACTAGGTACTGAGATACCTTCACTTTAAAAGTGCATTGTGTGTGGTGGGTACTGTCGTTCAGTGGCAGAATGCTTGCCTACAGTGCACAGAACAAAAAAGACCAGCAGCAGCAGAGCACACTGAGGACTTGTGAGATTGGCTCAGGACCATGGTAAAGCACTGTGGACAGCTATGCAGAATTGAATGTCTCTTAGAATATGTGACAAGCTGAGCAAGCTGCTGCATGACTTCATTCCAGCACTTTGGAGGAAGAGGAAGGGGCGTCCCTGTGAGTTTAAAGTCAGTCTGTTCTGGTCCACATAATGAGTTCCAGGCCAGCCATGACTACATAGTGAGACCCTGTCTCAAAAATTAAAGCAAAACCAAGCCAAACATGTAACTTACATTACAGTTTTTGTAGAAGCTCACAATTAATAGTTTTCCTTGAGTCAAAAGAGATATTGGACTTGAACTTTTGAACAATGATGGAACTATTGAGAGCTTCTTGACCCTTGGAAGACAAAATTCATTTTTGTAATTATTTCACAGAAGTTATTAGTGGCTCTCAGGTTTCTATGGCTGCCATAAAGCAACTTGGGGAAGAAAACGTTTGTTTCAACTTATAGTTCCATATCACTGTCCATCTCTAAGGGAAGTCAGAGCAGGACTTCAATCAGGCAGGGCTGATTTAGAGGTAATGGAGGAACGCTGTCTTGCTCACTCTACTCTTATAATACCCAGGTCTGCCAGGCAACAGGCAAGATGGGCCACAGTGAAGTAAGCCCACATCAATCATCAGTCAAGATAATTCACTATAGGCTTGCCCGTAGGCCAGGCTGGGGGGAGCATATTCTCAGTTGAAGTTCTGTCTTCCCAGATGACTTCAGTTTGTGTCAAATTGACATAAAACCAGCCAAAAGCATGTAATTCCATTCGCTGCTCATCTCTGCTTATGGCCTAGTATCCATGTAACTATCCTGAAAAACTTTTTGAATGTCTTAACAGCTCTCGTTCACCACTGAGAAGTTAAAAATGTTGTCAGAGAGCCAGCATGGTAGTACACACCTTTAATCCCAACATTCAGGAGGCAGAGGCATGAGGATCTCTGAGTTTAAGGCCACCCTGGTCTATAGAAAGAGTTAATTCCAGGACAGCCAGGGCTACACAGAAAAACACTGTCTCAAAAAAACAAAACAAAACAAAACAAAAAAACAAAACAAAACCAAAAACAGAGAGAGACAGACAGACAGACAGACATCAGAAAGCACGAGAGATCTGTAGCAGAGGTCTGTTTCCATTGATGTATCTGAAAAG
The DNA here is from genome assembly GCA_964023405.1 of Apodemus agrarius. Classification (NCBI taxonomy): domain Eukaryota; kingdom Metazoa; phylum Chordata; class Mammalia; order Rodentia; family Muridae; genus Apodemus; species Apodemus agrarius. The sequence continues at coordinate 22,424,192 of OZ030008.1, forward strand.
AAAACTCTTATCTCATGACTAACTTTGTTAATATTAACATAAAAACTTGATTAAGCTGCATTTTAAATGAATTAAATCTCTATTTAAATCTATTTGATTTTAGAATAAATTATCTCTTCTTCCTTAAAAAAGAACATATAGTATCAAAACTGTCTAGAGACCTGTGTTCAGTGTAGATGAGTTGCACTGGGAGAGGCCCAGTCCTAACTGTGTGTGACAGAGGGTAACATCGTGTGTCTTCCACTATTACTCTCCACCTTACCTCATAGGGCAGTCTGGCTAGTGAGTTCTGGGGTCTGCCTGTCTCTGCCCATCCTCCTCCCCTTTACTCTGTCAGGATATCACACCGTGGGGCTGGGCCTCCAAATCCCCAGGTTCTTATGTTTGCATGGTGGGCACTTTATTGACTGGTCCATCTCACCAGTCCGTAATTTTCACTTTGGTTTTGATTGGAGGAGAAGACCTTCAAATAATGGCAAAGTCAGCAGTGGCATGGATTGCACATGTTTTCTGATGGCCCTACCTAAGATGGTTTGTATTTACTAATTCATAAACTTCAGCCACTGCCTTAAACTTCTGGGGTGTGGGGGATGGCAAAACCGTGACTCCCCAACCCGAGTTTTGCTTGTGCCTCCTCTTACTCTTTGTGCTATTTATTTAGTAGGTAATACCGAGCAGTAGAAGCTACTTCTTCAGTTAGCGCTCACGTCGTTCTACTGCTCAACCTCTCCTGTGTTCTTACCGAGCTGCTCTGTTGCTGTGGACAGAGCTCCAGGACTGCAGAAAGATGAGCTGCCAGCCGCTCACGCTCTGCTCGCTCTTGCTCTACACTCCACAGTCCAGGAGTGTGGGAACCATGTTTGCTTCTAGATCTCAAGTGCTTAGCATGGGAATAAGTAAACCTGATTTTTTATTTAGAATACATTTTAAATTTAAACTCTTTTACTTTTCTCTTTATTAGATATGCAACCATTGTCTCCGATTTCTGTCCATGAGCGCTATAGCTCCCCTGCTGCAGGAAGCGCTAAGAGGAGACTGTTTGGAGATGACCCACCAAAGGAGACACTGATGGATAAGATTATGGCAGAAGGAACAAAGCTGAAAATTGCTCCTTCCAGTGTCACTGCTGAAAGCTTATCAATTTCCCCTGGGCAAGCTCTTCTGACAATGGCCACAACTACAGTCACAGGGACAACGGGACGGAAAGTTACAGTTCCTTTGCATGGTAACATATTGATCACTACTTTATATTGTTCAGTTACATAAAAATTTAAGAAATGTCTTATGAAATTGGATCACATGATATTTTTTAAAGACTTATTTTTATTTTATGTATATAAGAGTTCTGCCTGCATGCATGTCTATATGCCATGTACTTGCCTGATGGCCATATAGGCCAGCAGAGGATATCAGTTTCCCTGGAACTGGAGTGTAGGTGGTTGGGAGCCACTGTGTAAGTGGTGGGACCTGGACGTTAGGTCCCCCACATTAGTGGCAAATGCTCTGAGCATTGAGCTGTCTCTATAGCCCCAGTATTTTATTCTTAAACCCCCGCTCTCTCTCACGACCTGTGAAAGCATCAACATTGTACACGCTAGGCTGCGTGTTCTTAGATCAGTGAGGCCACACTGACTCGTCCGCAGGTCCAACCCACAGCTTACATTCAGGGTCACTCTGGGTACAGGCATTCTGTGCACATTACAGTATTGACACTGTATAATGATATCTATCTTCATAGAAACATACATCATAGTCCCACTGCCCTGAAGAGTTCAGTCCTCCATCTACTGTTTTATTTTCAACATACACTATTTTAAATTTCCACATTTTATAAATTTACAACCCTTTTTGTTAGGATTTACCTTTTTTGGGGTTGTTATCTGAACTTTATAAATTGGTGGGGTTTTTTTGTTTGTTTGTTTGTTTTTTGTTTTTGAGACAGGGTTTCTCTGTGTAGCCCTGGCTGTCCTGGAACTCACTCTGTAGACCAGGCTAGCCTTGAACTCAGAAATCAGCCTGCCTCTGCCTCCCAAGTGCTGGAATTACAGGCGTGCGCCACCACCGCCTGGCTTATAAATTGGTGTATTAAGGGAGAAGGTTTTTTTTAATTAAAGACATCTTAAGTGCTCAAAATAGTAAAATTTGCTTTTAGAAGTATTAAAGTTGGCCTGGTGAGATGGCTCATCAGCTAAAGGATCTTGTCTGCAAACTGGACAGCCCAAGTTCAGTCCCCAGAAGTCGCATGGTAGGAGAGATCTGGCCTGCGGTGGTCCTCTGACCTCCGTACTCACACCATGGCACATGCACACTCCTCCCATAAGTAAAGTAAAGAGATGATGTTTATAAGAGTTGTAAGGGACATATAAAAACATCACAGGCACATACCGAAACAGAAGACAAGAGTTTGTTGTTGTCTGTTTTTAAGACGGCCTCTATTCTGTGCCTCGCTGACTTTAATTCACCATATAACCTAGGCTGGCCTTAGGTTTACAGCAGTCTTCCTGCCTTAGATTCCCAAGGACTGTAGACATGAGGCATCATACCCTGCTACTTAAAATTTGTCTTTTTAATAAAATTAAACATAAAAATATCAAAAGGAGACACGATCTTTCTTCAGAAAATTTATTTATTTATTTATTTATTTATTTATTGGTTTTTTGAGACAGGGTTTCTCCGTGTAGCCCTGACTGTCCTGGAACTTACCCTGTAGACCAGGCTGGCCTCGAATTCAGAAATCTGCCTGCGTCTGCCTCCCAAGTGCTGGAATTAAAGGCGTGCGTCACCACTGCCCGGCACTTCCGAAATTAAAAATAAAGCAGTGTTATAGTTGCTGTGTGATAGCCACATCCTTTTCCCTGACATCTTGCATTTATTCATACTATACATTGACAGCTTTGCTGTGAACATTCAGCTTGGATCTCCAACTGAGAACTCTTGCTTGTGCATGCAGGTATTGCCAATGATGCCGGAGAAATCACACTGGTTCCTATTTCCATGACTACAGCTCAGGAGGCCACAGCTGAGAGCCCTGTATCACTGACTGCCCAGTCACTAATTGGTACTTCTCCAAAACAGACCCATCTGACTAAAGCACAAGATGCCCATCTGACCGGGATAAGCAAACCAAAGAGGACTGGGTCCTTAGCACTGTTTTATAGAAAGGTACGTGTTTCCATAGCATCTGAACAGAGCTCACTCGGCAAAGCCTGCATACTATCAGTGCTGGCCTCTGTAGACATACAGTTTGGTGCTAGATTCACACACATTGTTGTGTCACCTTTGTCACTGTCCACCTCCAGGACTTGTCGATCTTCCCACTCTTAACTCTTTACTCATTGAAGTGGAAGCCACCCTTCCTCCCTGCTCCCATCAGGCGATCGCCATGCTATTTTTGTCTGCATGAATTTGACATGAAATGACACGAGTGTGTCTCTGTGGACAGGCTTATTTTGTTGAGCACACCTTCCACATTCATGTGTGTGATAGCATGCATGGGGATTCATGCATGGTAAAGCTCAGTAATATTCTGTATGCTTATGCCACATCTTGTTGATCTGCTTGTCTGTTGGGGGACGTTTGGGTTGTTAGCCCTTGTTGGTATTGTGAGTAGTGCTGCTGTGAGGATTGGCACTCTTTGTCCCTGCTTTCAGTTTAAGTTGTTCCTACAAGTGAGATAGGAGCTCAGTGTCCAGTTGGGCCAGAGGACAGCTGTGAGGACAGCAGTCGTTCTTTCTGTGCAATCTACTTTGTTTTTAAGAGAACTCACCAGGTACGCCTGGCTGGCTGGCAGGCAAGGGACTCCCTTCTGCCTCCTCTGCAGACGGACTACAGCGCATACCACCGTACCCTGTGTGTGAGAGCCCCTCTGCAGACAGACTACAGTGCATACCACCATACCCTGTGTGTGAGAGCCCCTCTGCAGACGGACTACAGCACATACCACCGTACCCTGTGTGTGAGAGCCCCTCTGCAGACGGACTACAGTGCATACCACCGTACCCTGTGTGTGAGAGCCCCTCTGCAGACGGACTACAGCGCATACCACCATACCCTGTGTGTGAGAGCCCCTCTGCAGACAGACTACAGCGCACCATACCCTGTGTGTGAGAGCCCCTCTGCAGACGGACTACAGTGCATACCACCGTACCCTGTGTGTGAGAGCCCCTCTGCAGACGGACTACAGTGCATACCACCGTACCCTGTGTGTGAGAGCCCCTCTGCAGACAGACTACAGCGCACCATACCCTGTGTGTGAGAGCCCCTCTGCAGACAGACTACAGCGCATACCACCATACCCTGTGTGTGAGAGCCCCTCTGCAGTCAGACTACAGCGCATACCACCGTACCCTGTGTGTGAGAGCCCCTCTGGAGACAGACTACAGTGCATACCACCGTACCCTGTGTGTGAGAGCCCCTCTGTAGACTGACTACAGCGCATACCACCATACCCTGTGTGTGTGAGCGCCAGTTCTCGTGCTAGTACAGCAGGCATGCTAGGGAACCGGTGTCGCCCAGCGCTTGCTATTGGTTTAGGCAACGGCTGCTCTGTTGTGCGAGACTGCACTGCTTTACATATCTGCAGGGACCACCTTCACCTCCTCTATCACAGTGACAGTGTCCTCCTCCTCTATCACAGTGACAGTGTCCTCCTCTATCACAGTGACAGTGTCCTCCTCTATCACAGTGACAGTGTCCTCCTCTATCTCAGTGACAGTGTCCTCCTCCTCTATCACAGTGACAGTGTCCTCCTCCTCTATCCACAGTGACAGTGTCCTCCTCTATCACAGTGACAGTGTCCTCCTCTATCCACAGTGACAGTGTCCTCCTCCTCTATCACAGTGATATTGTCCTCCTCCTCTATCACAGTGACAGTGTCCTCCTCCTCTATCACAGTGACAGTGTCCTCCTCCTCTATCACAGTGACAGTGTCCTCCTCCTCTATCACAGTGACAGTGTCCTCCTCCTCTATCCACAGTGACAGTGTCCTCCTCTATCCACAGTGACAGTGTCCTCCTCTATCTCAGTGACAGTGTCCTCCTCTATCACAGTGACAGTGTGTCCTCCTCTATCACAGTGACAGTGTCCTCCTCCTCTATCACAGTGACAGTGTCCTCCTCCTCTATCACAGTGACAGTGTCCTCCTCCTCTATCACAGTGACAGTGTCCTCCTCTATCACAGTGACAGTGTCCTCCTCCTCTATCCACAGTGACAGTGTCCTCCTCCTCTATCCACAGTGACAGTGTCCTCCTCCTCTATCACAGTGACAGTGTCCTCCTCTATCACAGTGACAGTGTCCTCCTCTTCTATCCACAGTGACAGTGTCCTCCTCTATCACAGTGACAGTGTCCTCCTCTATCACAGTGACAGTGTCCTCCTCCTCTATCACAGTGACAGTGTCCTCCTCCTCTATCACAGTGACAGTGTCCTCCTCCTCTATCACAGTGACAGTGTCCTCCTCTATCACAGTGACAGTGTCCTCCTCCTCTATCACAGTGACAGTGTCCTCCTCCTCTATCCACAGTGACAGTGTCCTCCTCCTCTATCTCAGTGACAGTGTCCTCCTCTATCACAGTGACAGTGTCCTCCTCTATCACAGTGACAGTGTCCTCCTCCTCTATCACAGTGACAGTGTCCTCCTCTATCACAGTGACAGTGTCCTCCTCCTCTATCACAGTGACAGTGTCCTCCTCTATCACAGTGACAGTGTCCTCCTCCTCTATCACAGTGACAGTGTCCTCCTCCTCTATCACAGTGACAGTGTCCTCCTCCTCTATCACAGTGACAGTGTCCTCCTCTATCACAGTGACAGTGTCCTCCTCCTCTATCCACAGTGACAGTGTCCTCCTCCTCTATCACAGTGACAGTGTCCTCCTCCTCTATCACAGTGACAGTGTCCTCCTCTATCTCAGTGACAGTGTCCTCCTCTATCTCAGTGACAGTGTCCTCCTCTATCACAGTGACAGTGTCCTCCTCCTCTATCACAGTGACAGTGTCCTCCTCTATCCACAGTGACAGTGTCCTCCTCCTCTATCACAGTGACAGTGTCCTCCTCTATCCACAGTGACAGTGTCCTCCTCTATCACAATGACAGTGTCCTCCTCCTTTATCCACAGTGACAGTGTCCTCCTCCTCTATCACAGTGACAGTGTCCTCCTCTATCACAGTGACAGTGTCCTCCTCTATCACAGTGACAGTGTCCTCCTCTATCACAGTGACAGTGTCCTCCTCCTCTATCACAGTGACAGTGTCCTCCTCCTCTATCACAGTGACAGTGTCCTCCTCTATCCACAGTGACAGTGTCCTCCTCCTCTATCACAGTGACAGTGTCCTCCTCTATCACAGTGACAGTGTCCTCCTCCTCTATCACAGTGACAGTGTCCTCCTCTATCACAGTGACAGTGTCCTCCTCTATCACAGTGACAGTGTCCTACTCTATCCACAGTGACAGTGTCCTCCTCCTCTATCACAGTGACATTGTCCTCCTCCTCTATCCACAGTGACAGTGTCCTCCTCTATCCACAGTGACAGTGTCCTCCTCCTCTATCACAGTGACAGTGTCCTCTTCCTCTATCCACAGTGACAGTGTCCTCCTCCTCTATCCACAGTGACAGTGTCCTCCTCTATCTCAGTGACAGTGTCCTCCTCCTCTATCACAGTGACAGTGTCCTCCTCCTCTATCCACAGTGACAGTGTCCTCCTCTATCAACAGTGACAGTGTCCTCCTCTATCACAGTGACAGTGTCCTCCTCCTCTAACACAGTGACAGTGTCCTCCCCCTCTATCACAGTGACAGTGTCCTCCTCCTCTATCCACAGTGACAGTGTCCTCCTCTATCACAGTGACAGTGTCCTCCTCTATCACAGTGACAGTGTCCTCCTCTATCCACAGTGACAGTGTCCTCCTCCTCTATCCACAGTGACAGTGTCCTCCTCCTCTATCACAGTGACAGTGTCCTCCTCTATCTCAGTGACAGTGTCCTCCTCTATCACAGTGACAGTGTCCTCCTCTATCCACAGTGACAGTGTCCTCCTCCTCTATCACAGTGACAGTGTCCTCCTCCTCTATCACAGTGACAGTGTCCTCCTCTATCTCAGTGACAGTGTCCTCCTCTATCACAGTGACAGTGTCCTCCTCCTCTATCCACAGTGACAGTGTCCTCCTCCTCTATCCACAGTGACAGTGTCCTCCTCCTCTATCACAGTGACAGTGTCCTCCTCTATCACAGTGACAGTGTCCTCCTCTATCACAGTGACAGTGTCCTCCTCCTCTATCCACAGTGACAGTGTCCTCCTCTATCACAGTGACAGTGTCCTCCTCCTCTATCACAGTGACAGTGTCCTCCTCCTCTATCACAGTGACAGTGTCCTCCTCCTCTATCACAGTGACAGTGTCCTCCTCCTCTATCACAGTGACAGTGTCCTCCTCCTCTATCCACAGTGACAGTGTCCTCCTCCTCTATCACAGTGACAGTGTCCTCCTCCTCTATCCACAGTGACAGTGTCCTCCTCCTCTATCACAGTGACAGTGTCCTCCTCCTCTATCACAGTGACAGTGTCCTCCTCTATCCACAGTGACAGTGTCCTCCTCCATCTCAGTGACAGTGTCCTCCTCCTCTATCACAGTGACAGTGTCCTCCTCTATCACAGTGACAGTGTCCTCCTCTATCTCAGTGACAGTGTCCTCCTCTATCACAGTGACAGTGTCCTCCTCCTCTATCACAGTGACAGTGTCCTCCTCCTCTATCACAGTGACAGTGTCCTCTTCCTCTATCACAGTGACAGTGTCCTCCTCCTCTATCACAGTGACAGTGTCCTCCTCCTCTATCTCAGTGACAGTGTCCTCCTCTATCTCAGTGACAGTGTCCTCCTCTATCACAGTGACAGTGTCCTCCTCCTCTATCACAGTGACAGTGTCCTCCTCTATCCACAGTGACAGTGTCCTCCTCTATCACAGTGACAGTGTCCTCCTCCTCTATCACAGTGACAGTGTCCTCCTCCTCTATCCACAGTGACAGTGTCCTCCTCCTCTATCACAGTGACAGTGTCCTCCTCTATCCACAGTGACAGTGTCCTCCTCTATCACAGTGACAGTGTCCTCCTCCTTTATCACAGTGACAGTGTCCTCCTCCTCTATCACAGTGACAGTGTCCTCCTCCTCTATCACAGTGACAGTGTCCTCCTCCTCTATTACAGTGACAGTGTCCTCCTCCTCTATCACAGTGACAGTGTCCTCCTCCTCTATCACAGTGACAGTGTCCTCCTCTATCACAGTGACAGTGTCCTCCTCCTCTATCACAGTGACAGTGTCCTCTATCCACAGTGACAGTGTCCTCCTCTATCCACAGTGACAGTGTCCTCCTCTATCACAGTGACAGTGTCCTCCTCCTCTATCCACAGTGACAGTGTCCTCCTCTATCCACAGTGACAGTGTCCTCCTCCTCTATCACAGTGACAGTGTCCTCTTCCTCTATCCACAGTGACAGTGTCCTCCTCCTCTATCACAGTGACAGTGTCCTCCTCTATCTCAGTGACAGTGTCCTCCTCTATCACAGTGACAGTGTCCTCCTCCTCTATCCACAGTGACAGTGTCCTCCTCCTCTATCACAGTGACAGTGTCCTCCTCCTCTATCCACGGTGACAGTGTCCTCCTCCTCTATCACAGTGACAGTGTCCTCCTCTATCACAGTGACAGTGTCCTCCTCCTCTATCCACAGTGACAGTGTCCTCCTCCTCTATCACAGTGACAGTGTCCTCCTCCTCTATCACAGTGACAGTGTCCTCCTCCTCACAGTGACAGTGTCCTCCTCCTCTATCACAGTGACAGTGTCCTCCTCCTCTATCACAGTGACAGTGTCCTCCTCCTCTATCACAGTGACAGTGTCCTCCTCTATCACAGTGACAGTGTCCTCCTCCTCTATCCACAGTGACAGTGTCCTCCTCCTCTATCCAAAGTGACAGTGTCCTCCTCCTCTATCACAGTGACAGTGTCCTCCTCCTCACAGTGACAGTGTCCTCCTCCTCTATCACAGTGACAGTGTCCTCCTCCTCTATCACAGTGACAGTGTCCTCCTCCTCTATCCACAGTGACAGTGTCCTCCTCCTCTATCCACAGTGACAGTGTCCTCCTCTATCACAGTGACAGTGTCCTCCTCCTCTATCACAGTGACAGTGTCCTCCTCCTCTATCACAGTGACAGTGTCCTCCTCCTCTATCCACAGTGACAGTGTCCTCCTCCTCTATCACAGTGACAGTGTCCTCCTCCTCTATCACAGTGACAGTGTCCTCTTCCTCTATCACAGTGACAGTGTCCTCCTCCTCTATCACAGTGACAGTGTCCTCCTCTATCTCAGTGACAGTGTCCTCCTCTATCTCAGTGACAGTGTCCAGTGTCCTCCTCTATCACAGTGACAGTGTCCTCCTCCTCTATCACAGTGACAGTGTCCTCCTCCTCTATCACAGTGACAGTGTCCTCCTCCTCTATCACAGTGACAGTGTCCTCCTCCTCTATCACAGTGACAGTGTCCTCCTCCTCTATCCACAGTGACAGTGTCCTCCTCCTCTATCACAGTGACAGTGTCCTCCTCTATCCACAGTGACAGTGTCCTCCTCCTCTATCACAGTGACAGTGTCCTCCTCCTCTATCCACAGTGACAGTGTCCTCCTCCTCTATCACAGTGACAGTGTCCTCCTCTATCCACAGTGACAGTGTCCTCCTCTATCACAGTGACAGTGTCCTCCTCCTCTATCACAGTGACAGTGTCCTCCTCCTCTATCACAGTGACAGTGTCCTCCTCCTCTATCACAGTGACAGTGTCCTCCTCCTCTATCACAGTGACAGTGTCCTCCTCCTCTATCACAGTGACAGTGTCCTCCTCCTCTATCACAGTGACAGTGTCCTCCTCCTCTATCACAGTGACAGTGTCCTCTATCCACAGTGACAGTGTCCTCCTCTATCCACAGTGACAGTGTCCTCCTCTATCACAGTGACAGTGTCCTCCTCCTCTATCCACAGTGACAGTGTCCTCCTCTATCCACAGTGACAGTGTCCTCCTCCTCTATCACAGTGACAGTGTCCTCTTCCTCTATCCACAGTGACAGTGTCCTCCTCCTCTATCACAGTGACAGTGTCCTCCTCTTCTATCACAGTGACAGTGTCCTCCTCCTCTATCACAGTGACAGTGTCCTCCTCCTCTATCCACAGTGACAGTGTCCTCCTCCTCTATCCACAGTGACAGTGTCCTCCTCCTCTATCCACAGTGACAGTGTCCTCCTCCTCTATCACAGTGACAGTGTCCTCCTCTATCACAGTGACAGTGTCCTCCTCCTCTATCACAGTGACAGTGTCCTCCTCCTCTATCACAGTGACAGTGTCCTCCTCTATCTCAGTGACAGTGTCCTCCTCCTCTATCACAGTGACAGTGTCCTCCTCCTCTATCACAGTGACAGTGTCCTCTATCACCGTGACAGTGTCCTCTATCACAGTGACAGTGTCCTCCTCCTCTATCACAGTGACAGTGTCCTCCTCTATCACAGTGACAGTGTCCTCCTCCTCTATCACAGTGACAGTGTCCTCCTCCTCTATCCACAGTGACAGTGTCCTCCTCCTCTATCACAGTGACAGTGTCCTCCTCTATCACAGTGACAGTGTCCTCCTCCTCTATCCACAGTGACAGTGTCCTCCTCCTCTATCACAGTGACAGTGTCCTCCTCTATCACAGTGACAGTGTCCTCCTCCTCTATCCACAGTGACAGTGTCCTCCTCCTCTATCACAGTGACAGTGTCTTCCTCTATCACAGTGACAGTGTCCTCCTCTATCACAGTGACAGTGTCCTCCTCTATCACAGTGACAGTGTCTTCCTCTATCACAGTGACAGTGTCCTCCTCCTCTATCACAGTGACAGTGTCCTCCTCCTCTATCACAGTGACAGTGTCCTCCTCTATCACAGTGACAGTGTCCTCCTCCTCTATCCACAGTGACAGTGTCCTCCTCCTCTATCCACAGTGACAGTGTCCTCCTCCTCTATCACAGTGACAGTGTCCTCCTCCTCTATCACAGTGACAGTGTCCTCCTCCTCTATCACAGTGACAGTGTCCTCCTCTATCACAGTGACAGTGTCCTCCTCCTCTATCCACAGTGACAGTGTCCTCCTCCTCTATCACAGTGACAGTGTCCTCCTCCTCTATCACAGTGACAGTGTCCTCCTCCTCTATCACAGTGACAGTGTCCTCCTCTATCCACAGTGACAGTGTCCTCCTCCTCTATCACAGTGACAGTGTCTTCCTCTATCCACAGTGACAGTGTCCTCCTCCTCTATCACAGTGACAGTGTCCTCCTCTATCACAGTGACAGTGTCCTCCTCCTCTATCCACAGTGACAGTGTCCTCCTCCTCTATCACAGTGACAGTGTCCTCCTCTATCACAGTGACAGTGTCCTCCTCCTCTATCACAGTGACAGTGTCCTCCTCCTCTATCACAGTGACAGTGTCCTCCTCTATCACAGTGACAGTGTCCTCCTCCTCTATCACAGTGACAGTGTCCTCCTCCTCTATCACAGTGACAGTGTCCTCCTCTATCACCGTGACAGTGTCCTCTATCACAGTGACAGTGTCCTCCTCCTCTATCACAGTGACAGTGTCCTCCTCCTCTATCACAGTGACAGTGTCCTCCTCTATCACAGTGACAGTGTCCTCCTCCTCTATCCACAGTGACAGTGTCCTCCTCCTCTATCACAGTGACAGTGTCCTCCTCTATCACAGTGACAGTGTCCTCCTCCTCTATCCACAGTGACAGTGTCCTCCTCCTCTATCACAGTGACAGTGTCCTCCTCTATCACAGTGACAGTGTCCTCCTCCTCTATCCACAGTGACAGTGTCCTCCTCCTCTATCACAGTGACAGTGTCTTCCTCTATCACAGTGACAGTGTCCTCCTCTATCACAGTGACAGTGTCCTCCTCTATCACAGTGACAGTGTCTTCCTCTATCACAGTGACAGTGTCCTCCTCCTCTATCACAGTGACAGTGTCCTCCTCCTCTATCCACAGTGACAGTGTCCTCCTCCTCTATCACAGTGACAGTGTCCTCCTCTATCACAGTGACAGTGTCCTCCTCCTCTATCCACAGTGACAGTGTCCTCCTCCTCTATCCACAGTGACAGTGTCCTCCTCCTCTATCACAGTGACAGTGTCCTCCTCCTCTATCACAGTGACAGTGTCCTCCTCCTCTATCACAGTGACAGTGTCCTCCTCTATCACAGTGACAGTGTCCTCCTCCTCTATCCACAGTGACAGTGTCCTCCTCCTCTATCACAGTGACAGTGTCCTCCTCCTCTATCACAGTGACAGTGTCCTCCTCCTCTATCACAGTGACAGTGTCCTCCTCTATCCACAGTGACAGTGTCCTCCTCCTCTATCACAGTGACAGTGTCTTCCTCTATCACAGTGACAGTGTCCTCCTCCTCTATCACAGTGACAGTGTCCTCCTCTATCACAGTGACAGTGTCCTCCTCCTCTATCCACAGTGACAGTGTCCTCCTCCTCTATCACAGTGACAGTGTCCTCCTCCTCTATCACAGTGACAGTGTCCTCTTCCTCTATTACAGTGACAGTGTCCTCCTCCTCTATCACAGTGACAGTGTCCTCCTCTATCTCAGTGACAGTGTCCTCCTCTATCTCAGTGACAGTATCCTCCTCTATCACAGTGACAGTGTCCTCCTCCTCTATCACAGTGACAGTGTCCTCCTCTATCACAGTGACAGGGTCCTCCTCTATCCACAGTGACAGTGTCCTCCTCTATCCACAGTGACAGTGTCCTCCTCTATCACAGTGACAGTGTCCTCCTCTATCACAGTGACAGTGTCCTCCTCCTCTATCCACAGTGACAGTGTCCTCTTCCTCTATCACAGTGACAGTGTCCTCTTCCTCTATCACAGTGACAGTGTCCTCCTCCTCTATCCACAGTGACAGTGTCCTCCTCCTCTATCCACAGTGACAGTGTCCTCCTCCTCTATCACAGTGACATTGTCCTCCTCTATCACAGTGACAGTGTCCTCCTCCTCTATCACAGTGACAGTGTCCTCCTCTATCCACAGTGACATTGTCCTCCTGTTCTATCACAGTGACAGTGTCCTCTTCCTCTATCCACAGTGACAGTGTCCTCCTCTATCCACAGTGACAGTGTCCTCCTCTATCACAGTGACAGTGTCCTCCTCCTCTATCACAGTGACAGTGTCCTCCTCTATCACAGTGACAGTGTCCTCCTCCTCTATCACAGTGACAGTGTCCTCCTCCTCTATCACAGTGACAGTGTCCTCCTCCTCTATCACAGTGACAGTGTCCTCCTCTATCACAGTGACAGTGTCCTCTTCCTCTATCCACAGTGACAGTGTCCTCTTCCTCTATCCACAGTGACAGTGTCCTCTTCCTCTATCACAGTGACAGTGTCCTCCTCCTCTATCCACAGTGACAGTGTCCTCCTCTATCCACAGTGACATTGTCCTCCTCCTCTATCACAGTGACAGTGTCCTCTTCCTCTATCCACAGTGACAGTGTCCTCCTCTATCCACAGTGACAGTGTCCTCCTCCTCTATCACAGTGACAGTGTCCTCTTCCTCTATCCACAGTGACAGTGTCCTCCTCTATCCACAGTGACAGTGTCCTCCTCTATCCACAGTGACAGTGTCCTCCTCCTCTATCACAGTGACAGTGTCCTCTTCCTCTATCACAGTGACAGTGTCCTCTTCCTCTATCACAGTGACAGTGTCCTCCTCCTCTATCCACAGTGACAGTGTCCTCCTCTATCCACAGTGACATTGTCCTCCTCCTCTATCACAGTGACAGTGTCCTCTTCCTCTATCCACAGTGACAGTGTCCTCCTCTATCCACAGTGACAGTGTCCTCCTCTATCCACAGTGACAGTGTCCTCCTCTATCCACAGTGACAGTGTCCTCCTCTATCACAGTGACATTGTCCTCCTCCTCTATCACAGTGACATTGTCCTCCTCCTCTATCACAGTGACAGTGTCCTCCTCCTCTATCCACAGTGACAGTGTCCTCCTCCTCTATCCACAGTGACTTTCTAAAATTTGGGGACATTGGGTGGGGAGCAGTACAAGAACTTTATTCAAAGTGCAATGAGACATGGTAAAAGCTTAAAGGAAAGGGGATACTAAGGCACCTTGCCTTAAGCTCAGGACCAGGAACTAATGGGGCTCCCTCTATATATTGTAATGAAAAAGCTGTTTGACTTCCTGCTGTTAGACTTTCTCAGTAGTGTCACTGGGCTCAACCTCCAAGGTGATGGTCTTTCCAATTTCAGTTTTCAGAGATCTGCATTGTCAGAGCTGTGGACAACAGGCGTCATAGAAGAACAGCAGTATCTCTCTCTCTCTCTCCCTCCCTCTCTCTCCCTCTCCCCTTCCTTCCTTCCTTCCTTCCTTCCTTCCTTCCTTCCTTCCTTCCTTCCTTCCTTCTTTCCTTCCTTCCTTCTGGCCTGATCTACAGGGGATTGAACCAAGGCATTGTGTGTGTATGTTTGTGTGCGTGTGTGTGTGCATACGCGCTTTTTTTTTTTTTTATGTGTATGGGTATTTTGTTTGTGTAACATATTTGTACACTGTCTCCAGAGGCCAGAAAAGGAGCCAGACACTCTTGTTAATAGATTTGAACTCCTATCCTCTGAAAGAGCAGTTAATGCTCTTATCCACTGAGCCATCACTCCTGCTTAGATTTTAGTTTCTCAATGTTTATTAAATGTGGCTTATTGTCAGTCTACATATCTTTGCATAAATGTCTATTCGGGTCCTTTGTCTACTTTTAGTTGGATTTTCATGATCATCACAGGATATCCTTACCAGATTCATGATTTTCAGATATGTTCTCCTATTGTAGCTGTTGTCTTTTCACTCTGGTGATTATAGTCTTTGATGCATAAAAATTCCTAATTTTGACAGGGTTTTTTTTTCTGGAATATATACATGCGCATGTGTGGCTGTGCACAGAAGTTAGAGGATGATGTTGGCTGTCTTCCTCGGTCACGCCCTGCCTTAGTTTACAATGTTGTGTGTAGGGCGTGGAGAGATGGCTCAGTAGTTAAGAGCACTGGCCACTTCTTCAGAAGACCCAGGTTCAATTCCCAGTACCCAGGTAGTGGAGCACACGGTCTGTCAGTCCAGTCCCCGGGACCCTGCAGCTCCTCTCTGGCCTCCTCAGACCCCAGGCATGCTCCAAACCATAGAGCCATCTCCAGCCTCAGGAGATTTTAATTTTTTTGGCTTGGGGTTTTTGGTTTGTTGTTTTTGTTGTTGTTATTGTTTTTAAAGTAGTTTTGGCTCAGGAGTGATTTTCAAGCTCAGCAAAGTTCAGAACTTTACTACTTGGCATATTAGCCATTCCAGCAATTACTCCAGCCCACAAAGAACACACGGGGCCTCTGAACACTTAAAATATTTTAATTCATAATAGTTATTATGCAGGCGAACCCTGTTTTTACTTTTCTTACTTTTCATGGTGACATTATAGAGTATTAGGAATGATCACTTTAAAAAACACTGTAGGGAGCTGGAGAGTTGGCTCAGCACTTAAGAGCACTGACTGCTCTTCAAAGTTTCTGAATTCAAATCCCAGCAGCCACACGGTGGCTCACAACCATCTGTAATGGGGATCCGATGCCCTCTTCTGGTGTGTCTAAAGAGAGCAACAGTGTATTCATTCATAAAGTAAATTAATAAATCTTTAAGTAAAGAAAGAAAAAACACTGTAGTTTCGCATCTATAGCCTTCATCTGTACTCTCTAATTACAGCAGTTAATCAAAACAAAACTAATTCTATGAAACAGAAGATTTAGATGATTTGGTAATTAACAGCCTACCTGTTTTGTTTTGTTGTTTTTTAACCTTGGCCTATAAGCCCCTGTTCCTGGCAAGACATAGAAACGTGAGAAGTGACTTGTTTTATAATAATGTGTTTTCTTTTATCTTAGGTCTATCATTTGGCAAGCGTGCGCTTACGTGATTTATGTTTAAAACTTGATGTTTCAAATGAGTTACGAAGGAAGATCTGGACATGTTTTGAATTCACTTTAGTTCACTGCCCTGATTTAATGAAAGATAGGCATTTGGATCAGCTCCTCCTGTGTGCCGTTTACATCATGGCAAAGGTGTGTACAGGACGGGTGGAGGCCCCGCCCACGTCGGCTGAATTGGAAGCACCAGTAAAAACTGTTGACCTTGGGCCTTAGTTTTCCTTATGTGCTACAAGCCAATGTTGCTCACCTTTATTAAGTAAGAATTTCAAGCTACTACAGTGTCTGGACTTTTCCTATGAGTTTTGTAATAGTCAGCCTTTTTACTTGATAAGACTACATTTTGTCATGTGAAATGGGTAAAGGTGCTTGCCACACAAGCCTGGATTCGATCTGAACCCACAGGGAAAGGGGAAAAGGGAAACCTGAATGTGAACACTGTCTTCTCTTCTGTGTCAGATGTGCTCCTGAGTTCCCACACACATCATTATCACATGAAATTTTTACATTTTTTTAAAGAATAATACATTGGTTATAAAGGAATTTAGAACTGTGAATAGCACATTTCCACCTTTCCCTGTGACATCTCTGGTGTGAGACTTAAAAGTAAAATGAGCGGGCAGTGGTGGCACACGCCTGTAATCCCTGCACTTGGGAGGCAGAGGCAGGTGGATTTCTGAGTTCGAGGCCAGCCTGCTCTACAGAGTGAGTTCCAGGCCAGGGCTATACCGAGAAACCCTGTCTTGGGGAAAAAAAAAAAAAAAAAGTAAAATGAGCATTAAGTTCAGATGAGTAAGTTCGGAACTGGAGTCCTTTGGCCGAAGTTATCCCGTAAGTAGCAGCACAGGCCCTTCCGTCCCTAAGCTGGTGTCGGATGCCTCTGCTCGGCGTTGCCTTTCTCATTTACCCTGCGGCTTAGCACGTACTCTTCGCTTTTTGTTGCTACATCATGTTTAAGTCACAAAGTAACCCATCTTACTTGTTTTTTAAAAGTTTGACATATATTGGAAAAAATCATAATTTCTATCTTCACAATATATTGGCTAAACTAGCAATATAATTTTAAGACCTGATTTTTAAGCATTTGAGACA
The DNA here is from genome assembly GCA_964023405.1 of Apodemus agrarius. Lineage (NCBI taxonomy): Eukaryota > Metazoa > Chordata > Mammalia > Rodentia > Muridae > Apodemus > Apodemus agrarius. The sequence goes on from OZ030008.1 coordinate 22,441,303, forward strand.
AAAGGTATGTTTCCAAACTCTGATGTGCCCTTCCTGTCCAGTACCCCTTTAAAGTCTCTACATAGGAGCTGGAGAGATGACTCAATGATTAAAGACACTAGCTGCTTGGTCTTCCAGAGGACCTGGGCAATTCTTAGCACCCACATAACTGCTCACAGCCCCCTGCAACTCTAGTAGTAAGGGATCTGATATTCTCTTCTAGCTTCCTGGGCCCCTAGACATGCATTTGGTACATGGCATTCATGCAGACAAAGTACTCATACATGTAAAATAAGAATAATTTTTAAAAATCTATATATAAAGTGTTAATACGTGTTTTTAACTAATCGTTTGTGTTTTTCCAGAAATCTGTCAGAATTTAGGCTTTTCTACTTCTAAGTCATCATTATAGAAAATGGGTTCCATGCTGATGGACAGTGCATCAGGGAAGGACTAATTGAAGCCAGTGTTATGATAATAGATTACAGAAGGGATTCCTTTTTGAGTCACTAATCTCTTTCCTTTCCTACTGAGTATTAGAAACACTCAAACATAAACTTGATGTCTTCAAACACTCAAAACCTAATCCTATAATAACTACTCAATTCTTTGATGAATCTCTGCAAGATGTTTTTGTGTCTTTTAGTCGGTGGTTGGTTAGTTTACTTTTAACTAAGTACTTGGAAGTAACAAGGCAGAGCACGTCACCCTTTTCTCCCATCAGGTTTCATCTCCCTTTTCAGTAGCACCTTATCCTGCGAGGTCTGCTGCTTGGTGACTCATGAGACTGGTAACTGTGTCTCCACAGGCCACAAAGCCTGAACTTTAAAGGTAGTAAAAAATCATAACTGTATGTGGTTTTTAGTCATGGATCAGCCTGGGGTTAATGGCTTTCTACAAGACTTTTTTTTTTTAATTTATTTATTTATATGAATACGCTGTAGCTGTCTTCAGACACACCAGAAGAGGGCATCGGATCTCATTACAGATGGTTGTGAGCCGCCATGTGGTTGCTTAGATTTGAACTCAGGACCTCTGGAAGAGCAGTCAGTGCTCTTAACCGCTGAGCCTTCTCTCCAGCCCAAGACTGTTACTTGATACCAACCTATAATTGAACTTTTTGCTCAGAGCCATATTTCTTACAAAAGCAGTTGATAAATGTAATTTTTTTTTTCTAGGTAACAAAAGAAGAAAGAACTTTTCAAGAAATAATGAAAAGTTACAGGAATCAACCCCAAGCTAATAGTCATGTGAGTTAACATTATTTTTACTGCTGTTCAAAAATAGACTTTTGTGCCATTTCTTTGCTCTCAAGGTATATAAAAAGTAGTTACTTGATAGTTTTACTGTAGTTTGTATTTCCTGGTTTAAAGGATGCCAATAAACTCAAGAAATCCTTTTGTTAAAGGACAGCTTGAATAGAAGGCCGGAAATCTGACTCCTCCTGGCTCACCATGTCTTGCTTATAATCCTCACACATTCTGGAGTAACTGCTGTTCATTTTAGGAGGACAGATATTGTTCACTAGAAAACCTAACAAAAGATAGGTATAATAACAACATTTCATTATTTGTGAGACAGGGTCTCATTATGTAACCCTAGCTGGCCAGGAACTAACTATATAGAACAGGTTGGCTTCAAAATCACACAGATCTGCTTGCCTCTGCCTCCTGAGTGCTGAGGTTAAAGGTGTGCCACAACACTTGGCTACTACTACTATTTCTTAACTGAATGAAGCTTGCTTGATTCTCCAATGGTTAAAGCTAGTGAGGTTTGAGGAATTGTTGGCCCTAGCTTCTTTTGCTGTCTGCAGAGTTGGTTCAGTTTTAGTCTGACTGGGTCTCATGTACTCACCACCTCACTGCCAGCCCTGGTAGGTTGTACTCAGACTTACTAATATACCTGAGGATGGTCCTGGTTCATATCTCTTTCCCTCCTAATGCTAGGAATATAGGCATGTATCACCAGGATGATTTTACCTGAAGTTATAATGTTTACATCTTTGATAACTTATCAGTGATACGGTGACATTACTGTTTTGATCATGGAAATATTAATTGTTGGTAGATGTTCTGGCACAAGGGAAATAATTAATGAATACTTACGTGCCTTGCCTTTTAATTATTAGAATTAAAGAACATAGAAAGTTATGTTAAGGCTTTGGCCATTTAATCTAGTTGCTTTGCTCTTAGAGAATACCAGGTCCTCTTTTTCTGAGCCTGGAGTTTGTAGACAATAGTGAGTTAGAGCCAGTAATCATACCTCCTCTGAAGCCCACATGACTCTCTCTTTTCTTAAGCCCCAAACACACCAATAGCGAACAGTAGGAAGACATTTGAAAGTATAGATATTTGTTAGACACTGTGGCAGATTTTCTGGGTCTCTTTAGGAAAATCCCCTGGAACAAAGTCTAGAGATGTCCTACCTTGAGGTTGGCGTGGATCCAAAATGAGCCATGCACTGCTTATTGAGTAATCTCTTGGCACCTTATGAGATAACCTAGAAGATAGGGGGATGGACTATGCCTTTTTAGCCATCTTGTAGGAAAGACTTTGGAAGAAACTTTTTTTTTTTAAATGTGGTTTCCTGAAAGGAGATGGGGAATTGCTAGCCAGAGACCAGTGAGAAAAGTGATTCATGTTAAGGGATTAAACAAAAGGGAAAATGAATTCTATGTTGGAGGTTGCTTTTATTTGGTGAAACTTGTTTATCATGGGTCTCTGGTTAGGACTTAATTTTTTCTCAGTTTTGTAAACTAAATTGTACATTTTCCATAAGAGGCTCTACCTCCATTTTCCTCCATATGTTTCCCATAATCTGTATTTATGAGAGTTAATATGATTTTAACTGGTTTGGTGATAACCCACATGAGAGGTATTTCTTAACTGACTTTATTTTGTTCTTGTTTTAGTTTTGTTTAATTTGTATCTCTTTATAACTATGTGATCCCTCCCCTCTGGGTTGTAGGTGTACAGGAGTGTTCTCTTGAAAAGTATTCCAGGAGAAGTTTTGGCGTACAATGGTGATTATGAAATGACAGATGGTGGTAAGCTTACTCAACTCATATGCCATGCACACATAATACACCTTTGACTACATTGTATCAGGGTGGATGACAGCAGGAAGGAGAGGGAAGAGACTTGACCCTGAATATAAATTTTAAGTGCCCACCTCTAGGGACTTTCTTACTTTATCCTAAAATTTCCACTTTCTCTCAAAAACAATGCCAGCTGGGAATCAAGGCTTTAATTGTGAGCCTCTAGGGGTGTTTCAGATCGAAACTGTAACGCCATTTAATAATCTTCCAGAGTCTGACTTCACGATGTACAGGCAGCACTTACTTCTTTTTATTTAAGTATATCATTCCTAAGAAGTGGGAAATAACATAAGAGAATAAACCAGGTGATTGCTGAAACTTCTGGGGTTCCTTGCCTATTCTGTTTGTTTGATTTTTTTTTTTTTTTTTTTTTTTTTTTGGTATTTTCGAGACGGGGTTTCTCTGTGTATGTGTAGCCCTGGCTGTCCTGGAACTCACTCTGTAGACCAGGCTGGCCTCGAACTCGGAAATCCGCCTGCCTCTGCCTCCCCAAGTGCTGGGATTAAAGGTGTGCGCCACCACCGTCCGGCTCTTTTTTCTTTTTTGAGACAAGATTTCTAGCCCAGGCTAACGTCATCCCTGTACATCAGACAATGGCCTCGCAGTTCTGGTTCTTCTACCTCTTGATGCTTGGCACAGTTTATGAGATGCTGAAAATAGGATCCAGAACTTGGTGTACATTAGACAAGCACTCCACCGACTGAGCGACCCAAAAATGACTTTGAAGATGCATGCACAGGCTGGAGAGATGGCCCAGTCGTCGAGAGTGCCAACTGCTCTTGCAGAGCACCCGTGCGGTGGCTCCCTGCCCAGCAGCTGTCTCCTTGCCCCTACCTTCTCCATGTTTCAGTGCAAGGAACGTAGTCTGAGTCTTCTCAATCTGAATACTATGGCAGTCTGGGGAGAGGAACCAGCTGAGGTGTTGAGTTGTCCCTGAGAGCTGAACATGGGTTTCCCCACCACGGATTCCAGACAGTCCCGAGACACAGAGCTGCTTCCCTTGCAGTCTCTGCTCAAACGTTTGTGCACCTCCTGGGATGTGGGTCTCTGGGCCTAAGCACAGCCATGGATGGTTTCCTTTTGCTTTTCCATTTAACTTTAATCCTTGGAAAAATTTTCAAACCCAAGAGCCAAGCTAAAGTATCTAGTTTGTTTTTCTGTAACACTGAAAATTATAATCTAAAGAAAATGTTAAATAATTAGAGTTGATTCATATAATGAGATTGACCTACATCAGCTATTACTAGATTTCAGGGTTTATTTTCTATTACTATAACAAAATATCTGAGATTGCATAGTTAAGAAAAACAGAAATTTATGTTTTACACTCCTATTTACAACTCTTTTTTTTTTTTAAAAAGATTTATTTATTTATTATATGTAAGTACACTGTAGCTGTCTTCAGACACACCAGAAGAGGGCATCAGATATCATCACGGATGGCTGTGAGCCACCATGTGGTTGCTGGGAATTGAACTCAGGACCTCAGGAAGAGCAGTCAGTGCCCTTAACCACTGAGCCATCTCTCCAGCCCTTTACACTCCTAACGGTTGAAAAGCTCAAGATGCATGGATAGGCTGGAGAGATGGCTCAGTTGTCTGGGCCATTTGCTAGAGGGACCATTTCTAGCAAAGGCCTTCTTATTGATGGGGAGGTTCTGCACGATTCTGAAGTTGTGCAGGGTACCACATGTCAAAAGCAGCACCTCCCACAGGCAGAGTCAAATACTCAGATTATTTATTTTATTTTTAAGGACTGGAATCATGGGGGGTTTGGGTTTTTAGTTTCTTTATATGTGTAGATGCTGCATGTCTATGCACCACATGCATACAGTTAGTCCCCTTGGAGGCCAGAAGAAGGTATCAGATCCCCTGAAACTGGATAGAATGTGAGCCACCTTGTGGATGCTGGGGACTAAGCCCAGGTCCTCTGTAAGAGCAATAAGTGCTTTTAATCACTGGACTATTTCTCCAGACCACTTGGTTTTAAATATATTTTTTAAAATGTGTGTGTTATCTGTGTGTATGCACATGTGTACAGGTGTCCATGGAGGTCAGAAGAGTACTTTTCTAGCATGTGAAGACCCTGACTTTAGTCCTCAGCACTTAGCTATGGGAGATGACATCCAAAGTATGTCTAAGGTCCTTTTTGAGGTTCCCCAGATTTTCATGTCCTGGACCTGTTTTATAGTTTTCTGGTTTTCCTAAGGCAAAGGGATACTTCAATCCTGTTGAAAATAAGAACTCATCTTTGATATGTTGAATTTCTTTTAATTGGCAATAGGTTCTTCACTACTATAAAGATATAGGCTAGGCATGGTGGTACACACCTTTAATCCCAGCATTCAGGAGGTAGAGGCTGGTGGATCTCTCTGAGTTCAAAGAAAGCCTGATCTATAGAACTAGTTCTAGGACAGCCAGGGATGTTATACAGAGAAACCATGTCTCAAAAAATGAAAAAAAAATAATTTTTTTTAAAAGCAGAAGCAGCAGGTGATCTGTAAAGTAAGCTGAAGTTTACACTTTCCCTGAACTGAGTGCTGGGAGCCCACCGGGCCCGGAATGGCCTTGAAGTGGGACATAGCTTCCAACATTGCTGTAAAGACTGGCAGTCTTGGGCCTTGTAGCAGCTCTCTAACTGTATTGAATGCTTCCTGATAACTTCTAAAAGTCTAAAAACTTGCTTATTCTATGTTTAAAAAATGCTGGCTTCTTTTCTCTTAATGTTTGTGCATATAATTCATTGTGATTTATTTAATTCTTTATATTTTATTTCTGTAGCACTTATTTAAATAAGTGCTAAGGAAACAACTCTTTCTTACTGTTCTGGGCTAAGAACTTAACTCTTACTGTGCTGTGTTTGATCAAAGCACTAAGAACTTAACTCTTTATTACTGTGCTGTGTTTGATTAAAGCACTAAGAACTTAACTCTTTATTACTTGTCCCTTAGTAAGTGCTAATATCTGGCAGCTAACACATACTGTTTAGCAGCAGGAAATTAAGTGAAAGGATCTATTATCGCTGGTCCTCTCTTCTCTGGTTGGTCAGCCAGAAGCCTCTCTGGCTAAGCTGGTTAGTACTTTGTGAGCCAGAGAGGCAAGAAAGGAAAAGGATTCAGATGCTGTATACCGGCAGATATGCACAGACACAGACACAGGATTCAGATGCAGTATACCGGCAGATATGCACAGACACATATGCATGCAAACATTCTAATACCCATACTTTACCCGGGCCCAGTCATCTGTCACAATCAACTCCACAAGTGTTCATGCATGCTTGCATACATATACATATACCTACATATGTACATGTAGACAAGCAGACATGTACATTTGGATGGATGGATGGATGGATGGATGGATGGATGGATGGATGGAACAGAACTCCCCAAGCCAAACCATTCAACCAACAACTTTGTTTCTTTTCTCTGGTGTTTTATACCTTCTTAGACAAAAAGTTTTTTAGAAAATTACCTCAGAGATAAAATGTTACATAGAATGGGAGTTATAGAATGATGGTGATACTAAGTTCAAAGCAGTGTTTCATTATAATATACTTTAAAAATTCAAAGCAAGTAGCTGGGGCGGTGGTGGTGCACGCCTGTAATCCCAGCACTTGGGAGGCAGAGACTGGTGGATTTCTGAGTTCGAGGCCAACCTGGTCTACAGAGTGAGTTCCAGGACAGCCGGAGCTACACAGAGAAACCCTGTCTCGAAAAACAAAAAACAAAAACAAACAAAAAAAAAATTCAAAGCAAGTTTTAACATGGCCTTGCCTTATCATAGTATATTAATATTAGGAATTTTTCCTCAGATTTAATGTCCTCCGCCTTGCCTAGAGTAGCAAATCCATCATTGTCTTAGTTAGAATTTTATTCCCAGCACTTGGGAGGCAGAGGCAGGCGGATTTCTGAGTTCGAGGCCAGCCTGGTCTACAGAGTGAGTTCCAGGACAGCCAGGGCTACACAGAGAAACCCTGTCTCAAACCTCCCTCACCCCCCAAGGAAAAAAAAAGATTTTTACTGCTGTGAACAGATACCATGACCAAGGCAACTCTTATAAAAACAACATTTAACTGGGGCTGGCTTATAGGTCAGAGGTTCAGTCTAAGGCAGGAGCATAGCAGCATCCAGGCAGGCATGGTCCAGGAGGAGCTGAGAGTTCTACATCTTCATCTGAAGACTGCTAGGAGAAGACTGGCTTCCAGGCAGCTAGGATGAGGGTCTTAAAGCCCACGCTCACAGTAACACGTACTCCAACAAGGCCACACCTCCAAGCAGTGCCACTTGTGGGCCAAGCATATCCAAACCATGGCAGTCATACCTTGACAGTCTATGGCAGAACAATCTCGAGAAGATCACCTTCTAGTCTTAGCTTCTCATAGATGGCGCTTGGCAAGTGAGCAGACTGCAGCTCTGCTTAAAGTCAAGAGTCTATTCAAGTGGTGCCAACAGATAAGACAGCACCTTGGAGTGAACTTTGTTTTCTTTTTTAACAGCTGAGGGGATAACAATTGAAAACTAGAATTCCTGCTGTGCGAGAGAAACATGAGTCCTAGAATGTGCGGGCCACTTCTACCTCAGGCCTAAGTCCCAACACTCTGGAGGCCGAGGCAGCAAGAGGGTTCTAAGTTTGAGGTTATCTTTTACAGAATAAAACTTTCCAAAAAACAAACAACAAAGCCTACAACTTACTCTCCTCTCGTTTGCAAAAAGATAAACACAAGCAATTCATCTTGTTGTTGTTTGAGTGAGGGTCTTACTGTGTAGCCCCAACTGGCCTGGAACTCTGTGCTGGCATCAAAGATGTGCGTCCATTACACCTGGCTCCTTCCCCTTCTTCAGACAACCCATATGAGTATCTGTGGGCCTTCTTGAACTCTGAACTCAGGGTGTTTCTCTGCTGCCCATTTTGAAGTTGCTTAAGACCTAACCAGAGCTGGTTCCCTTTAATAAAGACCAGAGGTGACAGTGAGCTCAAAAACTGCCCCTGTGAAGTATGGTGTGAGCTGTCACTAGAGAGAGCACCACATGCAGTCCACCAATTACATCGCTCTACATTCTGGGTGGACTGTTTAGCAGTCTCCTGGTGTAGCCCAGGCTAGCTTTGACTCTCAATTCTCCCCCCTCCCCTCAGTCTTCCAAGGGCTGTGATGACAGGTGTGTGCCACTGCGTTCCCAGTGTGGTTTCTGAAGGATGCAGATAGATTTCTCTGAGAATATTATTGCTTTTTCATAAGGATTTGTGTTTCTTTTTAATTTTGTTAAAAGGAATGTAATCCAGGTTATTAACTTAATATTACAGAATACTTCTCACAATGCTGAATTCTTCTTAACAGATATAGAAGATGCCACAAAAACTCCCAACTGTTCCAGTGAAGCAGTGAAAGAGGAAAGAGGTGATCTTATCAAATTCTACAATACAATATATGTAGGAAGAGTGAAGTCATTTGCACTGAAGTATGATTTGTCCAATCAGGACCATATAGTAAGTTTTAAGTCTTGCTACTTCAAAAATGTTTAAATTTTATTTAAACTGTATTTATATAATTTCTCCTTTCTACTTTCAGTCCCTCCCATGTCCCCCACAACCTCTTCTCAAATTGATGGCCTCTTTTTCTTTATTATTACAACGTGTGTGTGTGTGTGTGTGTGTATACACATATATGTGTGTGTGTATATATATATATATATATGTATATGTATACATGCATAAATATATAAATATAACCTGCTGAGTCCATTTAATTTTGCATTTATATGTATGGTTTCAGGACTGGTCACTTTGTATTGGACAACCAGTAGACAATAGAAATAGAAATTTGTATCTTTTTAAACTGTGTGTGTGTGTGTGTGTGTGTGTGTGTGTGTGTGTGAGAGAGAGAGAGAGAGAGAGAGAGAGAGAGAGAGAGAGAGAGAGAGAGAGAGAGTCTCACTTTGTAGTTCTGGCTGTTCTGGCCTGGAACTCACTATGCAGACCTTGATGGCATCCAATTTACAGAGATCCTCCTGCCTCTGCAGGAGATTTCAGTCCGTTACTATCTTTAAGTTATTGTTGAGAGTTGTATATTGATTGCAGTTGTTTTGTTGGTTCTTTGTTTTTTCGTTGTTTGCTGTTTTTTGTTTTCAGTTTGTATTCTTACTCATGTTTGTATTTCATTCATGACTGCTTTGTTTGTTTTTTTTTTAGAGTCTCTTGGCAATGCTGCGTCTTATTTTTAGTCCAAAATATAGCTTCTGGTTCTCTCCTCTGAGTGGGTTGTTTTGGTGAACATGAACTTTTTCTTGATGTTCTATGGCAACTATGGCAGATAGCTTTGCTGGGAGCAAGAATCTGGGTCATGATCTTTTAGAATATTTGAGAGCTTCTTTCCAGACTTTTCTGGCTTTCAGTTTCCATTGAGAAACCAGCTGATATTCTGATGTGTATATATATAATTTTTCCTCTTTCAGCTTTTAATATTTTCATTTTTTGTTCTGTGTATTTAGTGTTTTAACTGTGATCTGCCTTGGAGAGTTTCTCTTCTGGTCTTATCTGGTTGGGGCTCTGTGTGCTTATATCTGTATGGGTGTGTCTTTTCTTAGTTTAGGGAAGTGTTCTCTGATCTTTGAAGGTCTGGTCTGTGCCATTGACCTCAAATTCTCTTCCTTCTTTTATTTCTCTTTAAAGATTTTTCTTCATAGTTTACCCTAGTTCCTGTAGACTGCTCAGACATGGGGGGAAAGCCAATAAAAAGTTTTTATTATTAGGCTGGCAACTACAAGATCTGTAGGACCCCAGTGTAGCCTTTCTTAGGGAGAGCTTTTAAGAACAAAAACTGTATCCCAAGTTGACATACTTCAGTTAACGAGCAGTTAGCCAGAAGCAAAACTACGACAGCCAAAAGGTTAGCACGTTTAGAGACTATCCCAGAGTTTGGACTTTTGGTTTTTTGTTGTTGTTGTTGGTTGTTTGTTTTGGAATTGTTTTTGTTTTTGAGACAAGGTTTCTCTGTATAGCCCTGGCTGTCTTGGAACTCGCTCTGTAGACCAGGCTGGCCTCAAACTCAGAAATCTGCCTGCCTCTGCCTCAGAAGTGCTGGGATCAAAGGTGTGTGCCGCCACCACCCAATGGCAGCAAGATTTTTTAATTACTCCTGATCAATTAGCATAGAAACAACAAACAACGGGTTTCTCCCAAAGCCATACATAGTTTATCTTTATGCCTTGAAGAGTAAGTCTAAGCCTCTCCAATTTTGTAGGATCATTTCTGCAAAGGAATGTAAATTGTTTTAATTCAGAAACAAAATTGTAATATCTCTAGGCCCTGGTAAACCTGTCTATTTAGTTCGGAAGCACTGGAAGAGGCCCATGTCCACCAACTGTCTCAGGCGCTTGGTGGTACTGCTCTTTTCCAAGTGACTTACCCCACAAGGCAAAAGAGCAGAGTGAGGGAAGTGTCTAGGGTAAAGGTTGCCTACTAGGCAAGTTTCAGCTCCCTCTAAGGCCTCTAACGTTAATTTGGGCTCTCCCCCAGTCACACTGAGTCTTGGCACTCAGTGTGCTAACAGGCAGGCTGGTGAGTTCCTGTCCCTGTGTAGTATGGTGGCTGAGTGTCTGAGCATAACCAGCAGTCCTGCCTGGTTTCTGGCTGTAGATGATTAACTCTGTCTCCAGAGTCCCTTCCTGTGGCAGAGAGTCTGATTTCCCAGGTTTTCTCCAAAGCCAGAACCTTTTCTAAGTAATTTTTCAGAAAGCTTCAGTTTTGCAACCCCAGTTTCTGCAATGGAAACTACCTTATTCCTGGAAGCTAGGAGGCCCAACTGCAGGGCATGCATAGAATTGTATTCTGTCTCAAAAGCAAACTTGCATATCTTTCCTTTCTTCAATACAACCAGACAGTTAAATGGGCATCAGTCAATAAAGTTACAGATGGTACATGGGCTGATGCTCTGTGGTCACACCGACTCTCATCTCCCCTCTGTCTGTCTTCCTAGTTCCCAGATCCAGGTCTGAGGACTGTGGGGTTAGATCATAACCTGTATTTATCCCAAACAGAAGACTCAGGAGGAGGTAGAGCAGAAGGGCCTGAACCCCAATGAAATCTTAATTCTTTTTTTTTTTTTTTTTTGGTTTTTCGAGACAGAGTTTCTCTGTGTAGTCCTGGCTGTCCTGGAACTCACTCTGTAGACCAGGCTGGCCTCGAACTCAGAAATCCACCTGCCTCTGCCTCCCAAGTGCTGGGATTACAGGCGTGCGCCACCACGCCCGGCTGAAATCTTAATTCTTTTTAAAAAAAAAATTATTTAATTTTTAATGTTTATGACTACACTATCGCTGTCTTCAGACACACCAGAAGAGGGCATTGTGTCCTATTACAGATGTCTGTGAGCCACCATGTGGTTGCTGGGAATTGACCTTTGAACATCTAGAAGAACAGTCAGTGCTCTGAACCTCTCAGCTATCTCTCCAGCCCTAAACCTTAATTTTAATGGTTCAGTAGTGCAGCGACAGGCCATTGGCAGTGGTGTCCCAGGTATGGTGGCTTTCATCTTCTTGACCCAGGTATGGTGGCTCCCTAGTATAATGCCAGCTACCTTCACAGCTGTAGGAATGAAGAGAACCACTTTGGAGGATCCTTTCCAAATTGCTTCCAGAATTGTGGTGCCCCTCCGTGGAGGGTGTCTCAATGGTATGAGGTGCAGTGATTACACGCTCCTCACTCACAATTAACCAGTTTGTTGGGTTTTGTCGTTTTGCGTTGTTCTTCCGTCAGACTGGCAGTAGCCATCACAGCTCTTAGATAGGCAGATCATCCTGTGGCTACAGGATCCAATCATTTGGACAGTTATGTCATAGGACATCTCCATGGCTCTGAAGTTTGAATTAAAGCCTCTTTTGTAGGGCTGGAGCCTCAAATGTTTTTTGCTTAGTCTCAGTTGAGGTTCGGGGCTTGGTGCTCCGCTTTGTACTTGTGTACAGAGGCCTACCTCTTCCCACAAACTAGTATCCAGAGGCAACGATGCCCAGTTGGACCTGTAACTCTTGAACCTGTCACTTAGTCTTTGAAATTGAGATCTAAAGATGGCAGCAATCCTGAGACAGGTTCCTTTTGCCTCTCTTCAGTTGGTAGCCAAGATGGTTGCCTATCATGGACAAAGTTGGGCTTTTTGTTTGTTTGTTTTTTTGGTTTTTTTGAGACTTTTTCTGTATAACCCTGGCTCCTGGCTGTCCTGGAACTCACTCTGTAGACCAGGCTGGCCTCGAACTCAGAAATCCGCCTGCCTCTGCCTCCCAAGTGCTGGGATTAAAGGCGTCCACCACCACCGCCCAGCTCTGCCTTTCTAACCTAGGTAATATAGACTGCAATTTCTCTTTGTGTTTCCAGGGTCATTGGATATTCTTTGATCTGGACTGGAGTAGCTGAACTGATTAAACAATTATAGGATCTTGGTGTTGGGCCAGTTCTGAGGGGTTGATTTCTGCCCATACCCTGGGTGTCTTTGTTGTCAGTCTGCAATAGTCTAACAGTATCTTTTGGTTTGAGGCAGTATTCTTCTGACAGAGGGTAAGACACCACAATTTTGCTGAGTTTCTGTAAGTCTAACTGCATCTCATCATCTGAGGTGATGGTGACTTTCAGTTTATGTAAAAGATCTTGTCCTAGTCAGTTCTCTGTTAAACACATTTTGAGCTACCTCCAACAACTAGGAACTATTTGTACCTTAAAATTTTTCTAAGTTTCACAACTTTTTTTCTAGGCTGACTGTGTGACAAAGGAAATCTTTTTAGTGAAAATTGTTTAAAGTCTCCTAGGTCAGTGTTGAACAGAAGAGGAATTCCATTTTGTTGAGCAGCAGCTCCTATGCCAGAGAAATCACGAAAGAGTAAGGAGTGGAGCTTCTTTCTCCCTCCTCGAGACTGCGTAGAGGCAGGGAGCAAAGGACTGTGCACCTCAGAGCCGATCTCCTCCCTGTGTGCTTCGATGCCAGCCCCCACCCCTGTGCATGAGAGGCCTAGCTCCTCCCCACCTCCCCTACAGGAACTAACCCTAACCCTAACCCTAACCCTAACCCTAACCCTAACCCTAACCCTAACCCTAACCCTAACCCTAACCCTAACCCTAACCCTAACCCTAACCGACCAGTCAGGGAAGAAACACAAGGGAGTGCTCTGGCGTAGGACAGATGAAGGGTCTTTTGAGGTTTTTTTTGGGCAGCCTGGCAGAGCCGAAAGGACTTTGGTCCCCAGCAAGAGGAGGCAGGTCTTAACCGGGGTGGGAGTGGCTCTCACACCAGAAACAGCCACATGTCAATCCAGATAGAAAGACACACAGATAGGCTGGCAGGCAGGCAGACAAGACAGACAGATGGACAGGACAAGACAACCAGGTATAGCCAGGACACATTTATACACCTGAACAGAAGGGGGCTCCAGTGAGGTGTCATGTGGATCCAGACACTGGATCAGCAGTTCTGACCTTTCCTGGTATCTGAACAGAAGGCTCCTCAACCAGACCTACTTCAAGAGGTGACAGACCAGGCAACTTTTTAATGTTTCCTTTTGGGGTGAAAGTGTCAGATTCTTCCCCAGCTTTAGGCAGCAAATGATCAAAGGGCGTCTTGGGGGTGTGTGTCTTAGGTGCCCAGGGATCCTAGGGCACTGCACGGCTCTTCCATACTCTGAGGGCCTCAGACACAGACTGGTCTCTGGGGATCTCAGTGGACCCTCCAGAAATGTGGGGTATTCACTAGAGAAAACTGTTTTAGACGTGGCTTTAAGCCAATACAAAGTTTTTATTAGCCAGCCGGCAACTACCCTGGGTGTTTGGGATCCCAGTGTAGCACTGAGCCTTTCTCAGGGAAAGCTTTTAAGCATAAAAACCATGTCCTGGGCTGACACACTTCAAGTTAACAAGTACAGCTAGCCACAAGCAGAGCTTCAGAAGTCAAAATGCCAGGTGGATGTATTTAGATACTTTCCCAGAACTATATGGACTTTGGTGGATTAGGTCTTGTCTCTGTTTTAGTTTTGGCAGGTGGTGCAGTGCACTGATATGTAGAGCTGGAATGGTACTCCCATCATGGAATCAGTTGTGCTAAGGTCTGGGGCCTGTCACACCCGTTCTGTGTTTCTGAAAATGGTTTTATACTTTTTTCCTTGCGTGGTCTAGTTCTTTTCCTATGTTTTTGAGACCCAAGTCTGTCTTCTACTTTCCAGGCTTTGCCTGAGTTCTCTGGCTGGAATCCTGATGTTTTCAATTCCATCTTCCCTTCAGCTTGAGCTTCCGTCAGTGTTCTCTCTGTGGAACCCAGTTGTCAGGGCTGGATTGAGTCTGCCCCTCCTTCAGCCTGTTGGCGCGTTCCTGGGCTTTACTCAGGAGTGTACTTTCATTCTTCTTTATCAGCCAGTGAGACTTGCTTGTGGCTGTTTGTGGTGGTACAGGGGCTGCTGGGGCTGTTTTATGATATTTGGAATTGAGTGAGCCCAACCCCTATTGTTACCTCCATGATATGAACATGATATGTGCCTGTGATTTGTCCCAGTCATTTGTGTTCTTGTCATTGTTTTGGCAAGACAGAGTCCAGGCTAGGCTATCATGCAAATCCTCCTGCCTCTGTTCCCGAGTGTAGGATTACAAACGTGCCAATGTGGCTAGCTTGTCCAGAACCTTCAAAACTAGGTACAGGATTTCTCGGTGATTGAAGTGATCATTAGTAGTAGATTATTAGTAGTAGATTATTAGTAGTTGATGTAAACAATGAATAATAAGTTTTTGCCTTTTCAACCATAAAAAAGCCCTTAAAATGTAATATCTTCTAACAAAGAGCTACAAAGAACAATATGGTTGTTTTATCCTTTTGTCTTAAAAATATGATTTCTGGATCCCTTCAGATGGATGCTCCACCCCTCTCTCCTTTCCCACACATTAAGCAGCAGCCGGGCTCTCCCCGCCGCATTTCCCAGCAGCATTCCATTTACGTTTCTCCACACAAGAACGGATCGGGCCTCACCCCCAGGAGCGCACTGCTGTACAAGTTCAATGGCAGCCCTTCTAAGGTACGGTGCGTCCAGACTGCTTCAGAGCGTCTCTTGTGCATACTTGTTCAGTGCTGGGTTTCTGGTTAGAATTTTCAAGTAACTGAAAAAGTTGGATTTCAAGTAACTTTATCTCTTAAAACTGGAGTTCAGTTTGTCAGCCAGCAGCCTTTCATGTTTTTGTCATAAAGTTGCCACTAAGGAAATGTACACTACTAACTGTGCCATGCTCATGTGGCAGAAACCCTGCCATTACTATGCACCGTGGTGCATACCTGTGAGGCTTGCCCTTAGCTGTTGAGATGCTTGAACAGCCTCAGAAGCGGGGCTGACAGGTACTGCTAAGACCGATTGTTGGTGTACGAAGTTTTTTAGAAACGTGGTTAACAAGGTTCAACAGTGTGTAGGAGCTCTGCAAAGAGTGCAGACCCCCGGAGCCAGAGACAGACAACATGGCCGGAGTGTAGACGTTCTGAAATGGAGTCAGGCCCATCGGGCATTGTACAGGATTCTAGAGAACCAGGCTCTCTGCTTCTCTAGCAGGGCAGGCAAGTGGGTGGGAAACAGGTGGTGTGACTACCAGTGCCTCTTTGATGTATCCTCCAAGCCTGTATACTGAACATCCCAAGGAAAAAAATCCCAGGTACCTTTAAATAGTTAGCTGAGATTCACAGAGAGCACTGGCGTCAGTAGGAAGCCTGTCAGCATCTCGAGCAAGGGAGAGGATGCTGTGGTATTGTGACGTGAACAGCAGTCTGATCTGTATCCTAACAGTGCCAAGGCAGGAAGAGTTTGAGTTCAGGTCCAGCCTGGACTACACAGTAAGACACTGTCTCCCAGAAAGAGCAGTGTTTGGTTTGGCAGATGTAGCTCTCTGGTAAAGAGCTTGTGAAGCATAAGCCAGTCCTTGGATTTGATCCTAGTACCATAGAAAGAGAGGACAAGGAGAAGAGCATCACATTGAGCTGAGGAAGCGTAGTCTATTGCTTCTTGCGAGCATTTCAGGAGTGCTAAGCTGTTGTTTTTCTAGGGTGTGTGTGTGTTTGGTATTGTTTGTTATTGAAACAGACTTTATGTAGCCCTGGCTGTCCTGGAACTCACTCTGTAGACCAGGCTGGCCTCGAACTCAGAACCGCCTGCCTCTGCCTCCCAAGTGCTGGGATTTAAGGTGTGCGCCACTACCACCCGGCTCAGGCTGGTCTCAAACTCATAGAAATCTGCCTGCTTTTGCCTCTCAAGTGCTGGGATTAATGGCCTGTTCCACCACTGCCTGGCTGCTATTATTATTATTATTATTATTATTATTATTATTATTATTATTGATGTTGGTTTGGGTTTGTTAATTTTTACTTTTTTATTTTATTTAAGTGTTTTGCCTGCATATATGTCTGTGCACCACTTGTGTGCTTGGTGCTTTTGGAGACTAGAAGATGGAATTGTATCCCCTGGAACGACAGTTGTAGTTGTTAGCTGCCATGTGGGTGCTAGGAATGAAATCTGGATCCTTCAGGAGAACAGGCAATGCTATTAACCACTAAACAATTTCTCTGGCCTCTGTTTGTTTTGTTGATTTTGTTTTTGTTTTGTTTTGCTTTGCTTTTGGCTTATTTTGAGAAGTGTCTCAAAAAATGTCCTAGCTGCCCTCAGGTCAGTGAAAAGTTAGAAAGCAGGGGCCTACTCTTCTGTCTAGGTTTATGGAGCGACTAGCTTCATCTTTACTCAGTCTATTGTTAGAGACATGTCAGAGATAGGCTTTTTCAGTATTTCCAGGGCTGCACTGCACAGCAGCATCTTAAGTCTCTAGAAGCCACAGTTCCAGCTCCTTAACTCCGCCTCAGTTTCCTGTATGGTTCCATGCTGACTGAGGTCTTACTATACTTACCCAGGAAAATTGACCAAGATGAGACTTGTCCCATAAAGGTGTTTAGAAGATATTAGACTGTCTGAAGTCCAAGACAGTGATTCCTGAATTAGAGTTGGAATCCCCTTGGGGAGCTTGCTGAATACTAGGCCTGTCCTGCAGACCTGTGGAATCACAGAGAGCTAGCAGGTAGGCCCAGGTGAAACATTCACTTGAAACAACTGGAATGCAGTTTCAGGAACCCCTCTCCTGAGCCTGTAATGTCTGCATTACCTGGGGTGACTCACAGACCCCACACCAGCTCAATCTGAGTAATTTCCAGGCAATCAGTAAGCACATCAGAGTGTATCAGCATTACTGGGTTAAACCAGGAATATGTCAGTCTGAGGCAGACAGACTTCCAGTAGTTCAAGGCCAGCCTGACACTGTCTCAGAGAAAAGAAAAGGACCAATAGGTTAATACACCTCCCACCAAGCCTGATGACCTGACTTCCATCCCTGAGACCTTATGAGATGTCTACATGTACACTGCATATGCACCTGCTCTCACAACAAACAAACACATACACACACACACACACACACACACACACACACTTTCCACGGACTTACATTCAATTCCCAGCAACCAATCAGTGGCTCATAACTATCTCTAATGCCAGTCTCTGAGGATTTGACATTCTGTTATGACCTCTGTGGGCACCAGGCATGCACACAGCATACATACACATATGTAAACAAAACATTCATACACATTAAATAAGTGAGTAATAAATGAAGAGATTTAACAAACAAACGAACTTGGGTTGCAGCTGGAGTGATCAGAAGCACTTGCTGACTGTCCTGGCTGTTTTATGTCAACTTGACACAAGCTAGAGTCAGCAGACAGGAAGGAGCCTCCCTTGAGGAAATGCCTCCATGAGATCCAGCTGTAAGGCATTTTCTCACCTAGTGATCAGTTGTGAAGAGCCCAGCCCATTGTGGGTGAGGCCACCATCCTTGTCTGGTGTAATCCTTTCCTGTAAGAAAACAGGCTGAGCAGGCCACTAAGCAGCACTAATCTATGACCTCTGCATCAGCTCCTGCCTCCGGGATTCCGTGATGGACAGTGGTCTGGAAATGTAAGCTGAATAAACCCTTTCCTCCCTAACTTGATTTTTGGTCATGGTGTTTTGTTGAGGCAATAGAAACCCTAAGACATTGCACAGTCCTGGTGACCTGAATTCTGACTCAGGAATCCACACTGGAAAGGGAGAAACCAACTCTCAAAAGTTGTTCCCTGACCTCTGTATATATGCCACAGCAGTAATGTACCCCCCACCACACACACACACACACACACACACACACACACACACATTAAATAAACACAACGTGGATTGCTAGGCCCTGTCACAAGATGTCTGACTTAGGAAGTGGGCGATAAAACTTGTGCGTTTGCATTTGTGACATCAGTTCCCCATTGCCTCTGCTACCTCTGGTCTGGATTTTGAAAACTAATGTTAAGAGGTACATCATTTTCTAAAACCACTCAAAAAGCTACCACTGTAAGTTGGTTTAGATTCAGAAGATAATCTCTGTACCAGTGCTTAGATTGGGGTAGAAGATAGGAGGAGGAAAAGCTAGTTTAGTTCTTTACATAAATGTTTTCCTGCCTTTTACACATGCCCCCTTGCTTTTGTAGAGTTTGAAAGACATCAACAACATGATAAGGCAAGGCGAGCAGAAAACCAAGAAGCGAGTGATAGCCATCGGTGGGGACGCAGGGTCACCTGCCAAACGGCTCTGCCAAGAGAACGACGACGTTCTACTCAAAAGACTGCAAGACGTCGTCAGTGAAAGAGCAAATCATTAATGCCGCCCTTTGCCTGAGCACAGCACTTTTGGATTGTTCTGGAGAAAGCTGGAGGCTCCATCCTTCACATCTTTATCACTGGGTTATACAAAAACTTGCACCAAAAGTAAGCTTTTTAAAAGCATTTATTCACCCTGTATATCTGACAGACATATATTTTGAGGTAGATTAGAAAAGAAAGTTTTAAGTGCCTTCATAAGTAGTAATGAGATTTTTTTTAAGTATTTGTTCCTAGGGTTGCTTTTTAGGGTGAATTAAGGAGGAACTATTTTTTAACTGTCTTTTTAAAATGATCAAATATCTCCTGTGCTTTTTAACATCGGGCAGTGAGTCTCTGAGGTACTTGTCCTGTCTGCTCGTGTTGAAGCAGGTTTAGCTCCCGAAGTAGGAGAGCTCACTGGTGTTCCAGACTGCCTCTGCCTCGGGCCTGCTGGAGCAGCTGCACCGCAGAGCCACCAGCGTGCGGGGCAGCCTGTGCCCTGTCCCCCCTCTCACTGACTACACGCTGCTCTGGACCTGGGCTCTTTGTTCCTTTTAGCTTGATGTTACAACCCTACAAAAGGATGCTCATCTTTAAAACTAGGATTTTCATGATATTGCCTTAATTATTTTATGTGATTGTATTCACTTATATAGTTCTCAAAATAAGAAACTGTTTCTTAATGTAGGAGAATAAAAGTCAGATAAATGAGAAATTAAATTTCCTAAGTAAAATAGCATTATGATAAGATCATTCATTCATTCGTGTTGGCACAGTGGGACATGCCTATAATTCCAGCACACAGGAGGATGGCTGGGAATTTCAGGCCAACGTGACTACATAGCAAGACCCTGACTTAAAGAGCAAAATTATTCATTCTCATTGTTGATTTAATTTCCTGAAAATATTTAAAGCTTTCACATTAACATCGCTTCATGCCTTGTAAGCGAAATACTTCAGTTTAAGAGCTGCTTTTCCTTTATTTTGTATCGCCCTTTGTTCCAGTAATTATGGTTTCTCAGGAGTTTCCCTTGGGGTGTAACTCCTGCGTCCCCTTGAGGATCTTTCCACACTGGAGGTTTACCCTTCTGAAGAATCAGGCCGCTAGTGTTCACCTTGTCTTCCGTGTGTGTAGCCTCGGAAGGATGTGCATAAGCCATTTAAATTAATAGTTAGATGATGTGTCAGTATAAATATTTTTAGCTGCAAACCTTATTTTTTAAAATATAAAGTGTGGGCTTGGCAGTCTAGCCCAGCGTGTCTGACATGTTCACCGCTAGCTAATTTGAATTAGTCTAAGATTCGGCTGCCAATTAATGATGAATGGTAACCAAAGTTTTATTTTTAAATTTTAAAAAGAGGTTTGGGTTATGTTTTGCTTTCTGAAAATTGTATTCTGTGTTTTGTGTAGTATCTACACATGTTATAATAAGCCAAATAATAGTCTGTCTTGAGTCCTTGTACATATTTCTGTGTAGCTATAACTACTGTATCACTTTTATTATTAATGTACAAAATATAAATGTAGATTTACGCAGTGACTATGTTAAAAAACTTAAGACATGAATTTGCCAATTTTCAGGACTTTGTATTAATGTATATAAAATAGTTAATAAAAATTAGAATTTTAAAAACTTAAACTATTGTACTTTCTACTGTATAACTAGAAGCAAATGTGCAGCTATCTAAAATACATGTCTTGGGTTGGAGCAATGTCTCAGCTGATAGAAGCACTGGCTGGTCTTGCAAAAAACAGCTTCTAACGGCCTATATACAGTTCCAAGGGATGCAATACCTTCTGCTAGCCTCCGCGGGAACCTATATGCATGTGTATGCGTGCGCTCACACACACACAGATTACTTAAATGAGAATACCCCCACACACATTACTCCCCTTATATGCCTTAGTAGTTGAAGGGTTAGACTGTGCGACCTTGTTGGAGGGGGTATGTCACTGGGGGAGGGCTTTGAGGTTTCAAAAAGTTCATGCTGACCGAAAGTCCTGCTGCTTATGGGAAAGTCCTGAGCTTGATAAAATATAGCCTCTTGTCTTCGAGGCTTCCTCTTCTCAACTTGGGGGGGGATCTCAGACCCCAAACCCAATACCTGCAGAAAGTGACATAGCCTGGGTTAGATTACAGGTTCCGCTTCCTTTCTCCAGATAAGAACCTGAAATGCCTCCCCATGCCAATGGTACATCTAAGTACCTTCAGCCTTCAGCCAGACCTTTGCCCACCCTGGATATTTATACCTCCTTCCTCTAAGCTATATAACACTTGGTTCACCCCCAGTAAAAGTGATCTGTCTCCCTGAAGCTGGCCCCAGTGTGTCCTTATTAGGTATTACCATTTGTGTTCCCAAGGCCTCTGCCCACCCCCACCCCGTCTATAACCCCAGCTCCAATGTCCTCATGGACCATCGTCTGCCAATGAGCTTCGGAGGCAGGGAGGGTCACGTCAGCCATCCCCAGTCTGCTCTCTGCCTCTTGCTTGCAGTTTGAGGTGCAGGTCTCAGCTGTTTCTGCCATCATGCCTTCTACTAGCCGCTCACCCTCTGGAACTATATAGTAGTACATGCTGTGTAGCATGCATGAAGCCCTAGGTCTCACGGTCAGCACAACATAAAACTGGGCATGGTGGTACGCCTCTAATCTCAGCATTTGGGAGGTGGAGGAAGAAGGGTGTTGTCTTAGTCAGGATTTCTATTCCTGCACAAAATATCATGCTCTCTTATTAAACCCAGGCCAACCAACCCAGGGATAGCACCACCCACAGTGGGCTGTACTGGAGGACTGTCTTGACTCACAGGCTTCCAATAGTGACATAGAGACTTAATGAATTGCTAGCCTTAGAGCTAGGCTTGTTTCCTGACTAGCACATTATCTTAGTTAACCCATTTACTGTGATCTACATCCATTACTTTAGTCCCGGCACCTGTTACTTTCTCTGTGTCTGACTACAGAATCTCCCATGCTTGATTCTTTCCCAGAGTTCCTGTCTCTGCCAGATGTCCCACCTTTCCTCTCCTGACCTGCTATAGACCATCAGCTCTTTATTAAACCAGTCAGAGGTGATGGAGGGTCCCCAATGGAGGAGCTAGAGAAAAGACCCAAGGAGCTGACGGGGTTTGCAGCAGTATAGGAAGAACAACAATATGAGCCACCCAGTACCCCCAGAGCTCCCAGGGACTAAACCACCAACCAAAGAGTACATATGGAGGAACCCATGGCTCCAGATGCATATGCAGCAGAGGATGGCCTTAGACATCAAAGGGAGGAGAGGCCCTTGGTCCTGAGAAGGCTCAGTGCCCCAGTATAGGGGAATGCCAGGACAGGGAATCAGGAGTGGGTGGGTTGGTGAGCAGGGGCAGGGGGGATGGGTTAGGGGATTTTCAAGGGGGGGGTGGAGAGCAGGAAAGAGGACAATATTTGAAATATAAATAAAGAATATATCTAATTTTAAAAAACCCTAAGACAAGTGATGCTTCATAAAAATAACAATACCAAAATCCAGCCAGAACTCAGCTCTTTGCTGGTGCAGAAATCGATGTTTGAATAATACAAAGACAACCTTTGCCCAGTTCACAAGAAGATTATCCCAACAGGCCGGGCCTGCCCCCATCACTCACTAATTAAGAAGATGCCCCCACAGGCATGCCTGAAGCCTAATCTCAATAGGGCATTTTCTCAATTGAGTTTTCTTCCTCTCAGATGACTTCACCTTGAATGAGGTTGATATAAGACTATCCAGCACAGAGGGTCAGGAAATTCAAGGTCATTTCCATAACAAGTTCAAATTGGAGACCAGCCTGGGCACATGAGACCTTATCTCAAAAACAAGAAAAGAGACCAACGGGCCTTAGATACCCATCAACAGATGAATGGATTTTTTTTTTTTTTTTTTTTTTTTTTTTTAGTTTTTCGAGACAGGGTTTCTCTGTATAGCCCTGGCTGTCCTGGAACTCACTCTGTAGACCAGGCTGGCCTCGAACTCAAAGATCCTCTGCCTCCCAAGTGCTGGGATTAAAGGCGTGCGCCACCACCGCCCGGCTTAGATGAATGGATTTTTAAGAATGACATACACACAGCCGGGCAGTGGTGGCTCACGCCTGGAATCCCAGCTCTTGGGAGGCAGAGGCAGGCAGATTTCTGAGTTCGAGGCCAGCCTGGTCTACAGAGTGAGTTCCAGGACAGCCAGGGCTATACAGAGAAACCCTGTCTCAAAAAAACCAAATCAGAAAAAAAAAAAAGAAGAAGAAGAAGAAGAAGAAGAAGAATGACATACACACAATGATATTTTATTTAGACATAAAAAACGGTAAGCCCCCCCCCAAAAAAATGAGCTTACTGTTAAACATCTGAGAGTGATAAAAGCAAACAAGTAACAAACTTCAGGGACTGTGGAGAGTCGGTGCGACACAGGTCCACAATCGAATCATCCTGGGCTATCTCAGCCCCCTAAGTCACCATTTGTTAGCCCACTCTGTATTTGCTCTAGTATCTTTGTCACTATTAGGCAAATTTTTTCGAAATGTACAGCCAAGGCCCTAGCTTCCATCAACCCAAAAGCTAGGAAGGTCATCACATAGCATCTGGGGCTGTAGTATTGATCTATCTACTCTAATCTGCCTATTTGGTATTTCCAACAATGTCTTTAACTATTTTATTTATAATTTCTTTGTTCTGTTACTATTAAAAACGTGAACTGTTGCCTTGGCACATGGTCTTTGGGGCAGAAGGAGTCTGTGTTCCAGACTGCGGACACATCCTTACGTCCAGAATAAAGTATCTCTTCTTTCTCTTATAGTAAGAGTTATGTTCTTGTCAGTAAGAAAGAAATTACATCATTTACAGGGAAACAGGATGACTGTGTAAAGCTGAACTATTTTCTCTCATGCAGAATCTAGATGTTTTTTGACCTGTAAATACATAGTATGAGTGTGATATGCACGCACCATAGATAAGTCTCAAACTATGTACTAAAAGAACTCAGATACCAAGGGCTATGTTATACAAACACATAACATTTATATTAAAATCTAGAAAATCGCCGGGCGGTGGTGGCGCACGCCTTTAATCCCAGCACTTGGGAGGCAGAGGCAGGCGGATTTCTGAGTTCAAGGCCAGCCTGGTCTACCGAGTGAGTTCCAGGACAGCCGGAGCTACACAGAGAAACCCTGTCTCGAAAAACAAAAAAAAAAAAAAAAAAAAATCTAGAAAATCTACAGTGACAAAGCAGACCAACTGTTGGCCAGGTATGCGCCTTCCTCCAAGCTAATTGTAGCAACAAGTCTCCTTCCCGTTGTTGTTCAGACCACCAAGCAAATCCATGCTGGCAAAAGAGAAGCTGATGGGGCTCCACTTTCTCTTAGGAGTCTGTACAGTATATAAAATGTGACTTAACTCCTCCCACAGAGTCTATGGTTTTTGGTTTTTGGTTTTTGTTTTTCTTTTTTTGGCTGTCCTGGAACTAGCTTTGTAGACCACCAGGCTTGGCCTTGAATTCATAGAGATCCACCTGTCTCTGCCTCCAGAAGTGCTGGGACTAAAGATGTATACCTCCACACCAAGTTTTCCACAGTCTGGCCATGCAATGTCTTAAAAGCAATAGTGCTATTACTTAGCTTAAGTTCTAGAGAAAAAAATTAAAAGCTAATTAGGTGCAAGTTTCATGGCACTTGGTTTGTGTGTGACGCTGGACCAGTAAGTCCTATCACCTTTTTTTTTTTTTTTTTTTTTTTTTTTTTTGGTGGGTGAAATGTTCTGTAGATATCTGTTAAATTCATTGGTTCATAACTTCTGTTAGTTTCACGGTGTCTCTGTTTAGTGTCTGTTTCAATGATCTGTGCATTGGTGAGAGTAGGGTGTTGAACTCTCCCACTGTTATTGTGTGAGGTGCAATGCGTGCTGTGAGCTTTAGCTACATTTCTTTTGCAAAGTAGGTGCCCAAACCGGGCGGTGGTGGCACACACCTGTAATCCCAGCACTTGGGAGGCAGAGGCAGGCGGATTTCTGAGTTCGAGGCCAGCCTGGTCTACAGAGTGAGTTCCAGGACAGCCAGGGCTATACAGAGAAACCCTGTCTCAAAACAAAAACAAAAACAAAAACAAAAACAAAAACAAAAAAAAACAAAAAACAAAAACAAAAGCAAAGTAGGTGCCCTTGCATTTGGGACATAGATGTTCATAACTGAGAGTTCATCTTGGTGGATTATGTGGTGTCCTTCCCTATCTTTTTTTGATAACTTTTGGTTTAAAGTTATTTTATTGGATATTAGAATGGCTACTCCAGGTTTTTCCTTGGGACCATTTGCTTGGAAATTCTTTTTCCAGCCTTTTAGTTTGAGGTAGTGTCTGCCTTTGTCACTGAAGTATGTTTCCTGTCTGCAGCAAAATGCGGGGTCCTAATTAAGTATTCAGTCTGTCAGCCTATGTCTTTTTATTGGGGAATTGAGTCCATTGATATTGAGAGATATTAAGGACCAATGGGCCGGGTGTGGTGGCGCATGCCTGTAATCCCAGCACTTGGGAGGCAGAGGCAGGCGGATTACTGAGTTCGAGGCCAGCCTGGTCTACAGAGTGAGTTCCAGGACAGCTAGGGCTACACAGAGAAACCCTGTCTCAAAAAAAAAAACAAAAACAAACAAACAAACAAACAAACAAAGGACCAATGGTGGTTGCTTTCTGTTATCTTTGTTGTTAGAGATGGAATTATATTTTGTCATTTGTGTTTGTTGTGAGAAAATTAATTTCTTGCTTTTTCTTGGGTGTAGTTTCCTTCCTGGTTTACCAGGTACATCTTGGGACTAAGCTATGCAACGTCTCTGTGAACCCTTAGGAAGAACAACTCCATAAATCTCAGCTATCAATCACTATTTACAAAAGGCTACTTCAAGGTCTAGGTGCCATCACTCCAAAATTCATGCCAGATGCAATGACTCTGCTAAGATTCTGCTACATGTACATGCATGTGCAGGTGTGCCCGTCCATGTGCATGTCGCTGTCTACATGGAATGGTCAGAGGATCACATGTAGGGTCCTGTTCTATCACTCTTTGCTTTATCCCCCCCCTTTGTTTTGCTTTTTTTTTGTTTTGTTTTGTTTTGTTTTGTTTTGTTTTGTTTTGTTTTGTTTTAAGATTAGGTCTCCGGCTAGCGTGGTACTTGCTAGGCATACGAGGCTGGCCTCAAGCTCACAGAGATGCCCCTGCCTCTGCCTCATGAGTGCTGGAATTAAGGATGTGCACCATGACAACTAACAAGACAGCCCCCTCGTCCCCTGCCCTGTCCCCACTGCTAGAGTTACAGATGTGCTGAGCCCCACACGGGTCTCCCCACCCGCTCAGTGAGCATTCCTACCCACTGAGCTCTCTGTGGTTGCTGTTAAAACAGGGACTCACTGTGTTGATCAGGCCATCCTGAACTCATGATCCCCTTGCCTCTCTCTGTCTTCTTAAGAGCTGGGATTTATTTTTATTTATTTATTTTAAGAATTTGGGTTTGGCTTTGAAATTTGCATAGATGGAAAAAGCGTCTCCAGGAAGCCATGTTTAGTGATGGACGAAGAGGAAGTAAAACCGTTAAGTCATGAAGATGATGGTCGGCTGTGGGGAGATGGAGAAATCACCAGCCTCCTGCGGTCAGGACCAAACTGCACGGTTCATCTGGCTGTGCCAGTCAGGGGTCCCAAACAAATTTCTTGGAATAGCAAGGACGTTGGAGAAATGAGTCTTAACACTGGGTTGATGTTTTGCCTTGATACTACTCTCCATGGGAAGATTAACTTCAGAAGAGGAGACTTGGGCAGTGATTCCTCTCAGTGTGGGTAGGGCTCCTTTGTTTTGATAGCAGTGCTTTCTCAGGCCCTGGGATGCGACCAGGTCACCAGGACTGTAAGTAGAGCTGAACCCTTCTATAGTGTCTTAGGCTCAACCCCAAATCCCTATGCATTAAATCATTTTGCTAGGCCAAGCTGAGCATGCAAATCCAATTGAGTGGAGTTCAAACCCTGTTTGAATCACTTTTAATTGCTAATTCTATGGGGAAAGACTTTCCCACAAGTGTTTTAAGCACGAGTCAGATCAGCCGTTGTGGATTTAATATACACCTCTTTTATTCTCTTGTTTCAGTTTCCTAAGTCTTGACAACTGTGGGATGTTTTCACCAAGTACCCTGTTGACAGGGTGGAACTTTGGGCCTGACTTCCTGTCGGAATGCAACCCTTCCACACTTCCTGCTTTGAGTCTGCAGGGGCTGTAATTGGTAGTGTTGGGTTAACTAAGAGAACATGGTTTTAAGATAAAACCCCAACTTAAAAAGAAAAAGGGGGGCCGGGCAGTGGTGGCGCACGCCTTTAATCCCAGCACTTGGGAGGCAGAGGCAGGTGGATTTCTGAATTCCAGGCCAGCCTGGTCTACAGAGTGAGTTCCAGGACAGCCAGGGCTACACAGAGAAACCCTGTCTCGAAAAAAAAGAAAGGAAGGAAGGAAGGAAGGAAGGAAGAAAGAAAGGAAGAGGGGAGCCTAGAAATGTAAACTAGTTAACAGATTGCCTGCCCACCTTGGGTAAGGCTAAGGTGCGATCTCTGACACAGAAATCGGTATCAGAATACACACTGTAAAACCAAACCTCGGAAGGGCAAGTAGAAGGATTACAAGTTTAAAGTCCTTAGCCAAGCAGTGAACTTGAGACTAGCCTGGAACAGAAGAAACCCTATGCCGGGCTGGAGAGATGACTCAGCGGTTAAGAGCACTGACTGCTCTTCTAGAGGTTCTGAGTTCAATTCCCAGTAACCACACAGTGGCTCACAACCATCTGTAATGGGATCTGATGCCTTCCTCTGGTGTATCTGAAGACAGCTATAGTGTACTCATGTATATAAAAAAATAAATAAATCTTAAGAAAGAAAGAAAAAGAAAGAAAGAAAGAAAGGAAGGAAGAAAGAAAGAAAGAAAGAAAGAAAGAAAGAAAGGAGGAAGGAAAGAAAAAGAAACCCTATGCTATGTAAATAACAAAAGCTAGTGATAGAACTCACAGTTGCCAAGATTGAGGAGCTAAACCTGGTCACTTGGGCCTTTGTGTTTAGGGGAGACCTGACTCCCGCAAGTTGTCTTCTGATCTCTATACGCACATGTATTCTCTCTCTCTCTCTCTCTCACACACACACACACACATACACACACACACAAGTTTTCATTTAAAAATACATAGTGTATCCATGCAACAGGTCCAGGAGTATACCCTCAATCCTAGGCAGAGGCAGACCGATCTCTGGGAGTTTAAGGCCAGCCTGGTCTTCATAGTCCCAGGACAGCTAGAGCTACATAGTGAGACCCTGTCTCCAAAAACAAAACAAAAATAAAAAACAACCAATATATGAAATAGTGTGGTGTCTAAGGTGTGTCATCTCAGCCCTTTGGAGGCTGCTGCAAGAAGGTCCTGAACTCGGGGGCTGGAGAGAGAGCTCAGCGGGTAAGAACACCGACTGCTCTTCCAAAGGTCATGAGTTCGAATCCCAGCACCCACATAGTAGCTCACAACCATCTGTAAGGAGATCTGACGCCCTCTTCTGGTGTCTGAAAACAGCTACAATGTGCTTACATATAATAAATAAATCTTTAAAAAAAAAAAAAGGTCCTGAACTCAAAGGCCAGTGAGGCTAGACAGTGAGACTGTATCAATAAATAAATAACAAAGGAAGGGGCCGCATGTGAAGACCTATCTTGGCTTGACAACTTCACTGCTTCTGGAATTTTGTTGATTAGATTATTTGAAACAGGAAGACCCATCCTAAATCGGGGCCGGGTCTTCTGCATGCAGCCCAGAGAAGACGAGGAAGACCTTTAAGAGCAGCTTTTGTTTCCCCTCACTCTCACGAGCACGCTCATCTGTGCTGGTCCTGTGGCTTTTCTTTTGCACAAAAGCCAACTTCTTCGGGATTCTAGTGCAGACAGAGGACCAGCAGCTCTCCGGGAGTCCTCCAGGACTCCAGTGCCAGGCTGGGACTGCTGAGACACTCGGCCTCCTGGACCGACAGTCCCAGACTCTCACACCCGTTGTTGGATTACCTAACCACATATGCTAATCCTGTAAACCAGTCTACAAAACCCCCGTTAAACACACATAAATATTCACTCCAACAACCACATATGCTAATCCTGTTAACCAGTCTACAAAATCCCCTTTAAACACACATAATATTCACTCCCACGTTTCTGTTCTTTAGAGAGTACTGACTAGTGCAACAAGTGGTTTACTAAGAGCATGGCCTTTAGAAGCAGACCCAGTCTCTGTCATTTCTTAGCTCCTTCTTCTCTATCCCCCAGCTTGTTTTTTTTTTTTTTAAAGAATTTATTTATGTATATGACCATACCGTCCTTGACACCCCAGAAGAGGGCATGGGACCCAATTACAGATGGTTGTGAGCCACCATGTGGCCGCTGGGAATTGAACCTTCAGAAGAACAGCCAGTGCTCTTAACCACTGAGCCATCTCTCCAGCCCCTCTCTCCCAGCTTTTATATTTCACTTTCCTACATCTGAAATTTGTTTGTTTGTTTGTTTGTTTTGAGACAGGGTTTCTCTGTGTAGCCTTGGCTGTCCTGGAACTCACTCTGTAGACCAGGCTGGCCTTGAACTCAGAAATCCGCCTGCCTCTGCCTCCCAAGTGCTGGGATTACAGGTATGCACCAACACTGCCCAGCAAAAAAAAAAATATATATATATTTTTTTGGTTTATTTTTTGTTGTTGTTGTTTGGTTTTGTTTTTGGATTTTTCGAGACAGGGTTTCTCTGTGTAGCCCTGGCTGTCCTGGAACTCACTCTGTAGACCAGGCTGGCCTTGAACTCAGAAATCTGCCTGCCTCTGCCTCCCAAGTGCTGGGATTACAAGCGTGCGCCACCACCGCCCAGCTCCTGAAGTTTGTTATAGGAGGATTTGTAAAGTCTTTAGAACAGGGCCCTGATCGTTGCAGCAACAGCACAGTTTGCTAAGAATACTTTGGTTCATCAGATTTCTAGCTTGCCTTTTTTTTTTTTTTTTTTTTTTTTTTTTTTTTTTGGTGCTGGATATCGAACATCGGGCCTCAACCTTGTATTTGATGTCTGAGCATCGCTTACAGCTGTCAGGCTCACCACTAAGCATCTAATTTGTACTGCTTGATGTTAAAACACCTAGCTGTGTATGTGTCTTGGTTTCTGAAAAGGTGTTGTAAATTAGTGGTCGTTGTACTAGGATGGATAAGGATTTATGGGGGAAGTTTGGGTTCTGTCCCAAAGCCAAAAAAAAAAAAAAAAAAAAAAAAAAGCTTGCCATTTGGACACTGACTAGTAATTAGTAAAACTCCTGTCTATTTGGAAATAATAGGGCGGGTGGGCCGCTGCCGACTAACTGTGAATTTGTCTAAAAGGACAGTCCGACAACCAGCTGGCAACCATTTCAGGGTCTTCCAGTTGGGCCAGTCCCTTGTCCATTGTTTTCTGCTCTGGGATAGGGCTGGCAGCTTTGCTGCCTTTTATGTTTTTGTTTTTGTTTATTTTATTTTAACAAGTTTACAGCTTGGAGTGTTTGAAATCTGGCAAAATGTATTTGTTTCGAGGAAGATACCTGCAGTTCACAGGAAGACCATTTTAATCTGGAGCGTGGTGGAACCTTCCTTAGCCCCAGATGCCCTCTTTGGCCCGGTCCTCACTAATGTCTCCACCCTTAACCACAACGCTAAGTTTTGCTTTTCTAATAACTCCGCCCTTTCGGAGAAACAAAAGGGCGGAGTTGAGGGCGAAGACCGTGTAGTCATTGCGCTTGCGCAATGGGCCAAGCGCTAGCGCCCCAGTGAGGCCACGCTCCCAGGGCTGATGTCCAGCGCGCTTGCGCAGTAGGCCGGGAGGTTGGCAAAACTGAATAGACTCGCCTCCGGGGCTGTGGCGTCAGTGCGGCTGCGCGCGAGCCGGGTGCCGCGGTACTTAATTTCGCAGCGCCGGGTGTCCGAGGTAGCCATGCAGAGAGCAGAGCCGGAGCAGCCCACTAAGCGGCCCCGCTGCGATGGCAGCCCAAGGACGCCACAGAGAACTCGTGCAGCAGCGAACCAGTCTGCAGACCCCGACTCCCAAAGCAGCGACCTCCGAACCTGGGATCCGGAGGACGTGTGCTCCTTCTTAGTGAAATGTGGTTTCCGAGAGAAGAAAGTGCTGGACATCTTCAGAGGTAGCGGGGCTGGGAGACGAGGGATGGCAACCGAGGGGCCGAGCGGGGAGAGCCCACGCGGGAGGCATCCTAAGGGGGAGGCTCACCGAGTGGAGGTCTCTGGGGGAAGCGGCTGGCGGGAACCCGAACCTGGGGAGGGAGGCGCCCCGACAGGAGGCGAACAGACGGGCTGCCCGAGGTGGGCACAGGTGAAGTGCAAGACCTTAGAGTCGCTCTCGGGGCGGCGAACCTCGGAGAGGCCCGGGGAGGTTTGCATCTTCTGGTGGAAGGGTCTTTTCGGGAACTTGTCGCTTCTGACAAGAGCGATCCCCGCCCTTCTTTACCCCAGACCTCTGGCTGTGGCTTGCGGTCTTTTAGGCTCACCTGGCTTGGGAGACCCTTCTGTGCTAACCGCAGCTCCCGGAACACTTGGCCCCATGAGAGATTTTGGGCGCTTTTAAGTTTAACTCTTAAACTGGTCCCGGAATTTGGGGTTTTCCTAAAAGGGGAGGGAAGTGGTTAATCTCTGGATTCTCACTGACTATCATAATATCCTAGTAGGGTTCAGAATGTGCCGATTGTTAAGAATGCACCAGCGAATTTCTCTTCCAAAATAAGAACAAGTTACTCAGTTGACCACTGAAACCCCAACATTCCACAACTTGGCCACTCAAGGGGAGGGTGTGGGCTAAGAATTTTAAGTGACTCTTGTGATTCTTGGTCATGCACCCGTCCACATTTTGAATCTGCTCAACTCTTTTGTGGTGGATGTCAAATTTAACCCCTTGCATGATCCCTAGAGGTATTCGCTTGGAAAGTGGCCCCTCAGCGGTTGTGGTTTTCAAATTTAGTGAACTTTACTTCTTGTGGGGTGGAGCCCCGTGTGCCTAACCGAAGGACTGACATTTAAGATAGCTTAAAAGTAGGAACTCACGTTTCTCTTTTTCTCTTCCCCACGTATTTCTCTACAGAAGAGTAACTTTGGAGGAGGGCGGGTTTAGATAGGGTCTGCCTTATGTAGTCCTGGCTATCCTGGAACTCGATCTGTAGACCAGCCTAGCCTCAAACTCAGAGATCCACCTGCCTCTGGCTCCCGAGTACTGGGATTAAAGGTGAAGGCCACCGCATCTGGCAAGATTTTATTTTAATTTTATATATATGAATGTTTTACCTTCTTGTGTACATGTGCACCATGTATATACCTGGGGTCCTTGAGGAGGCCAGAAGCTGGAGGGACTCCCTGAAACTGGAGTTACAGATGGTTGTGAGCTGCCAGAGGGGCGCTGAGCACTGAATCTGAGCCCTCTGCAGGAGCAGTGTGCGCTCTTAAACCACCGAATTGTCTCTTCTGGCTTTATTTTTATTTAAAATTATGTTTTATGGGGGTGCTGGCAGGGAGTGTGCTTGTGAGTACAGTGCCCGTCAAGGCTGTAAGAGGGCGTCCAGCCATCTGGAACCGGGGTTCCCGGCACTTGTGAATGGTATAAAGTGGGTGCTGAGGCTCACCTCACTCCTCCTCAAGAACAGCGTGAGCTCCTTACTGATAACCATCTCTCCAGCCCAGATGATGCTTTGAGATCCAAAGATGCTAAGTAACTATCCAAAGTCACATTATAGGACAAGACAAAAAAAAAAAAAAAAAAAAAAAAAGAAAAAGAGAAAGCAGTGCAGAGTTGAAAATTTAAAGGTTACATCTTTGGATTCCAGAATTCATTCCAGTTATTTCTTAACCTCGGAGCCGCTTCTCCATCCCATTCCAGTTATTTCTGAGGAGGAAATGGGAGGCTCTGGGGAGGCTGAGGCAAGCCAAGCAAGACTCCAGGCTCTAGTCCCAGGTCTTCAGCTGCCCTAGACTAGGTGATGAGACCCTGTCTCAGAACAGAACACCATTGGAGAACAACTAAAGCAAGAGGAAAAAAAAATGCTATCCAATAGAAAAATGCGTAAAAAAGCAAGAGACCATTGACAAACAACCAATAAAGAAGTAAAGCAGCTCTCTCAGTACTAACTTTTAAAATACTTGGTTTTAATTTAATAATTAGAAAAAGTATTAGTAGATGACATATGTATAACTAGTAAGGTTGATAGAAGCGTCCGTTAGGTCAACTGTGGACTGTTGGGCTGTACAAGCTTTTTGATTTACAGTAGATGATTATGGCTAACATTTTTTATGTCTATACTTTGTATGAAGCACTGCTATACACATTTTATAGGGAGGGATATATATATATATATATATATATCGAGAGAGAGAGAGAGAGAGAGAGAGAGAGAGAGAGAGAGAGAGATCATACCCAGGGCTTTGCTTTGTTCATGCTATGTGTGGACTGTACCACTGAGTCACACACCCCAGTCAGTCAGTAACCATGTAAGCACGAAGACCTGCGTTCTGAGTTCCACCACTTACACAAAACGTTGGGTGTACAACGTTGTGTACTTACAATCCGAGAGGTGAGGAGTCAGGAAAAAGAAAGTTCCTGAGCTTTGCTGGCCAAGTACTCTATTTGAAATGTATACATAAGCTCACATGGGCACACATGCACATAAATAAAAAGTGAATAAATCTTAGAGAAATACTAGGCAGAGGAGGAAGGAAGGAGGATTCCTGACGTTGACCTCCAGCTTCCAACAAGCAGATGCACAGACGTGCAGATGCAGCCACACACAAGTGCAGGTGCAGCCACACACAAGTGCACACAGGTACAAAATGTATGCTTGTTTGTATATATTGTAGACTACAAAGTATCCACTAAGAAAGACACGGACTCTCATCACTGAGCACTAGGTTTAGGATATTGGGTGGGGAAAAATGGTTAAATGATAATCTTTTATATATAAATTTACATCATTCTTTTTTTTTTGTTTTGTTTTGTTTTTGTTTTTCGAGACAGGGTTTCTCTGTGTAGCTCCGGCTGTCCTGGAACTCACTCGGTAGACCAGGCTGGCCTCGAACTCAGAAATCCGCCTGCCTCTGCCTTCCAAGTGCTGGGATTAAAGGCGTGCGCCACCACCGCCCAGCCTAATTTACATCATTCTATAGAGATATATCTGTTGTCTCGTAATGTTAACAAGTAGGTATCAGTTTGAACTTAGGTAAATTGGTATTTGGTATATTTAATATTATTTGGACTTTTTACATTGGGTTGCTGTTTTTCATGATAGAAAAAAGTACTATTTCACTTCAACTTTTATTTTTCAGAACACTGCCTCATTTTTTCATGTTAATTTGAAAAAGA
This sequence comes from Apodemus agrarius, assembly GCA_964023405.1. Lineage (NCBI taxonomy): Eukaryota > Metazoa > Chordata > Mammalia > Rodentia > Muridae > Apodemus > Apodemus agrarius. The sequence continues at coordinate 22,475,506 of OZ030008.1, forward strand.
AGGTTTTTGTTTATGTGAAAATAGGGTCCAGAGTTGTAGAATCTGAGCTCCAGAAGAGGTAGAGTTAACTGTTTGGAAAAAAAAAAAAGTACGTGTGTGTGTGTGTGTGTGTGTGTGTGTGTGTATACCCATGTATATGATACATACATATACATGTATGTATACGTGTGTGTGTGTGTGTGTGTGTGTGTGTGTGTGTGTGTAATTCTTTCAAAACACAGGATTTGCTTTCAAAGGTGTTTTAGAAATAAAACTCTGGTGCCGGGCGTGGTGGCGCACGCCTGTAATCCCAGCACTTGGGAGGCAGAGGCAGGCGGATTTCTGAGTTCGAGGCCAGCCTGGTCTACAGAGTGAGTTCCAGGACAGCCAGAACTATACAGAGAAACCCTGTCTCGAAAAACCAAAAAAGAAAAAAAAAAAAAAAAAAAAAAAGAAATAAAACTCTGGGTACTTTTCTTCTGCTTTTAAGTGGCCGGTTCTAAGAACAATTGATTTAAATGGCCTTCTCTAATCCTGCTGCCAGCCTGACTTTAAAAACAGGAAGCTGCTGATCTGGCAGAACTCACAAACATAATTAGGTTTCACTTTCTTTTCCCATTGCTCTTCTCATAAATTACGCACCTATGGTATGGGGGAGGGGAGGGGGCTGTAGCTCAGTGTCAGGTCACCTGCCTAGTATGTACAAAGACCTGGATTTAATTCTTAGTAACTTTTTAAGTTTTGACCTCTGTAGGCTCTCAGAGATGAGGCCAACCTAGTTATGAGGCAAGATTGTTTTATATATATATATATACATATATATATGTGTATATATATATATGTATATGTGTGTGTGTATATATATATATGCACATATACATATATATACATATATATATATATATATATATGTATGTATGTATGTATACATATATATGTCATGCCCAGGCATAATGATACATCCCTTTATTCCTAGCACTTAGGAGGCAGAGGTTGATTTCTGTGAGTTGGAGGCCAGACTGGTCTACACAGATTCCAGGATAGCTAGAGCAGCATAGTGAGACCCTGCTTCAAAAACTTAAGCAATCAGATAAGGAAGGGAGGGAGGGAGGGCTAGGGAGAGAGTTCTTTGTGTAGGAAGGATTGCTCCCTGATCTGGAGTTTAGGTCTCAGCACCCACATGACAAGATGAATGTCTCCTGTACAGGCTAGCAATCCCATCTGAGGTGGAATGATGACAGGAAGGGATCGCTGGCAAGGGCGGCTTCCAACCCAGCCAAATGCAAGCCCCAGCCGGGTTCAGCAAAGAGTCTCAGAGTGACAGGCAGAGACTGGCGGAAGACACTTGGGTCCTTTCGTATGTCAGTCCTGGTGCACATATACAACACACACACAAGTATATTAAATATATATTTAATATCTTTTAAATGATTTGTGATTTATATTTTATAAACATATACAGTATTAAATATATATGTGTATATATTTTAAAGTATGATGCATTTGTGTCCTAGGACCTGAAAAGCATTTGTTCTAAGACCCAAGCATATAACTAAACTCTGATGCTTAAGTCTATTACATAAAATGACATAGTGCTTGCATTCAACCCTTGTACCCCACATCGGTAAACTTTACATTGTCTCCACATTACTTATAATACCCCATAAAATGTAAATAGTTGTTATACTGTATTTTTACATGTTATCTACAACAATGTACAGAAGTGTTTACATGTTCAGTACAGAGGCAGGGTTTTTTCTGAATATTTTCCATTAATGCCATAAATAAGGAACCTGTAGCTATGGAAGGCTGGCGGTAGGCCACGTGGTTCACTGCCTGCAGTAGGCTCCTAGTCAGTATAAGCCGAGCAAATCCTGATGGATTCAAACGCAAAGAAACTGGAAAATAGATGCCATAAATACCTTGCTTACCTTTTCCTTTCTCGTAGAAAATAAAATCACCGGTTCATATCTGCCCTTTTTCGATGAGGACCGTCTCGAAAATCTGGGAGTAAGGTAAGGATAGCGAAACTCACGGTGGGAGTGAGACCAGACACACTTCATGCCGTGTTCAGACCCGAAGCTCAGGAGCTTCATTCGCATTTCCGTCCTGTGCGTGCTTTAAAACGGAGCCCCCGCGCACTGTTTCTGCTGGATGGGGGGCTGTGTTTAGTTTCTGTTTCAAAGAGCTTTGCTGACAAGGATTCATGAACTTTGTAGTGACCAACATTTTACTCTCAAATTCAGAATAATTGAATTATATGTACTAGAAATATATAGGAATGAGCCGGGAAAACATTAGCAAGAAAAGTCAAAGTTACTGCCCTCTTTGTAGGTCTCAAGGCTGTCTGAGAACTGCGGTGTGTCTGTGCGTGTAAACTGTTACAGAACATAATTGTCCCTTGATAGCTTTGTACACACACACATGTAGATATTTCTGTATATGGCTGGAGATTCTGGGGTCTAAGTTAGAGTTGCCATTCTTTTAAAGATTCAGTGTTTGTGTGTGCTTTAAAATGGGTCTTTTCTCTCTTTCATAATTGGCAGCAGCTAGTTCCGTGTTTGTGGTGACAGTGATCTAAGAGTAAAAACAAAGACTTGTTTTTAGTTCTGTCAGAGCCTATGTTTTAGAACTTTCAGAGTGGAAGCAGGTTGTGAGAAAGCATCACCAAAGGGCCTTCACTGCCTTAGAAACTGTCACTTGGGTCCCAGACTTCAGGGCTTTTCCTTTTGCCTTTTTATAACCCGTTTCATCTGTCTCGGTTACCCATCATTACCTTACTACCTGTGCACTGGTGGACTTTCTTCTAACTTTTCTCCTCAAAGTCCCAGACACTATTATTGATTTGTTTAGCAGATATTTATGGGAAGTGGATTTGGTTCTAGGCATTCTTCTGGGAGCGTGGGGTGCACGGATGAACAAGAGAGACACATCCAAAAGGAGCACCACCGTTCAGTAGGGTGTCTTCTACCCTGCCATCTGCCTCCGAGACGGAGTCTGTGGGGCTCTTCAGACTTGGTTAACCTGTAATCTAGCCACCTGTTGTATGTTTAAGTTATCTCAAATTAGATTAGGTGAGGCCAGAGATGTGGCTCGAGGTTAGCAGCGTGTCCTGCCCTTCTAGAGGATCCGCAGATCAGTTCCCAGCATCCACACCAAGCTCCTTAGCAGCAAGAGTAACTCCAGCTCCAGGCCTAACACCCACCTCTGGCCTCCAGAGGCCACTCGTGGGCTCGAACCCACACGCAGACACATAATTGAAATCTTTTCAGCTTGATGAATTTAAAATGTTTAATTCTTCTATTGTCCTATCTACATATCAAGTGGTCGATCAAGTAGGCACATGGGTGCTGACTTCACACCAGGAGCAGCAAGGCCGAGCATGATCCACCTGCCTCTCGACCTCCTCCACCGCCACCATGTGTTCTTTTATCTTTCCCAGTCCCCCAACTGCTGTTTCCAGGCTCTACACTCCCAAATAAATTTCCTGTATATAAGCTCATGTTTTGGACTCTGACTTTTATGTGGCATCCTGTTTGGACAAACACTTTTTGTATTCCTTCCATTTTTGACTAAATGCTGACTTCTGAAGGTTTTTCCAGAAAGTTAACATTGTTATATTAGACATGCCTATGACGATGGCTCATCCTGTAACCCTAGTGCTTGCTTGGGAGGACGTTGAGAGGTCCAGGTCAGCCTAGGCTACACACTAAGTTCCGGGGTCAGGCTAGGCTACACAATATGTTCTGGGCCAGCTTAGAACATGGACGGACGGACGGAGACACACACACCCTCTAAGGTGTGTTAATCTTGTTCCTTTTTAATTTATCACTTAATAATGTCTCTGTACATTCTGAGAAAATCCCTCCTAGATTTTGATATTGCCATGGGCTTTAGTACAACAGAGGCCAATTGTGGCACTTCTGTCTTCCAGTCTAATAAGGCTTTTAGCAAAAGTTTTTTTCAGTTCGTTTGCACAGTCGATCAGTGAGGGATACTAATGCCTACCTCCTGCTGTTGGTGTTAACATCTCAGTCAGGTGTGTTTATTCTGCTTGGACCAATGAGCAGTTACAAATGGAGCCGGATGTTCTGAGGGGTAAAAGTCCAAGTCCCGTGAGATTATGTCCCCAGCTGCAACCCTATAGATAGTGGAAGATGGCGTACAAGGCTAAAGCCGTCCTAGATACTAGCTCATGCTTGGGCCATAACTCAGCAGAAGCCTGGGTGGGCCTGCTTGGTTCAGAGGGAGCTTCTTGTAAGCAAGTGCAACAAAACACCAGACAAGACCACTCCATAGGTAGGAAAGGAGTTTATCGGGGGACAGATTGCTGGGCTGCGTCTGAGAGTAGAACACAACAGCCTGGCAGAAACGCAGGCGGGTTCTATGTGACGGTCTGAAGGGCGGTGGTCCTTGAGCTGATGCAGGCTGTTGGGGTTTAGCGGGAACTAGACACACTTGCCCCCACCAGTTGACCATCAGAGACAGAGACGGGAAGCAGTGGCTCTCTTGACACACAGAAGCCCACACTGAGAATTCTAAGGAATATGGCGCTGAGGTTTTTGTTTTCCGGGTAAGACTCTGACTCTGCCTGAGTTTGGCCTGGGCCATCATTCTAGGACTTTTGTCAACAGCATTGACATTTTGGGGCCTTCTTTGTGACCTAGCGCTTCTTGTGGGAACAAAGGAAGTGTCTAGGACTGTGTTTGCGTTCCTGGTTGATTGTTCCTTCTAATCTGCTGTTTGTTTTTACTGGTGCAGATGCTCTAGAGCTGCCGGTGTGATCCCAACAGCCTGGAATTCTTATTTAGCAAGTATTGATGTATTTACTTACTTTGTTTCCATTTTAGTTCCTTGGAGGACAGGAAGAAGATGATAGAATGTTTCCAAAAGCTGAATCAGTCTCGGATTGATCTAATGAAGGTGGGAAGTGAGTGTGTGAACTGCGTTTAAGCATCTACCATACATAATGTAATGAAGGCGCGAGGAATCTGTATGAACGGCATTTATGTGGCATAAATGGAATTGGATCATATGGTATTGTAACAAAATTTTGATTTGATCGTGGTCTCTAACACTCTGAAACTTTGAGACCCCAATTAAATGCTTTCTTTTATAATCTGCCTTTGTCATGGCAATAGAACGGTAATTAGGACAAACCCCAACAGCCAGGTGTAACGTTGTACACCTTTAATCCCAGCATTTGGAAGGCAGAGCCGGGTAGATCTCTGAATTTGAGACCAGCCTGGTCTACAGAGTGAGTTCTAGGACAGCCAAGGCTACACAGAGAAAACCTGTGTCTTAGTTAGGGTTTTCTTGGTGTGAAGAGACACCATGACCATGATAACTCTTCTTTTTGGGTTTTTTTTTTTTTTTTTTTTTGGTTTTTCTAGACAGAGTTTCTCTGTGTAGCCCTGGCTGTCCTGGAACTCACTCTGTAGACCAAGCTGGCCTCAAACTCAGAAATCCACCTGCCTCTGCCTCCCAAGTACCCAAGTACTGGGATTACAGGCGTGTACCACCACACCCGGCTGATAACTCTTATAAAGGAAACATTTACTTGGGGCTGGCCTACAGTTTCCAAGGTTTAGTCCAGTATCGCCATGGGGGATGGTATACAGGCAAACAGGGTGCTGGAGAGGGAGTTGGGAGTTCTACATCTTGAACTGCAGACAGCAGAAGGAGACTGTGTGTAATACTGCCTGTAGCTCAAGCATATGTAAGACCTCAGAACCCACCCTCATAGTAACACAGTTCCCCTACCCAGGCTACACCTACTTCAGTAAGGCCACACCTCCTAATAGTGCCAGTCCCTATGGACCAAGCATTCCAACACATGAAGCTATGGAGACCATTTCCATTCAAACCATGCCTGTCTCAAAAAAAGCCAAACAAGCGAAACTTTGATTTCTGATTTCTGATGTCATGTAGAGTTTTTACGTGTGTATGTGTGTGTGTGTGTGTGTGTGTGTGTGTGTGTACACATGTACAATAGCCCAAGTGTGGTCACAAGACAAGTTTTGGGAGTCAGTTCTCTCCCTCCACTAAGAAGGTGCTAGAAATAGAACTTAGGTCATGAGGCTTGGCTTCCCGTGTCTTTACCCACTGAGCCATCTCTCTAGCCTATGGTATTATTTTGATCATCATCTGCATAGACACAAACACCCTAGTAACCTTCAGTCATAGGGTTACTTTTATTTATTAATTTTTATTTTATATCCATCTATCCATCCATCCATCCATCTACCTGCCTACCTATTTATTTGTGAGAGAATGTCTCATTACATAGCCCTGCCTAGCCTGAAGTTTGCTGTGTAGACCATGATGGCCTCAAATTCACAAGAGACCCACATAACTCTGCCTCCCAAGTGCTGAGATTAAAGATACATACCACACATCCAGCAGGTCTTAGGTTTAGTTTTTGTTTAATTAATTAAATGTTTTTAAGTGTTTTGTCTACATGTATATCTGTTGACCAGTTTTATACAGGATGCCCACGGCGGCCAGAAGAGGGCATCAGATCCCCTGAGCTGTAGTTATAGATGATCATGAGCTCCGTGTGGGTGCCGGAAACGCTTTCTTTTCTTTGTTCCTTTTACTGGTTCACCCTCTCTGCTTGGCATATACAGTAGGCACTGAACTGTAATGGAGTTGTATTGTCTCCATGGCTAATCACAGACTAGGATATCCTAGAGCTGCTACAAGTCGTAAATGGACCGTGTGACTGTGTAAGGAATATCAAGTAATAATAGTAAAAATAAAAATGAACGCCACTATGCCGGGTGGTGGTAGCGCATGCCTTTAATCCCAGCACTTGGGAGGCAGAGGCAGGCAGATCTCTGAGTTCAAGGCTAGCCTGGTCTACAGAGTGAGTTCCAGGACAGCCAGGGCTACACAGAGAAACCCTGTCTTGAAAAAACGGAAAAAACAAATGACCGCCACTTAAGACTCAACATTAAAGGAGTGCGTTTTTGTTTTTAAGATTTATTTATTGTGTATACAGCATTCTGCCTGCATGTTTCCTGTATGCCAGAAGAGGGAACAAAATGTCACTATAGATGCTTATGGGCTACCACGTGGTTGCTAGGAATTGAACTCAGGACTTCTGGAAGAGCAGACTGTGCTCTTAACCTCTGAACCATCTCTCCAGCCCCCAAGAAGTGGTTTTTAAATAATGTTCAGCAGGGTGCATGAAATAGCTCAAGAGCTTTGGGTGTTTGCCACCAAACCTGAAAACCCGAGTTCAATTCTGAGGACCCACATGGCAGGAGTGAGCCAATTCATTCAGGTTGTCCTCCAGCCATCGCTCATACACAACACACACATACATGACACACACACATGCACACATACACGACACACACACACATATACATACATGCACACATACACGACACACATGCACACATATACACACACATGCACACATACACACATGCACACATATACACACATGCACACATACACGACACATACACACATGCACACATACATACACACGTGCACACATACGCACACATACTCACACACATACATACTGATGGGATTTAAGAGAGAGAAAGGGTGTTAGTGAGTATGGCACGGCGGCATGGGGGAGGGGGGTACCTAAGCGGGCCCATGCCTAGGCATCGCCTCCCCCTGAAGGACCACACATACACACCAACATGGTATAGAATAGAGTTTATTCAGAGAATAGGATGAGAGTCAATGGTATAGGAGAGAGAGAGAGAGAGAGAGAATGAGAATGAATAGAGAGAGAGTGGAGGCCGGCCATGACCACGTGGAGAGAGGGGGGAGGGGAGCCCAAGAGGGGCAGAGAGGTGAGAGGATGAGAAGAGAGAGGGGAAGGAGCGGGGAGAGAGAGGAGGGGGCAGGCAGCCCCTCTTATAGTGGGCCAGGCTTGTGGGGCGGGGCATACCTGGCTATTGCCAGGTAACTGTGGGGTGGAGCTTGAACAGAGTACCAACACATACCTCCCCCCACACACAAGTAAATAAGGTGTTTCTGAACAAATATTAAGAGCATTGGCTGTCACAACTGTGGAACTCTAGCCTTAGGTGATCCAATGGCCTCTTCTGGCCTCCATGGCTGTGCACGCTTGTGCACACACATACACACAAGGTGCACAAACGTATGATCAGGTAAACATTCACAAAATTAAAAAAAATAATGTCTCAATTTTAAAAAAATTTTTAGCTGTTAATGAAATAGAGCCATTAAAATGATTTTTTTTTTTTTTTGGTTTTTTTTTTTTTTTGGTTTTTTGAGACAGGGTTTCTCTGTGTAGCCCTGGCTGTCCTGGAACTCACTCTGTAGACCAGGCTGGCCTTGAACTCAGAAATCCACCTGCCTCTGCCTCCCAAGTGCTGGGATTAAAGGCGTGCGCCACCACTGCCCGGCTAAAATGATTTTTATATGAGAAGAAAGTGTCCACTGTTCATTTTGATCTTAAAAGTAGACTATGCATTACAATATTATTGTTTCTGTGTTTGTTGATGGAGGGGTATGGATGTGCCGGAGTGGGCGTGTGGAGGTCAGAGTACTCTCTGTGCAGTTGGTTCTCTCTACTGTGTGTCCTGGGAACTAATCATGGCTTACACAGCGATTTCTTCTATCTGTCAACCTAGCTCAAAAGATAGCTTTAGCCAAGCTCATTTTTAAAAACTAACTTAAATTTATTTTGTTTTTAATGGATTTAGGATGACATAATTATTTTATGAATATGTAAGACCATCTGAGAAATTGACAATAAAGGTATTTAGGCTTAAATGGATTAAAAGTAGGTTATATCATTTCTTTGACAATCTTTTGTAATAAAATATGTTCTCACTTACCTGTGATGGTTAGGTTGCCCGTGTGTTAGGAGGATATGTTTGTTTGTGATTAAATATCTAGAGATCCCTGAACTTGGCCAATAATAACTTGTAAAAAAGGATATACAGTGGACTTAATTTTGATATTCTTAGTTCCTTCTCTTCCTAAGGACTTTGATACCATTCCCTGAGTATTATTAATGGTGATGAATTTGGTATAGTTTATAGTAATACAAGCACATAATGGTGTACAAACATAGGCAAATATGCATAAATAAGAGTATCGATTTTCTTCATTTTTAATTTTAAATAACTTTCATTAATATAATTGAGTTGCTAAAATTATTGTATAAAAATACAAAACATTGTTTATTTTGATATAAAAAGGAAACTGTATTACAGTGTTAACTGTTAAAGGTAGTTTTTAAAATTGTATTCATTGTTTCTGTATACGTGTGATGGAGGGACAGGCATGGGCCTGGGCATACGGAGGGCAGAGGACAACTCTTTAAACTCAATGTTCCAGGTATTTAATGATCCTATCCATGGCCATATTGAGTTCCACCCCCTCCTTATCCGAATCATCGACACGCCTCAGTTCCAGCGGCTTCGATACATCAAGCAGCTGGGGGGCGGCTACTATGTCTTCCCTGGAGCGTCACACAATCGCTTCGAGCATAGTCTCGGGTAAGGAGTGAAGGGGCGTCTAACCAAGTGGCTATTGTAATATCCTCACTGTATCGATGAGAAAATCCAGACGTTGGGTTCCTGTTGACCATATTCTTCTGTTTATTTTATGGGTGTGTGTTTTTAAACTACCTTATATCCTTAGGAAAACCTGATGTCTGTTGATATGTCAGTTAGATTAAAGACATACACTGAATAGGGCTGGCTGCTGGTGCGACTGAGTATACCTTTAGTCCCTGTGTAGTCATTTCATTTCTTTGGGGACAGGGGCTCCCAGTGGGGCTCAGGCTGACCTCAAACTCCATGTCTTCCTGTCTCATCTCCTGAGAACTGAGATCCTGGATGCTGTGCCTGGCTCCTTTTTGTTGTATAGAGTTGCCTTTTTAAACAGAATAATTGTGTCAGGAAATTTAGAGAAATGCTTATCAGCTCCGAGAGGCTCGTCTCTGCTCTGTGCAGTGAAGCTGAGACTTTGGTCTGAATTTCCCCGATGCGTGTGGACCTGGGAGAAGTGGGAGAGAATGACTCGGAGTTCAGGATTTGTTGTCTTTAAAGATTTGTTTATTTATTTAATGTATATGAATATACTGTAGCTGTCTTCAGACACACCAGGAGAGGATATACGATCCCATCACAGATGGTCGTGAGCCACCATGTGCTTGCTGGGACTTGAACTCTGGACCTCTAGAAGAGCAGTCAGTGCTCTTAACCGCTGAGCCATCTCTCTGGCCCCAGTATTTGATTTTTAATTTACTTTGTAGTTTTCATTTATTATCTGGGCTTTTGCTTTTCTTTCTTTGTTTTGTTTGGGGTTTCATTAAACAACCTAGGCTGGCCTTGAACTCCGCCTTAGCCTTGCAAATGCACAAGTTGTAAGTGTGTGCCACTGTCCAGGTCCAGTAGTCAAGATGCATGTACCAATACTCAAACTATGAACAGTATTTATTGAACACTTTCTAGAACCTTCCAAGGCACAAACAAGCCGTCTGCCTTCCTAGAGCTGAGTTAGGACAGAGGAAAGAATATTTTTTTTTTTAGGAATTCCTTTCTGAAAAGAGAAGTGCTTGAAAGTGCATTTAACATTTTTTATGCCCTTTCTTGTTTTTGTGTGCTTTGCTGAGGATTGGGCCCAGGGTCTTGCACATGTTAGCAGGTGTTCCACAGAGCCACGCCCTCCAAACCCTCATCTTCAGTCTGTGTTGGAACATCACAGAGACACTTCTCAGAAACCAAAGTTTCAAGTTCCAAAGGTATCTTTCATCTTTTAAACCTCAGTGTGACTTTTGGTCTCCTTCTCTGCAGAGTGGGGTACCTAGCAGGCTGCCTCGTGGAAGCACTCGCCGAAAACCAGCCAGACCTGGAGATCAGTGAGCGAGATAAGCTCTGTGTTCAGATTGCGGGGCTCTGCCATGACCTAGGTAAGACCACAGAGCCAGCGAGCGTCTCATGGACGATCCTAGCAATGTCCTCGCCTCGGCATTCAAAACTCCAGTCTAGCCAAAGGAAATGTAGGCGTATTTTTCATTTTTCTCCACCTTCCTTTTGGTTTTTTGAGACAGGGTTTCTTCATGTAGCCCTGCCTGTCCTGAAACTAACTTTGTAGACAGGGCTGGCCTCGAACCCAGAGACCTGCCTGCCTCTCCCTCTAGGGTTAAAGTTGTGTGCCACCACCAGCGGCAGTATTTTGATTTTTCATTAATCACAGTACTTTCTAGTATTGATGAGGACAAAGCGCTGCTGTGACTTGTGGATTTTCTCTATTCAGCATCTGTACCATGCCATTTATTTATCATTTGCTCATTAATTTATGAGATAGTGAGTGTTCTTACTCTGTAACCCAAGCTGGTCTAAAACTCACTACATAGCCCAGGCTAGCCTCAAACTCTTGACAGTCCTCCTGCTTCCTCCTCCTGCGTGCTGAGATTACAAGCATAAGTCACTGCACTGGGCTGAAAGGGCATTGAGCCGTGAGTTCCTTTACAATAATGAGATGCAATTTTCCTTTTATCCTCTCATTGACTAAAATGGCTTTTCCTTTAGTTCCTTTGCTAAATCCACCCCTTTTCAGTATTAGCACAGGTTTAAAAAATGTTCTTCCCGGACTCAGAGGAACTCTTAGGCCAGTTAAACCCAGGTAGAAGAACTTCATCTTGAGAAAGAAAAAGATGATTGCCTGGCCTGTTTAGTTACAGGAGAGCCGTGTGCTTGTGCTTCTGTGGACAGGTTCGGAAGCAGCAGATTCTAGAGTGCTGTCTGTCTGTCTGTCTGTCAGCCCAGAGAGTCCCAGAAGCTCAGCGGCCCTTCTTAGAAGATACTTGGGTCTCACATGCTTTTTGTTTTTGGTGATCAGACTCAAATACAGGACCTGTGTGTGCTAGGCGTTGGCTCTCCCGCTGAGCTGCAGCCCCAGCCCAAGATACATAAACCTTCATTATTTTACGAAAAACTCTTTAGCATTCCTTATAGCTAATACAAAACTAGAGGCTAATCTAAGGAGTGTTAGCTTTCCAATATGGCCTGGCCTCTTAGTCTGTTGTTTTGGAAAATTAAAAGGGCATATTTGTCCTGGTTTTTTGTTTATTAATATTATAATTATTAATCTATACAGTATCAACAGTAGCTATTGGTATTCAAAGTAAACAATTTTTTTAAGAATTTGGTTTTTTACCAATTTACAAATATCTTTTTTATTTGAAGGCTGCTTTTGCTTTTAGGTCATGGGCCATTTTCTCATATGTTTGATGGAAGATTTATCCCATTTGCACGCCCAGACAAAAAGTGGAGGGTATGTATTCATATGTCCCAAAGTCAACAGAAAGAAACAGAATTTCATCTCATTATTCAACTAAATTCTCTGTTTTCCTCTCTGTGTTCTAGCATCCTTCCCTGGAACAGCATTCAGGGTGCTTCTGTTTACACGTGTCTGTTTCAGTCCTCACAGGAACTTAAGCGCCGTTCAGAGCCCTCAGAAGAGTAGAGAGACTGCCTCACTTCCCAGGGCCATGGCACGGTGGACCAGCCCTAGGGGGCCAGCTCCCCCAGTTCAGTGCAGTGTCCTTTCGACTCTAGTCACATTACTGTTAACCCTCAGGACAGATCTCATTATAGATCATTATGAACCACCATGTGGTTGCTGGGAATTGAACTCAGGACCTCTGGAAGAGCAGATAGTGCTCTTAACCGCTGAGCCTTCTCTCCAGCCGCTAGAGTTTGTTTTTAAAGCACAGCTTCAGTTTTTATTTTGGTATAGCTGTGAATTTAAGTATCATCGGTTTTAGTAACGGAGCATTTTGTTTTTGGTTTTTGTTTTTTAAATAATTTTTATTTATCTTATGTATGAGTACACAGTTGCTGTCCTCAGACATACCAGAAGAGGGCATTATATCCCCATTACAGATGGTTGTGAGCCACCATGTGGTTGCTGGGAATTGACCTCTGGAAGAGCAGTTGGTGCTCTTAACTGCTGTGCTCTCTCTCCAGCCCCAAGTTTTTTGTTTGTTTGTTTTTGTTTTTTCGAGACAGGGTTTCTTTGTGTAGCCCTGACTGTCCTGGAATTCACTCTGTAGACCAGGCTGACCTCGAACTCAGAGATCTGCCTGCCTCTGCCTCCCAAGTGCTGGGATTACAGGCGTGCACCACCACGCCCGGCAAGCATTTTGTTTTTGATATGTGGTTTTCCTGTATAGTTTAGAATGACTCTGGCCACTGTTCTGCCTCGGCCTCCCCGATGCTGAGAGTAGGCCACGCCCCCACTTCACGCTTTAGGTGACCCTTGTATAATTACACATTTACTGGTGATGAACCTGTATATTTTGAAGCAGTTTCTGAGAAATTAAATTGGCTTCCCAGGGCTGGTGAGATGGCTCACAACCATCTGTAATGAGTTCTGATGCCCTTCTTCTGGGGTGTACTTACATATAATAAATAAATAAGTCTTAAAAAAAAAAAAAGAAAAGCAATTGGCTTTCCAGTTTCTACAGCACTCGGCATGGCAAAGCATAGGAACATAAGCTGAACGTGCCTTCCATGTCAGACCAGTTTCCTCCGCCCTCCCTTTTTTTTAAAACTATAATTTACATTCAATAAATTACGCAGATTTTCATTTCGATGTTTTTATTCTGGGACAAGGTCTCACTGTGGAGACCACTCTGGTCTTGAAACCGAGAGATTGCCTGCTTCTGTTTCTCCAGAGCGAGGGTGAAAGGCGTGTGCTATCTCTCACTCCTGGCTCAAACTGTACAGAGCTGACCTGAGTTCGGCAGGTGTACGCACGCAGTGGGCGTGTGGACCATTCTCATCATTTGGAAAGCTCCCGCGTGGCTTGTTTTCGGTGATGCGGGGATCACGCCCACAGCAGTGCACACACACAGCTTTGTCTGTCTCCCCTCAGACTTGGTGTCTTGGTTTCCCTTGTATTGTCTAATCTGTTGCAAATATGATTTCCTATTGTTTGCACTGTGCACGGTGTGCGTGCGTGCATGCGTGCATGCGTGCGTGTGTGTGTGTGTGTGTGTGTGTATGTGTGTGTGTGTATGTGTGTATGTGTGTGTGTGTGTGTGTGTGTATGTGTGTGTGTGTGTGTGTGTGTGTGTGTGAGAGAGAGAGAGAGAGAGAGAGAGAGAGTCTTCCTCTAATGTGTTACCCATTTAAAGTTGAACGACGGTGGGCTAAGAGAGCAGCTTAGTGGGAGATCCCTCGCCAACAGCTGACCCCGCAGTCTGGTCCCCGGCACTGGCAGCACAGTCAGAGGTGGATTTCATGCCATATAATGATTTTGAGATCCCGGCACGTTGGTAGCGTTTTACTGCTAAGATTGTATCCTAGTGTAATGAGCCGTGGTTTGTTCTTTCTCCTCTTAATGGACTTCACGTTGTTTTGGATTTGGGCTACTACATCTCAGATGGCTGTCTGTGACGCAGGATAACAGTTCTGTGGAAATCTGTTCTCATGTCTCATAACTGACAACCTCTGAGAGTAGGATTACTGAGTCACGTGCCAGATGTTCACTTAACTGGCTTTTCCAGTGTGCTCATGTAACCACACTTACAGGCAGTGTGCGAAAGCCCCAGATGCTAGTCCACGACCTCACCCTGTGTGTATCGATAGCTCTTGGCCTGTCTGCTCCTGCTCTGACTCCCTTTTCACACCTCCTTGCTCCTGGCCGAAGACCAGTACAGTTAGGGAGCTAGGTGTCCAGAGTTTATAATTCCTTTCTCCAGCAGGACTGATCTAATAGGATCTAGGAGCTACTCTGCCATTATTGTATATATGCCATGTGTGTATTTGTGCGTGTGTGTGCGTACTGTGTGTATGTGTGTGTGTGCGTGCGCGCACTCGCGTGCTAAGGATCAAATACACATGTTTTACACACAGTAGGTAAGTGCTGTACCTCTAAGCTGTATCCCCAGCCTTTAATGAATACATTTGCCTTTTTCATTTAATACTTTACCTCATGTGGAATTAATTCTTCTATATAAATAGTGCAGATATAATCTTTCCTTTATTTATAAGGATATTTGTTTTGTTTTATCTTTTAACTGTCTTATCTACAGTTTTGTGAGTTGAACTAAGGTCCTTGTGCATGCTAACTGAGCAAGCCCTCTGCCAATGAGTTAGAGCCCCAGCTTATAAGGATGATGTGTATTAAATAGTGGTCAGTCCTTTTCTCATAGATCTAAATTATCAGCACTTTCAAACTTCCCATATATAATGAATCTTCCTAGATTCTGTTTCACACTTTTTAAGAAAATTATTTCCCAGATTCTATTTCACAGGATTTTAAATTTTTTTTCTTTTTATTTTGTATATGTATTGCCTGTATGCATCTGTGTGCATCACTTGCGTGCCCGGCACAGAGGGGAGACCAGGGCTTTGGACTCCCCGGATCTGCACTTACAGATGTGTTTGGTGCTGAGACCCAAACCCAGGTCCTCGGCTTGGACAGCAGGTTTTCTTAACCTGGGCTGCTTCTCCAGCCCCATGTCTTACACTTCCCTAATTACTATTATTGTAGAATAGGTTTTTGTACTTAGAACAGTGATTGTTCTACAGTGTGTGAATTCATGTAGTGTGATCCAGCATTTTCCGGTAATTATTCCAGAGGCCACAAGGAGACAATTGCAAACTGCAGGCCAGGCTGTGTAGTGAGTTTAGGCTAACGTGGATCATGTAATGAGACTTTTACTCAAAACAGACAACAAATCATCAAGATAACATGTTGATACGATAACTGTTAATTATGAACATATATCTGTGGATAATTGAGCCAATTCAAAATAATTATAGGATCATGCCAGGTTTGTTTTCATTTTGAGTCCGTTTTGGTAAAATGTGCGATAGGGCGGATGTCTCTAGGGGTCATTTGATATTTGCAGTGATTGTGATGAGTGAGCAGAGACAGAAGCAGCCAGGTTTTTGAATTTGAGAATTCAGTTCAGATCTTGACATAAGGATTTTGAGTTTACTAGCAGTGCAATACCCCTGTCAACCACAAGGTGGAAGCACTAACAAACTCTAACAGTTTTTCACTTCAAATGTTCTTCTGTTGATGGGAAAAAAAAAAAAAAACCTAAAGTTTAGAGTGATAGTCAGTCATTTTACCGATATGACCTAGTAATAATCTTGGTAATGTAAAGTATTATATTTCATAAAGTGTATTCATTGTATTTATGAAAATAATAAACTGGTCTAGGAAGGTTTTGTAGACTAGGGGAAGAGGATCAGTAAAACCAAGAATCTGTGAGATTCTTCAGTGAGACTGACTCCTCCTGGTGTGCATTTTTAAAAACTAATAAAAGTTGTTTGGGACTGGGCGTGACAGTGCACGCCTTTAGTTCCAGCACTCAGAGGGCAGAGACACGGGGATCTCTGTGAGTTACTGGCCAACCAGAGCTACATAGTGAGACCCTGTCTCAAAAAACCAACCAACCAAATGAAAATGTTTTGTAGGCAAATGAAATATCAACAACAAATTGACTAATTTAAAAGCTATAATAATGTTGTTGGAAGCTGGGTAGTTAGCATTCCTGGGACTTCGCCTGAGAATTACCTAGGATCCAGAACAGTCTGTTTAGTTAGAGCCCCAGTGGTTGAGAATCTGTAATAAGCCATATCATATTGACTTTTCCCAGCATGAACAGGGCTCGATTGAGATGTTTGAGCATCTGGTTAATTCTAACGACCTCATACTTGTCATGAAAAACTATGGTCTCGACCCTGAAGAAGATATTACCTTTATCAAGGAACAAATTATGGGACCACCTATAACACCAGTCAAAGATAGCTTGGTAAGTTTTTATTCGTGTTAATTAGAGCCAGCTGGTACTTTCTATCTGCTCTGGTCTGATTCATTCAGCACTGACACCCTTGGCCATTGTAGGAGTTACTAAATGTCAGGGTGTAAGTTGTATGCATTGCCTTCGGATATACACGAGGGGTGTATTTTTCCCTAGTCTTGACGTCATTAGACATTATTTCCACCCAAATCGTAGTTAGTGTCTGCAGCCTCAGTCCTCAGGATGCAGAAGCAAGAGGATCAAAATGTAACAGACACCTTTAGTTCCACCACTCAAGGGGCAGAGGCCAGCCTGGTCTACATAGACAGTTACAGGACAGCCAGCCCTTCATAGGGAGACCCTGTCTCAAACAAAATAACAAAGCATGGCTGGACACAGGCTTATAACCCCGGCACTGTTGAGAGGCAGAAGACACTCAGTTGACCTCTGGCTCATCTTGTATGTGTGTGTACACACACACACACACACACACACACACACACACAAATATAGCTAGATTAAGGAAACTGCCTAGATTAAGGAAAAACCATCTCATTTCTTTTTTATGATTTTGTTTGTTTGTTTGTTTTTGTTTTTGTTTTCGAGACAGGGTTTCTCTGTATAGCCCTGGCTGTCCTGGAACTCACTCTGTAGACCAGGCTGGCCTCGAACTCAGAAATCAGCCTGCCTCTGCCTCCCAGAGTGCTGTGATTACAGGCGTGTGCCACCACCACCCGGCAATCATCTCATTTCTAAAACAAAAATTTAGCTTTAAAAGTGCTGTGAGTTGTTTTGTATGTAGAGCAGCTGGGCAGCTATTTTGAATCCCTGAATAGCACAGCTGTGCTGGCACATGGCACAGCTGTGGTCTGCCCCTAGAAAGGTGGAAGAGGAGGAAGAGAGGTGACAATAAAGGTCTTCTTTGCCTGTAAAATGAACTCAAGGTGACTCTGGGTTACATGAGACTCTGTCCATAAAAAAAGGAAAGCGGGGTGCAGAGACAACAACACTGGGAAGGAGGGAACCAAGAGAAATGTATTAGTATATACATACATTACATACGTACGTACATACGTACATAAAGACATACACATATATGTACACAGAGAGAGGGATTATTTTTTTTCCCCTGGTGGAGGGCAGGGCTGGGCGGGCGGGGTCTTGCTCTATAGCCCCTGCTGACTTTGAAGTCATAATCCTTCTGCCTCAGTCTCCTGAGTACTGAGGTTACAGATATGCGTTGCTACACCTAGTGAAAGATGTTATTATTTTAATATATAAATTCAAGGTTTACCATTTAAGGAACATTCTTTACTAGTTTGTAATTAAATAAAAATGTTGGTTTGGGGAAATTTATCTGTAGTGTCCTTTCAATGGCACTGGAAGGCTTAACATTTTATTTATGTACTTGTAAAAATTTTTAAGTTACCTTTTACTTGAGTGTGTGTGCACATATGAGCTCACGTGTGGGCTACATGTGGGAGTCACAGGACAGTTTTCTGGAGTCCATTCTAAAATCTCCTTCCACCTTGTGGGTCCTGGGGATAGAACTCAGGTAGTCAGGTTGGGAGCAAAAGCCCTTACTTGCTAAGCCAGCTCACCAACCCTTCACAGATTTCTTATTTAATAGTTTATTTTTGCGGCGCCTGCCGTTGAGGTCCAGAGGCCCAGGCCCTCGCTCATGCACGCCTCTACCTCAGAGCTGCGTCTCCAGCTGCAGGCTTGGCGTTCGCAGCCCAGCGCAGCCCAGTGCAGCCCAGTGCATACATCACTTCTACTTCATGAGAAGGAGAAAGAAAGATGATCATCTAACTTGAGTGTCTGGTTTATAATTTGCAGGTGGGTACGTTGCTTATAAACAGATCTGTGTCTACCTAAATCCTCCATGAGATTCTCTTGTTTTCCAGTGGCCGTATAAAGGGCGCCCTGCCACGAAGAGCTTCCTTTACGAGATAGTGGCTAACAAAAGAAATGGCATCGATGTGGACAAGTGGGATTATTTTGCCAGGTATGCACTGAACATTCCCAGACAAGGTGCTAAGAATCTTTGTATAGCCAGTGGTGGCACACACCTTTAATCCCAGTACTTGGGAGGCAGAGGCAGGCGGATTTCTGAGTTTGAAGCCAGCCTGGTCTAAAGAGTGAGTTCCAGGACAGCCTGAACTACACAGAGAAACCCTCTCTCGAAAAAAAACCAAATCCAAAAAAACAAACAAAAGACTTTGTCCCTAAACTTACTGAAGGATTTTAGTAATAAGGGAGGCCACATCTCAAGTGGCTGTGAGCATCAGTACATGATCAATCTTTTGTTTGTTGACACAGGTCTCACTATATGGCTTGGATAGCCTTGAACTCATAAACCAGGTTATCCTTAGACTCATAGAAAGCCACGTGCCTCTGCCTCCCAAGTGCTGGGACACAGGGCGTGGGCCACCACACTCTGGCTCATGTGGCCAGTCTTTGTTTTGTATGTTTATTCTACACTTACTATTTTATTATGGTTTTGAGACAAAGTACTCAGCAGACCAGTCTGGCCTCCTGTTCATAGAGATCTGCCTGTCTTCGCTGTCTGGGTGATCTCCCATTGTCCTAAAGTAAATCTCAGACTACATAGCATCGCATCGCAAAACCTCTCCGTGTG
This sequence comes from Apodemus agrarius, assembly GCA_964023405.1. Classification (NCBI taxonomy): domain Eukaryota; kingdom Metazoa; phylum Chordata; class Mammalia; order Rodentia; family Muridae; genus Apodemus; species Apodemus agrarius. The sequence goes on from OZ030008.1 coordinate 22,494,900, forward strand.
GCTCTGTAAATAAAGTGTCTCTGTTAGACCCGAAAGCACTCTGCAGTTGTTTGAAGGTTGTTTTGTTTTGTTTTGTTTTGTTTTGTTTTGTTTTGTTTTGTTTTGTTTTGTTTTGAGACAGGGTTTCACTTTGTAGTCCTTGCTGGCCTGGATCTTCCTTTGTAAAACAGGGCAGTCTCAAACTCGGAGATCTGCCTGCCTCTGCCTCCAGAGTGATGGGATTAAAGGTATATTCCATCATTCCTGACTAAGGTATTACTTAATATATGGTCAGGATTTAAAATCCCCTAGCTATTTTATAACTGCCTGTTACTATTAGTTTACAATTCATAAGCCAGCGTCCACACACTGTCCCTGGGTGGTGGCTCTCCAGTCTCTCATCCTGAGGCACCCCCCATTCTTCAGGGAATTCTTCCACTGACTCCCCTGGCCATCCTATCTTCCTGTGTCCTTCAGTATATTCTTCAGGCCCTGACCAGCCTTCTGCAAGCAGGAAGACCAAAGCCTGTAGCATTCATATTTAAGGCAGATTCCTCATTGAAATGTTTCCTGTCTCTGCTTTGGAACTTTTCTAGAGACTGTCACCATCTTGGAATCCAAAATAACTTTGATTACAAGCGCTTCATTAAGTTTGCCCGTGTCTGTGAAGTGGAATACGAAAACCAGGATGACAAGACCTTTGTCCGTAAGGTGAAGCACATTTGTACAAGAGAAAAGGTAAGCGCTCCCTCTCCAGAGAGTAGGAATGCAGCTCTCGGTCTGGAATGTGGAGATGATCGTCCAGCAATCTGGAAAATTCCAGAAGCCATTTCTCTTTCCTTTCATTTCCTTCCTCCTCTCTTTTAGATCGTGCGCATGTGGGTGGTCTGTATGTCTGTATGTGTGTCTGTGTGTGTGTGTGTGTGTGTGTGTGTGTGTGTGTGTCTGTGTGTCTGTGTGTGTGTGTCTGTGTGTGTGTGTGTGTGTGTCTGTGTATGTGTGTGTGGTCTGTGTGTGTGTGTGTGTGTGTCTGTGTGTGTGTGTGTCTGTGTCTGTGTGTGTGTGTGTGTGTGTGTGTGTGTGGTCTGTGTGTGTGTGTGTGTGTGTGTATGTGCTTGCTCTGCACGTCTGTGTGAGTGAGCGCATGCGAGGCTGCCCTCCTGCAGCGATCTCTGCCTTACCCCCTATGTCTAGGTCTCTCCCCACATCTCCTGTGTTTTCACTAGTCATCTTCTGAGTCTGTCTCCCTCACCACTGGGGGTGCAGATCCACAGGAGACTAGACCCAGCTTATTACATAGATGCTGAGATCAAAACCCTGGTCCTGATGGTTGTGCAGCTCAGATTCTTAACCAGTGACATCTCTCTGGCCCCACATACTCTTTAATAAAACAAAAAAAGACTTATTATCATTTGTAATTGTGTGTGTGTCTGTGTCTGTGTCTGTGTGTGCATATATGCACATGAGTACAGGTTCCCGTAGAGCCTGAAGACGGCGTCACGTGCCCTGGAGCTGCTGTACAGGCAGCTTTACCTGCCTAACATGGAAGAGTAGCACGGATTCTAACTGCTGAGCCATCTCTGTAGCTCTTCACACCCGTCTCAATGCTAAGCATCTAAGTGTCATAACACTTTTTTGCTCTATTACATTTTTCTTGTTTTTTTTTTTTAAAGCTGTCCTTTTGTTTTGTTTTTGGCTTTGTGTTTTTGGTTTTGTTTTTTCGAGACAGGGTTTCTCTGTGTAGCCCTGGCTATCCTGGAACTCACTGTGTAGACCAGGCTGAACTCTGTCATTTTTAAATTTATTTTATGTGAGTACACTGTTGCTGTCCTCAGACACACCACAAGAGGGCATCGGATCCCATTACAGATGGTTGTGAGCCACCATGTGGTTGCTGGGAATTGAACTCAGGACCTCTGGAAAGAGTAGTCAGTGCTCTTAACCACTGAGCCATCTCTCTGGCCCCCTCTATTACATTATTAGACAATAACAATAATAATAAAATTAAATCCTAACAGTTATTGAGTCCTATGTTGGCTAGGCTTCAAGTGCTTTTGATAGGTTGACTCAATTCTTATTACCCTATGTTAGTATTATTATTTCGTTTGTTTCAGTTTGCGCTCCATTGCTATAACAATACCTGAGCCTGTGTAATTTATGAAGAAAAGGGGTTTGTCTACTTCATAGTTCTAGCAGAAGTTTAAGAGCATGGTAGTAGCATCTGCTCCACTTCTGGTGTGGATCACATGCTGTTCCATGCTTAGTGAAAGCCAGAAGTGCAAACAAGAACTGTGCTAAAGAGAGGAAGGGGCAGTTGAGGCGGGCTCTGTATCAGCCTGCTTCCACCAGCTGAACCAGTAGTGCTCATCCCCTCCTAAAGGGCCTTCCACTCTCACCACTATTGCTTTAGGCACTAAACTTGGGTGTGAGTTTTGGTGGAACCAACCATGCTTTACTGCTGAACAAGAGAGCACAGTGAGGTGTGCAGAGGGCTGAGCTAAAGAGTTAACACCCCTGGAATTCCAGCCCTGTTGGGTCCTTACTGGATGATACGTAACTTAAGAAGTGGTATGGAGTCATGTTTAGGAGAGTCTTTCTGTTTGCTGGCCCTTTAATCCCAACACTCAGGAGGCAGAGGCGGATGGATGTCTGTGAGTTCCAGGATGTCCCAACCAAAGGTAGACATAATGTGACCCTGCAATCCCATTTCTGTTTCCTTGTAGGAGGTTGGAAATCTGTATGACATGTTCCACACACGCAACTGCTTACACCGCAGAGCTTATCAGCACAAAGTCGGCAACCTCATCGACATCATGTAAGGACGCCAGTGTCACCTCACCGTGAGCCTTTCCGTGGGGCTTTGCCTCATTAGCATCCCCAGCGCAGGCTGTGTAATATAGAAGGGTTCACTTGAACAAAGCCAGCCTAGGCCAAGCATGGTGGCGCAAGCCTTTGGTCCCAGCATACCGAGGCAGAGGTAGGCAGATCCGTGTGAGTTCAAGGCCAGCCTGGTCTACAAAGTGAGTTCTAGGATAGCCAGGGCTATGTAGAAAAACCTTGTCAAAGAAAGGGGGAAAAAAAAGTGTAAAGATGAATGTGGTAGCACATGTCTGCGATGCCAGCACTTCAGACAGACAGACAGACAGACAGACAGACAGAGTTCAAGGTCATTTCAGGTATGTAGCAACTTTAAAGCTGGTCTGAGACCTTGTCTCAAGAGAAGAAAGAGCTTAAGTAATTTCGTTTTCAGTTCAGAGTCAGAGAGAGCCTTTGGTTCAAAGTTTAATACATTCCTTCTGAACTTGTTTAAAGGAAAATCCTATTGTTTCTGCACCTATAAAATTGGGGCTGAGTATACTTATTATTGGAAAAACCAAATGAGATAAAGGCTTCTAAAGCTCTGCCTTCCTGCCTGGAACACAGTAGGTGTGCAACTCAAGGCCTCTAACCCCCTGCCGTAGTGCCTGGAGCATAGTAGGGGTGCAGCTCAAGGCCTCGGAAGCTCTGCCATATACACAGTAGGCGTGCAGCTCAGTCGTAAACAGAAGGCGCTCAAACAGCGATACTACCTTACTTGTTTTCTTAAACTAGAAGGATCCTTTTGTGCAAGATACAAAGCAAATCTTCAAAATTTCCTTCTGTGTTTTTACAAAATCATCTTAGGATTAAAGAGGCTTTCCTCAAAGCAGACCCCTACGTGGAGATTGCAGGGACTGCTGGGAAGACGTTCCGTATTTCCACAGCCATTGATGACATGGAAGCCTTCACTAAGCTGACGGGTAAGCACTCGAGACACGTGTGGTCTGCATTGGCTGTGATGCTCCTGCCCTTGGGGCAGAGAAGGTGATAGGGAAGAAACACACATATGTGTGAAATTACAAAACAGTAATTCTTACGTATGAGTACACTATAGCTGTCTTCAGACACACCAGAAGAAGGCATCAGATTCCATACAGATGGTTGTGAGCCACCTGGGAACTGAACTCAAGACCTCTGGAAGTGCAGTCAGTGCTCTTAACTGCTGAGCCTCCAGCCCTCAAAACAGTAATTCTTGTTTTTGTTTTTTTTTTGTTTTTTGTCTTGTTTTGTTTTGTTTTTTCGAGACAGGGTTTCTCTGTATAGCTTCAGCTGTCCTGGAACTCACTCTGTAGACCAGGCTGGCCTCGAACTCAGAAATCCGCCTGCCTCTGCCTCCCAAGTGCTGGGATCACAGGCATGCGCCACCACGCCCAGCTCAGTAATTCTTAATGTAGGTATTACGGTACCTTTTGTATAGTTGCCATGTATACTACATTTATTGTTATTCAATACAACTAGATTAATACTAAAAATTTAAAACTAAATTTAAAAAAAAAAAAAAAGCCTTGTCAGCACTGAGCACTAAGTCAAAGACTGGAAGGCTGTTAGGGTGTGATAAGGTCCCAAACCCAGCAGGTTGTTACTTAAGAGCTGTTGGTGGATGGGAACGCCGGATGAGGCCCCGGGTCCGTCCACAGCACCCGTCTCCCCGCACACCACTCTCTAGTGGAGAAATCTGAGGATTATCACCGTAATCATCTCATGAGCTTTAACACTGCGTCGTGGCTCCCTGATCTGTTCCGAAGGACAACATCCTGGAATATGAGTTCTAGATTTCAAAAGACTAAAGGTGTGTGACCATTAATCTATCTACATATCTGCTTGGTTTCACTGTTACTAATAGTGGAAAAACTTAAGTTACATTATTAAGGTGCATTAACAACTTTTTAAAATACCACTGTTAAATTTCTTGGTCCGTTTATTTATGTTTTAAAAAATAAATGTTTGCCGGGCGGCGGTGGTGGCGCACTCCTGTAATCCCAGCACTTGGGAGGCAGAGGCAGGCGGATTTCTGAGTTTGAGGCCAGCCTGGTCTGCAGAGTGAGTTCCAGGACAGTCAGGGCTATACAGAGAAACCCTGTCTTGAAAAAAACCAAATCAAAAAAAAAAAAAAAAAAAAAGTAAATGTTTGGGGCTGGAGAGATGGTTCAGTGGTTAAGAGCATTGACTGCTCTTTCGAAGGTCGAGAGTTCAAATCCCAGCAACCACATGGTGGCTCACAACCATCTGTAATGAGATCTGATGCTCTCTTCTGGTGTGTCTGAAGACAGCTACAGTGTACTTACATATAACAAATAAATAAATCTTTTTTTTTTTTTTTTTTTTTTTTTAGTAAATGTTCCTGTTCTTGGGAGATTCATACTGCAGTGTTCAAATATTTCATAAAAAAAAAAAAAAAAAATCCTATGCACACAGCCAGATGCAGTGGTAAAGCCACTACTCAGGGGGATTACCATGAGTGGAGACTAACCTGAGCTACATTAGGAGTTCAAGCCTCCCTAGGAATGAGACCTTCTCTCAGAAGAGAAACAAAGCAAGAAAATTGTATACACATAAAGTGCTTGCATGGAAAATGACAATAATGAATTCAGTTGAAGGCCATTTTAATTAGAAAGCTTTTAAAGAAAATTGAAAGAAGACAGTTTCCATTCTATTATGATCACAGAATAAAATATTTTAAACCTTAAAAAAAGAATCCTTAAGTCAGTTTACAAACTCGCATGTAGTGGTCACTTAGCTACAACTGTTACAGCCCAGGAATTTTTTCCACCAACCTCCTTGTGCAAACATTGGGCGATTTTTAAGTCGATCATGGACATAAGTTTGTTTGTAAATGTTTAAGGCAGCCTGGGACTGAGTAGAAAGACCTTGTCTCACTTCCAGAAGTGAGCGTCCCACAGTAATAAGTTAGGCTCTGCCCGTCCTGCTCCAGCACTCTGAGTTCCTCCGGCGGGGGTGGGGGTGTGGGGGTGGGGGTGTGGGGGTGGGGGTGTGGGGACACGGAACGGACTCTCCCACCCCTGCGGTTGCCTTTCTCCCTCTCTGGCTGCCATCTTCTTTTACTCTGACGATCACAATATTCCTGCCTTGTTGAGGCCATTTCAGGACCCAGCAGAGTGTCTTTAAATCCTGCCATCATTTTAACGTGAACGAAATTTCATCACATTGACAGATAATATTTTTCTGGAGATCTTGTACTCTAAGGATCCACAGTTGTCTGAGGCCCAAAGTATCCTAAGGAACATTGAATGCCGCAATCTATACAAATATTTGGGTGAGACCCAGCCGAAGGGTCAGAAGATTGCAAAGGTGAGTTGGTCACTAGCTCCCCTGCTGTTTCGGAGGGTCTGTCTTCAAGAACAAGCCATTAATCTATCTCAGCAACCATGTCTCCTGTGTCTTCTCAGTTAATTTTCTCAATATTCTTAGGCCCATTTACCAGATGAGAAACTGAGGCTGAGCAATAGTAAATAAATTGTTTATGAAAGGAGTCCGGTAGGACCCAAGGCAGGTCTAGGCAACTGTAAATATGTGCTCTCGAATTCAATAAGGGCCTCAAATTTTAGATAGATCCAACCACTGGAAAAATGGATATCTAAGGCAGAAATCCCTCAAAATAAGACCCATGCAAACTTCATAAGGCTCTGAGAAGGCTTTTTTTTTTTTTTATCTATCGTTGACCCTTGAGCGGTGCTGGTTAGGGGCGCCCAGCACCATGCAGTCAGAAATTGACCTTTAACTTTTGACTCTCCAAAAACTTTACTAAAAGTCTGTCACTGCTCAGGGACCGCACCCACATCGTGACAGTCAGCTCCTTAGACTTTGCATGTTATATGCATTATATGTGGCTGGAAATACAGAAGGACTGGGAAAGACCGCTTGCCATTCTAAGCGGATTCCTGGTGAGATGCTGGAGGACGGTCACAGGGGCCGCTTGCAGCACTCGCCACTGCAGAAGCTGCAGGGGCAGCTATAAATAGACAAATGCCACATTCCTCCGAAAACGTGGTGGTTGGTTCTGTTGGTTTGTTTTTGTAATGAAGAGTGCCCTGTTCCGAAGCCAGCATGTGTTGGCACTATCCTGTCGGGATATCTCTGTTTTCCTTGCTGAAGAAGAGGGGTAACGTAACTGGGGTACAGGTGGTTAGTGACAAACTGGATCCTAACTGGGAGTCTTATTTATCCCTTCTAGGAAGAATATGGACGGCTTCGCCAGGAAGTTGCTAACGCCAGACCTGAAATGGCCCTGGAAGCTGAGCTGCAGGCGGAGGATTTCATAGTTGATGTCAGTAGTGGCCCAAGAAGAGTCTGAATGAAAATACGTGTTTTTTTTTTAAAAAAAAAAATGCCTTCCCTTTGGGGAGGGGGTGGGAAGAGTGGCGCACGCCTTTAATCCCAGCACTTGGGAGGCAGAGGCAGGCTGATCTGAGTCCGAGGCCAGCCTGGTCAGTGAGCCCGTGCTGCACTCATGTTCTCTGTAGCGCCCCACGCTGCCAAGTCTGTCCCTCCTCCTAAGGACATTCCCCTTAGACGTTAGACAGTCTTCCGTCTGAAAAAAGTCACTCTACACTTATCTTGCTCTCTGGTCTCTCCTTCAGGGTCAAACTCAAGGAAAATCTTCTGAATTCTTAGGTTTTTCTCCAGGTCTAGGTTAAGTACCCCTTATCTAAAATCCAGGACCTGAAATTTTAAATGTTCCAGAATCTGGGCCTGGGGCTAGACCCTGAGTTCAATCCCCAGGGCATGTTCTTGTGTATGCATCTCTCTATCTCTCTCTCTCTCTCTCTCTCTCTCTCTCTCTCTCTCTCTCTCTCTCCCTCCCTCCCTCCCTCCCTCCCTCCCTCCCCCCCCTCTCTCTCTCAAAGCAGAATTCTCTCCAAGACTGTCAGTGATTTCAGTATGACAGAGTCCACCAGGCAGTTTCAGATCCATGCTTCAGAGCACCTTTTATTGCCTGGAAATCCTTTCCTCCCTCCCTGGTTCATTCCTGCTCACTTACAATGTCACTGTCCCAGGCAGGCAGGCATGCCACATATTTCCACTGGCCATGTGACCGTGAGGACCTGATGTGACCGTGAGGACCTGAGTTCTATCTGCAGAATCCACTTTAAACACACACACCTCCCTCCGTCTCTCTCTCTCTCTCTCTCTCTCTCTCTCTCTCTCTCTCTCTCTCTGTCTCTCTGTCTCTCTCTCTCGGCCAGAACTAGGGATGCAAAGACAAGAGGACCCCTGGGGCTCCCCGAGCCTCCAGCCTAAGTGACTTGATGAGCTCCAAACCCCTGAGAGAGGGAGCCAGTCTCAGAAAAATGAGGTGCAGGGCACCCGAAGAGTGCCAGCCAAAGCTGACCCCCGGCCTCCTCTTGTACATGCCCACGCGTACACAGAAGTTGTATACTGTCTGCTGTCGGTGGTGTCTGTCACATGGTAGACAATGCCTCATACCCTGCTTAGTTGAATACTCATAGATACTTCCCCCTCCGCCCAAGTTCCTCAACCAAATCCTCAGAGGTGGCCATGTGCCAGAGTTATTTTTATCCAGTGTGTGATGACGTTCTATATCCCTGCTTCTGAGTTCCCAGAGGGCTCAGTTCATTCCCCATGTCTTGTGTCATTATGTGATTGCTTACTTGTCATTGCTTTAATTAAGGTTATCAATATGGATTATGGGATGGAAGACAAGAATCCGATTGATCACGTTCACTTCTATTGTAAGAGCAACAGCAAGCAAGCAGTCACAATCACTAAAGATCAGGTAAGGGCCATGTAAGATGTTTGGAAAGTCACTTTATGTTCTGCATGCTAATCGGCTGTAAAGTTAGTGTGTGCTGTTAAAAATAAAGAGAGCGTGTCGGGCAGTGGTGGCGCATGCCTGTAATCCCAGCACTTGGGAGGCAGAGGCAGGTGGATTTCTGAGTTCGAGGCCAGCCTGGTCTACAGAGTGAGTCCCAGGACAGCCAAGGGCTACACAGAGAAACCCTGTCTCGAAAAACCAAAAAAAAAATAAAAATAAAGAGAGCGCAGCCCACTGAGTCAACCAAGCAGGGTTCCCACAGCTCACAGACACTGAAACAGCAGCACGGGGCCTGCCTGGGCCTGCACCAGGCCCTCAGTGCATGCATTGTCTGCACCAGGCCCTCAGTGCATGCATTGTCTGTCTGCACCAGGCCCTCAGTGCATGCATTGTCTGCACCAGGCCCTCAGTGCATGCATTGTGGCTGTTAGCTTGGGGTCCCTCTGGGATTCCTGACTGTGGGTACGGTGTGACTCTCTTCCTCCAGCTGGGTTGCCTGGTCCAGCTTTGGTGTGAGGGCTTTTGCCTTGTCTGATTGTGTTTTGTTTTGTCGTGTTTGGTTGTCCCTTGGAGGCCTGCTCCTTTCTTAAGGAAGATGGAGGAGGGGGGATCTTGGGGTGAGGAGGAGGGGGAGCTGAGAGGAGGAGAGAGAGGGGAAACTGGTCAGCATGGGTTGTATGACAGAAAAATCTAATTTCACTTTTAAAAAAAAGGCATGGCTAAGCTGGGCGGTGGTGGCGCACGCCTGTAATTCCAGCACTTAGGAGGCAGAGGCAGGCAGATTTTTGAGTTCTAGGCCTGCCTGGTCTACAGAGTGAGTTCCAGGACAGCTGAAGCTACACAGAGAAACCCTGTCTCGAAAAACAAAACAAAACAAACAAACCAAAAAAAGGCATGGCTAGAGAAATGACTCAGCTATTATGAATACTCATAGCTCTGGGAAAGGACACTGGTTTGATTTCTAGCATGTTTATGGTGAACATACATACATACATACATACAGGTATGTTAATACACACTTACAATCCCATATCTGGGAAGCTAAGGATAAGGAGTTAAAGGCTAGCCTGGGGTACATAAAACTATCTCAAAATAAAACAAAACAACAATTTTCAATATCGGTATCTAGTTGGGCATGGTAGTATACTCCTTTAATCCTAGCACTCCAGAGGCAGAGTCAAGTGGATCTTTGTAAGTCTGAGACAGCCTGGCCTACAGGGTGAGTTCTAGGCCACCCAGGGCTATAGTAGTAAGACCCTTTCTCACAAAAAGAAAATCTAACTAGGTAGAGGTGGTACATGCCTTTAATCCTAGCACTTGGGAGGCAGAGGCATGGGGATCTTTGAATTCCAGGCCAGCTAAAAAATCTATATATAAAGAAATAGTCATACATAGATACATGTATATCTAGATATAGTGGTACAGGCCTTGATACCAGGAGCCTAAAGCTGCTGGGTCACCGGTTCAGAGTCTGCCAGTTCTGTGAAATAAGTTCAGGGCTGGCCTGGGCAACCTCATAAGACCTTCTCTCAAGATAGGAAAGGGAGTGCCAGGCAGTGGTGGCGCACGCCTTTAATCCCAGCACTTGGGAGGCAGAGGCAGGTGGATTTCTGAGTTCGAGGCCAGCCTGGTCTACAGAGTGAGTCCCAAGACAGCCAGGGCTATACAGAGAAACCCTGTCTCGAAAAAACCAAATCCAAAAAAAAAAAAAAAAAAAAAAGACAAAAAAAAAAAAAAAAGGTATATTTTGCTAGATACACCTAAAAACATGGGATCCTGAGTTCAAGGTGAGCCCAGGCTATAATCATGAGACTTTATCTCAAAAGGAGAGGTAGAATAACAGCCAATTTCCAGTGTCTCCTGTTTGCTAAATATCATTTAAAGTGCAGTATTTGGTGTGAAGCTTCAGTTACAAAATCTATTGGACCGTGGCTGAAGTTACACAAATGTGCTTATCCGTGTATCTTGTATGAGAGTGTGCGGTTTGTATATAATTTACGTCCTGTAAATCTTTCAGTCTTTAAGTAACTAACAGAATTCGGAGGCACTTTGCAGTAAGTATTGTCTCCTTTCGATTACCACTGGGATAACACAGGAAAGCGTGCAGAGCTTTTAACACAACATTCAAAATGATTCCTGGGAGCCCGGCAGGCGCTGCTTAGCTCTTGGCAGAGTGAACTCAAAGCTACAACAAAATCTTTTCTTTTTGCAAAAAAAAGGTGTCACAGCTGCTGCCAGAGAAATTTGCAGAGCAGCTCATCCGCGTGTACTGTAAGAAGAAGGACAGGAGGAGCCTGGACGCCGCGGGGAAGCACTTCATTCAGTGGTGTGCGCTCAGGGACTTCACCAAGCCACAGGTGGGCACGCTCGCTCATCCTCCACAGTGACAACAGAAAGAAATCTGGAGCTGGGGTGCGGCAGGGTCCTGGGTAGCTCAGCTTGGTGTTGGGTTTGCTGTGTAGCTGAGGTTGGCCTTGAGTTCCTGACCCCTCTGCTTCAGTTCCCAAGCACGGGAATGTAGGGACGCGGCAGCAGAGGCGCCTGGTGTACTTTTCAATCTTTAAGGAAAGCCCCAAAGTGATCCTTCTTAACCCACTGAGAAGTTCTCATTTAAATTGTAGCAATATGGGGCTGGAGAGATGGCCACTCTTCCAGAGGACCCTGGTTCAATTCCCAGCACCCAGCAGCCCCACGCGGCTCACAACCAGCTGTAACTCAAGTTCCAGAGGATCCGATGCCCTCTTCTGGCCTCTGTGGGTACCATACACATAACATAAGAAATTTCTAAAAGAGGTGAAGGGGTGACTGAGGAAGACACTGGCTTCCACATGAGCCTGCACAGTCAAGATTATCTGCACATACAGAGTACACATACATACACATGCACACATACACCACACATATATGTATAGATACAAGACACACATATCACACTCAACACACACATTACATATATACATCACACACATACCACATATATACCACATACATAGATAGTATACACATATCATACACAACACACATACCACACACATACACATATATACCTTAGACACACAACATATACACACACTTTTTTTTTTTTTAAGGAAAATGGAAATTAAAACACAGGTGTGTTGGTAAGTACCTTAGACCTTGGTCTAGTTCTTGTCAGGCCCTATGTTAGGAGCTGTGATGAGGCCAGTACCTAAGAGACATATAGTTCCTTAGCGCCTGCGTCTCACTCTAGGTGTGCACCACAGACACACAAGGAAATTGTGTAGTATGGTAAGTACTTTGGGGTGCAAAAGGAGATCTAGCCAGACTTGGTTAGATGAGAAAAGCCTGCCAGGGAAAGCTTACAAGCCAACCCCTAAAGGAGGAGAGAGGCCAGCAGCTGTTCGCAGGGCTGGCAGCCGGAGCCATTAGGGAGGCATGGAGACAGAAGCAACATGGTGAGAGCTGGAAGGCTCACAGAGACCCGAGCCCTTTCAGGAGTAAGTGTACTCAGACGCAATCCACGTGCAGGGCACGCGCAGGCACGCGTGTGTGTGTGCCTGAGACACAGCCCAGATACAGTGACGGAGACTGACTCTGTCTCTCTCTCTAATAGGATGGTGACATTATAGCTCCACTCATCACGCCTCTGAAATGGAATAAGAAGACGTCAACTTCCATCCAAGAAGTATCCAGAGTGAAAACAAGCCTGAAGTTTTAAGGGCATGTCTGCAGTTAGTTCTTTTCAAAACCTTCTTTCCCTCTTCACAATTGCTAGGAAATATAATCAAATCCCACTAGTGATTTTTTTATTTGGTAGCTTGACTATATGCTCATGCTTGGGGGAACGGGAGTGTTGTTTTTATTCAAAATGAAAATTGGTAATATTAACAAATTTTTCCTATCTATCCTATGGTGATTTGAATAAAAATGACCCTATAAAATTCAATGCTTAGTCACCAGGGAGTGGAACTGTTTGAAAGGATTACAAGGATCAGGACGTGTGGCCTTGGAGGAAGTGTGTCACCGGAGGTGTGCTTTGAGGTTTCAAAAGCCTAGCCAGGTCCAGTCCAGTCTCTGTCTGTCTGTCTGTGTGTCTGTCTGTCTCTCTCATCTACTGCACAGCATCATGTTTCTCACCTTGATGCTGGTCTAAGCCTCTGACGCTGTAAGCACACCCCAGTTAACCACTTTCTTTTATGAGTTGCCTTGGTCGTGGTGTCTCTTGACAGCCATAGAACAGTGACTAAGACAGATACTGTAAAAAGCATTAGCTTGTGTATTTTTAGTATTAATTGAAACCTTTCTCTTTTAGCGACCTATTTTCCCAGGCTAACTCTCCCATCTATTCTGAACTCTTGGGACAAATGATTGTCTTTTGTTTTCAATTCAGAAATTGAGACAAGGGTACAAACTTGAATTCAAAATGGAAATTGTGAAATGGAAAATGTGATTAAAAAAAATAAACAAATCCTAGCCCCCTGAAGAGGTGCCCGCCATCCTGCTCCTCCCCAACACCCAACCCCATCCATCTTGTTAAGCGCCCTGCTTGGGGGCAGCAGGAGCCTCTTTCCTTAGAGGAGATGAGGTGCACCAGGCAAGTTCTCTACCGATGACCTCAGTTCCATCCCTGTCTTCCTGGTACAACTCCCCCTGTCCCCTTTTAGGAGGGGCTGGGGTCAGAGGGCACCTCACACCAGGCTGCTCCCGAGTGTGTTGCCACTCCGGACAAGATGAGCTTTTTTGCACCTGATACCACTCCAGCTCCAAGGGACTCTCCACTGCCAGCCTGGGGACAGGCCTTCGTCCACCTCTTCTGAGCTGAACTGGTCAGCTGCTCAGACACCACAGACTGCACCCTCTGACTGCTCTCTCCCAGCACTGCCGTTGCTGCAGTGTGTGGACACGGTTTCGGAACGTTCTGGACTGCCTCCATGAGCTTAGTGACTGCGCAGTGAGTCTCGGGTTCCCTGTGTGGCTTCGCTGTTCCTCCCCGCCGTGGTTCTCCCTGCTACCCGCCTCGCCTCCACTTTGCACAGCTTTAGCAGGAACTGAGTCCAGTCAGTGCCAGCGATGGTCACCAGAAATGCTAGAGATGCGGGCAGTTGGGGACAGAGGCAGGAGCTGGAGGTAACATCTTAGTGGCCATCCTCCTGGTGAGCAGCACTGCCTCTCTCCTCAGGGTAGCCACGCTGTCTCGTCCACTCGTGGGTGAAGAATATTTGGTGTGTCTGCCCCTGTGGGGTCATAAATGCACAAGGAAGGCGCTACCCCTCCCCCTCTAGCCTCTGTAACTCCAGGAGACAGCTAGAGGTCCCCCTCCCCTTCAGGTGCCCAAACTCAAGGTTTAGAAGTACATATTTTTCTGCAAATATTATATTTTTTGTCAGTCTATATTTTTATAATCATTATGGTTTATTCTGGAATTTTGTAGTCCTGATTTTGTACTGTGGTATGTGGGGAATGATTCTGACCCATTTTATGCCTTTGAAGCTGTTTCCCTTGTGAGTACCTGTGTGTCATTTACAAGATTGCATTAAAAATGGAGACTTTTAACAGCTTAGTCTCTCGAGTTTCTGAATACTGTCAGCTTGCAGTAAATAGGACCACAGGTTTAGTGATGGTGACGTCAGTTGGGTGAGGGGACGGTTGCAATAAAGCTGTCATGGGTGTATTTCTATCCTGAAACAAGAGGCCAGCTCCTTAATCAGGGCCTCCTTATACCCTGCGTGCCCGGTTTGGGTTCCTGTGTGCTGCAGTGCATTCCTGTAGTGCCCAATAGCTGCCGCTTGGTGTCACAGCACTGTGTGGGGTCTGCAGGACAGTGGTATGGACAAGGTCCCAGGTACTTGGTTTTCCTCACAAAATAAAAGCAGGAGATAGCTGGCTCCTTTCCAGCAGGAGGCAGACCATGCATGGGAAGGGGAGCAGGGCCTAAGCTTAAAGGCTTTTGAGCCTGAAAACCAGGTCCTCCCTCTCAAGCCCCTGGGGTTCTGTCCAGCCTCCCTGCCCAAATCTTGTCCAGACGCAGCCCTATGTCTCTCCCATGAGATCTCCCATGAGACGTGTGAGCACCTGACCTGTGGCTGGCCTTCAGCCCTGCCCTTTCGCTTCCAGGAGAGACAACAGTGCAGGAGTAATGATGCTTCTCTTTATTAGTTCTTAGAGGCTAGCCTAGGCTTCTGGGCGCAACAGGGTTCTTCAAGTAATAATAATCTCTAAAACACAGAAGTGCATGCATGTGTGTGAGTGTGTGTGTGTGTGTGTGTGTGTGTATGTGTGTATGCATGCGTGTATGCTCTAGCATGCTCTTTGTGCATATATGTATGCACCCAACTTGACTGAAAGAACATGAAATGTTATGGGGAGCGGGGTAGGATTTTTGTTTTGTTTTTTGGTCTTCTGGAGATTGTCAGATCCCATAAAGACAAATTTTATGTTTCTTCAGTCAGAGCGTCTTTTACACCTTAGAATCAGCTCTGCTGGAGAACTGCGACTGCCCCTGTTCTTGGGTTTTGAAGCCATAAGGAGGCTGGCTGAGAGCCACAGTTCACATGAGGGTTCTTCCCCATCCTAGTCAGGCAGAATGGCTGCTCTGTGTGAGAAGGCCCAAATCCCAGGAGGCAGGAGGCAGGAGGCATCAGCTCAGAACCCAGGCCTCCAGCTCCTCTATGCAGAACTGCTCCCGCCGGGCCAGCACTTCATTATTGAAGGTAGCACAGGGGTAGCTTCCGCCACGGTACAAGTCTCCGTCCAGCCACAGCCCAAACTGGCCACTGAAGAAAGAGGGAGCGAGCTATGGAGACAGCTCTGGAGGTGCAGTGTCTGCCGCGCATGCGCAAGAGCCTGTCCCCAGCACCAACACAAAAAGCCAGGCAGGTCACATGCTCCTGCAGGCCTAGCACAGGGAGGGCCAGGGCAGCTGGTGAGGCCTCGTCAGCCTCAATGATACGGTGGAGACGGACTGTGGAGGACACCTGGTGTCAACCTCAGTTCTCCATATGCGCGCGTGCGTGCGTGCATGTACACACACACACACACACACACACACACACACACACACACACGGGAATCTTGGCACGGTTGTGCCATGGGCCAGGCCTCCGTGACTGACTGCCGTCCTCCCTCATGGCTGTTTTCCTCCCTTACTCCAGTTTATCAGGAGTTGGGGCCTCCTCCTGTGCTTTTAAACAATCCATCAGTTTTTTTGTTTTTTTGTTTGTTGGTTGGTTGGTTGTTGGTTTTTGGTTTTTGGGTTTTTTTTACTGATTATCTTTTGTTTTGTTTTGTTTTGTTTTTGTTTTGTTTTTCGAGACAGGGTTTCTCTTTGTAGTCCTGGCTGTCCTGGAACTCACTTTGTGGACCAGGTTGGCCTCGAACTCAGAAATCGGCCTGCCTCTGCCTCCCAAGTGCTGGGGTTATAGGCGTGCGCCACCACTGCCCGGCCAATCCATCGGTTTTAATAACTGTATCCAGTGGTACAGCCATCGCCTCAGCCCAGTTTTAGAACATCCTCATCTTCACATTTGAAAGAGAACCTGGGCTGGAGGCAGGAGGCGGATCAGTTCTCAGCAGTGGCCAGTGGGCCCTGTGTCCTGCCGCCCCTCCGGGGAGCTGAGCTGATAGAGGAATGCTTTCATTTTACCTTCAGGGTACAGCTTAATGTGCTTCCACGTAGGGGTCCCATGGAAACCCCTTCCTTTGTTTTTCCCTAACTCCCACTCCTGCCCCCAAACGTGCGGGCTGTGTTCTTAGCCAGGTGCTCATCTTCCCACGAGCCTTGTCCCATGGGACTCAGAACTCTGGGGCATCCCCATCTTGTGACTCTAACCACATCCATGAGGACGTTCCCAGTCACTTCGCACTAAGCTGTCACTAAGCTTGTGGTCCACTGGGGATGGGCTGGTTGAGTGTGGCCATCTGGGGACAGGCTCTGGTGTTAGTACCAAAGGGCACTGCAGTCCGCCCGAGAGGAACACAGCTTGCCCATTGGGAGAGGGCCACGGGCCACCCCAGGATGTGGGGGACAGAGACACGCACCTTCCGCTGCCCATCATCAGTGAGTCCAGGTCTCCTTTCACAAAATAAGAGTTGCGTCGCGTCCATTTAAAGACCTGAGTGAAAAGGAAAAGCAGGGTCACTCTGGAGTTCTGTCATTGCAGTCTGACTCCAAGCCACATGGTGGCAGTGTTGTGCAGGGACCAGAAGCTTCTGGGCCCAATGACTACCGGGAAAGACTGGGCCTCCAGACCCTAGGATTTCCATGTCCTTGGACTTCACCATTATGCCCTCTGCCTCGGACCCCCTGCAGCCTAGCAGCGCTGAGTAAATTCTGGCAATAAAACAAACCTCCAAAGCTTCCTGCTTTCAAAGCTAGAAAGAGGGCGACAGCCAGGCCCGAAGCTGGACTAGAACCACCTCTCGACCAACCTGTCACATGATCTACAGGCCATTGAGACTCCTGTGACCTCCTGTGAATTTCCGTCCCACCATCTGGGTCACAGCCTCCTCCAATCTTAACTCCCGCCATACACTTCTCATGCCCCTCTCCGTAGTGGCCCACCAACTTTAAATCACACTGCATGCCTTCTACCTAACGCCTTCCGGTGCCCTCCACTGTGAAGGAGACAGAATCCGGTCCTCCAGGCAGCCTGCACCCGCCCCATCCCTGCTTTTCTCCTCCCCTCCCCTCTCCTTCCCTTTCCTACTGCACCTGAGCCACACTGGCCTTTCTCTTCACCAGCACCTGAAGGTGCTCATGCCTTAGGGCCTTCCAACATTCAGACCCCTCTGTCCACAGCAACCCCCAACCCTGTCCTCCAGGGTCACTTCCCCCTCCCCCCCCCATACAGAGACAGGGTTTCTCTGTATAGCCCTGGCTGTCCTGGAACTCACTCTGTAGACCAGGCAGGTAGGCCTTGAACACAGAAATCTACCTGCCTCTGCCTCCCAAGTGCTGGGATTACAGGCGTGTGCCACCACTGCCTGGCCCAGGGTCACTTCTTACCCTCCGGCCTGAGTGTCATCGCAGAGAGCCCCTGTTTGATTTCCCTAGGCATCTCCCCCCTGAGAAGGCTCCATGTGTGCCTCGTCTGCCCTGCTACAGAGTATTCTAGAGCTGCCTGGATGCTGTGCCACACCCACGGATTAAAAGAGGAAAGACTGAAGAGCCAAATAGGCAACAAAGTTGCTTCTAAAGGGCCCCAAAGCACAGTATGTTGTTTCCTGTAATTAGACGTCCCCAGTCCCAATCGCTGGGAACAACCCCCCTTCCCCAGCCCCCCGAAGAATAGAAGCACAAAGGCCAGGCTGCGGAGATAAAGCTAGCAAGTGAGCTCGAGGAGGAGCCGGGGAGCCGGGATTCTTTCGCATTTCTGCGCTTCCGCTGCTATCTTCAAGGACACGTCCTTCTGATTTGAAAGAGCAAGATAAACATTGCTACGGAAGAAACTTAAGACAAAGTTCCATGTGTCACTTGGAGTAGCAGTTACTTGTGGGAGCGCTGGGAATTCATAATGAGCTCCGGCCAAGACAGGCAAGGATCAAGGTTTTCAAAGTGTCGGTGTGTGTGTGTGGGGGGGGGGGGGTGTCTGTAACAACAGGCTGGGGTGACAGTGACTCCTGGGAGTAATGGGTCTCATGCAATAATTTCTTTTTAGCACTTCTGCACCAGGCACGGTCAGGCATTGGATAGGACAGTAAATACAATGAACAGAACATCTGCCTTGCAGACAGGTAGGCAGAAGGCAGATCAAGAACTAAGAAATGGTGTGTTAGAGATACTAACACTCTAGAAGTGACCCTCATAGGGCAATAAGGATTTAGAGGGAATGGCCACTTAGGACGCTGTGACAGGACGGTAGGGTAGTCCTGAGGGTGGTGTGTATGGATTCAGCGGAAGGGCTGCTGGCAGAACAGCACGTGCAGAGGCCCTGGGTCGGGGTGGGCCGTATTTTTGTTTGTTTGTTTGTTTGTTTGTTTGTTTGTTTGTTTTTCGAGACAGGGTTTCTCTGTGTGGTCCTGGCTGTCCTGGAACTCACTCTATAGATCAAGCTGGCCTCAAACTCAGAAATCCTCCTGCCTCTGCCTCCCAAGTGCTGAGATTACCGGCGTGTGCCACCACCGCCCGGCTTCTCCTATTTTTGCCTTCCAGTTTAGGCCAGCGTTGTTTGGCAGGGGGAGGGGGGAAACGAACAACCAATATTAGAAAGGGGCTGGGGAAGACATCGGTATATGGATAACATGAGAAGACCCACAGAGGAAGCAAGGGCAGTCATCAGAGATAAGAACCAACCCCCACCCCCACCCCACCCCCACCCACCCCACCCCACCACCCCGGCTCTGAGGATATCCAGCAGCAGGAGGCTCCAACAAGCTGTTGTTGGTTCAAGAAAATCCTAGAAGTCGCATGCCTTTAATCCCAGCACTTGGGAGGCAGAGGCAGGCGGATTTCTGAGTTCGAGGCCAGCCTGGTCTACAGAGTTCCAGGACAGCCAGAGCTACACAGAGAAACCCTGTCTCAAAAAAAAAAAAAAAAAAAAAAAAAAAAAAAGAAAAGAAAAAAAGAAAAGAAAATCCTAGAAGGTTGAGATCTTAGTATGAGCTGTGAGAGGGAAGGTGCGGGTGACCAGCCTGCAGTCTTGGGGACTCCTTTGCCTTCCTCCCGAGAAGGGGTGATTGCTTGCCACTCTGGAGGCAGAGCTACAGACCAGGTGTATTCTGTTGTTAGCAAGGCCGTCCACACCCCTTCGACCATCTTGGTGGGAGACTAGATGACTGTGTGACAGAGCGTATTTACCAGTGTCTGTGCACTGGGGGTGGGGTGGGGTGGGGGAGGGGGAGGGGGAGGGGGAGGCTTCTAATAGCAAACAAAAGCACCCACAACTAGCTCCCCGCCCATTTCACAGACTGAACATCTTCAAGGGCACACTAAGCAATTACACGTTCTACTCACGCCTTTGTGGTCCCCGCACAGGTACCCCTCCCCCCACACCCCCACTGCTCCCCACCCCCACCGTGTCCTCTGCCTCTGGAGCGCCCTGCCTGAGTGGAGACTCCGGGCTTATTCCCACTCTGTGCCTCGGTTTCCTCATCTGTAAGAGGAGGCGAGGACAGCAGC
Source organism: Apodemus agrarius (assembly GCA_964023405.1). Taxonomy (NCBI): domain Eukaryota; kingdom Metazoa; phylum Chordata; class Mammalia; order Rodentia; family Muridae; genus Apodemus; species Apodemus agrarius. The sequence goes on from OZ030008.1 coordinate 22,514,627, forward strand.
GCACACCTGCGGGAGCGCACACCTGCGGGGTTCTCGCAGTGATTGGGTGTGCTGTTCCGGGAGGGTCAGTGACTGACTGCTGCGACTGTTTATAGTAAAAGCTGTGTGTGCTCTGCCTTTTGGGCATCGCTCTGCAGCCGCCGTCAGCCCACAACCCGACGGTGGAAAAGCTATAGACAGAAGAGGTTTGGGACCCTGTCTCCCCTCTTCAGAAGCTCCAGCTCCTCAGAGCTTGTGCCCTCTGAGGCCTCAGTCACAGGGGCCTGTCACTGAGCCCTTTCGCTTATCCAGTGGGGGACCTGAGCACCCGGTCACTCTCCCGCCCCCTTTCCAGCACCCTAGGGAACTCTGAGGGCCCACTCGCCCCTCTCCTCCCCTTCCCTCCCCACCCGCCCCTCTCCTCCCACCCACCCCTCTCCTCCCCTCCCCTCCCCACCCGCCCCTCTCCTCCCCTCCCTTCCCCACCGGCCCCTCTCCTCCCCTTCCCTCCCCATACCGCCCCTCTCCTCCCCTTCCCTCCCCGCTGCTTGTAGTTTCTAGCACTTCTCTGTCATCACGGTCACACCCAGCACTTGTCCTTGCAAGGAGGGCTGGGAGGCCCTGCAGTCCATGAGGAAAGGCGCCCCATCTACCTGCTCCTTCCTGGTGCCCCAAGCATTACCCAGCTGCGGCCACTGCTCCAAGCATTTGGCCTCGAGGAGACCCCTCCTCCCTGCCCCCACCGCTGTTCCCCATTTATTCCCTCTGGCTCTGCTGGCCTTCCGCCCAGCCTCGGCCCTGCAGCCCGCTTGGCTTTTCCACTCCGCCTACCCCTTTCCCATTACTCGCTGTGAATGCGGCCAGCATGCCGAGAGCTGGTCAGAGAACACTGGCCGCTCTGGTACGAGCCCTGCCAAGGAAAAAATGGACAGAGCAGAGAGCGCATCTTCCGGCCACTAGTGTCTTCTGGGCTCCCCCTCTCCCACGCAGGGACTGTGTGGTGTGACTCCTTTCTCCTCCAGCCTTCATGTGAGGATACAAGATGCCGCGGTACGCGCCCCCCTCCCACACTTCGGATCTACCACACTTGAACCCGCCTTGTCCTTTCCAGAGTAACCTGCCTCCCCCTCGTAACGCCCGGAGATCTTGATGGTCAGCTGAGGGCACAGCCGTGCCTACCGTTGCCCTGTGGAGAGGTGGACGGACGGGGGCAGCCCAGCATGGGCACTCCCCAGAGCCGTCACCTGTCGCAGCCTTCCTCCATGACAGGAGGTCGAGCCTCACCTTTAGCTGTGGGGAGAAGGAGAAGAGGAATGTCTCTCCGGTACCGTAGAAGCCTTTGCTGAGTCGGATGGCTGAGGAGGAGAAGGCACCGAACATCTGGAAAACAGAGAAAATGGCAAGAAGGGAGCTTGGCGTCCGCAGCCACCTCGTTCACCGGGCTTCGGGATGCACGCTCAGGCCCCGGGGCTCCTGGGGAGTTGGTGCAGAAATGGGCTCCATGGCCCCCAGGCCACCCTCTGTCCCACACTCCTGCCTTCCCTGAGTTGTCAGGACTCCTCCACTCCACCTACCACCTGTCTGTCTGAGTATCTGTGTCTCTTCAGGGTCCTGCTGTGTAGCCCAGGCTAGCCCAGAACTTACTTCCATGAGAGCCTTTACAGGCATGTAATATGTCCAGCCTACCTTTTCTTAAATATATTTTGTGTATCTGTGTGTATTGTATGAATGTGTGCACAGGTACATACACACACACACACACACACACACACACGCACATGTGTGTTCTCAGAGGCCAATCCGGAGTACCCCCCTCTATTGTTTCCTACTGTGTGTTTTGAGACAGGCGCTCGCCAACACTGGAGCTGACCAATGGGACTGGCTGGCCAGGGTGCCCACTCCTGTGGGCTACAGAATGTACCGCCATGCCTGGCTTTTCTTTCATGGCTGCTGGGGGGAAAAAAACATCATCCGCTCCACAAACCCCGCCCCCGCCCCCCAAGGGAATGTGCGTGGCGTTGGGATTGCTTCCTTCTGGTACCTGTTCAACACCAGAGCACGACTTCTCTGCACACTGACGGCTCACACATAAGCCGCTCCCTTGCACCTTTCTCCACCAACCTCAAAGGTACAGAAAAGTCCGGGACTCGGGGTGGAGCTCAGGTGGTGAGGGCTGGCCTAGCACACCTGGGCCCTAGGTTCAACCCCAGTTGAACTGCCAAAAATCATCATCATCATCATCATCATCATCATCATCATCATCATCAGTAGTAGAAGTAGTAGTAGTAGTATTTTTTTTTTTTTTTTTGGTTTTTCGAGACAGGGTTTCTCTGTGTAGCTCCGGCTGTCCTGGAACTCACTCTGTAGACCAGGCTGGCCTCGAACTCAGAAATCCGCCTGCCTCTGCCTCCCAAGTGCTGGGATTACAGGCGTGCGCCACCACGCCCGGCAGTAGTAGTAGTATTTAAAGGTCAAAATAAGTACAGATTCCTTCCGCCTTAGACCTAACAGGAAGTTGCTCTACTCCCCATACTGGCATCCTCTCCTTATATTTATTTCCCAGGCCCACCTGACTAGGGTACTGTGACCCTTCACTCCTAATCCACCAGCCCCTAAGAATGGGGCTTCCTCTTCTATAAGCCCAGTGCTAGTATCACACCAAGAGAACTAACGACAATGCTGGTTACGGGATACTGACAATTATCTAGTTGTACCATTGTGTATTCGAATGTCCCTGATCATCTCAAGAATGTGCCTTACATCCTGCTTTGGAGAGAAAGCAACACGTTGGATAGCCGTGGCTCTGCACCTTGCTTCTCGCCTGCCTGCGAGTCGTGTGACTGGTAGAGCCATCTTCCTTCTGGGGGGGTGGCTATTGGAATTGGGGTGTGGATCACCATCACAGTGCTGCATGGGAGGGGGGTCATGGGGTGCAGGAGTTAGGCTTAGTGCTAGGAAAACCTCGGCACATAGTCTCTGCCACAGAAGGGCTCTGTACAAACAGAGTTTCTTGGCTCTCGAGCAAGAAGCCTTCCCAAACAGACTCTCCTGTCTATTTAAGGCCCTGTGAGATCTCTTCCAACTCTGTTGTTTCTTCTGAGGAGGAACATTTAAAACCAGCTTGCAATCCTGCGCCCCTTCTGCACGGAGAATCCACCAGGGATTCTGTTGTTTGAGTGACCACATAGATTCTAGGCACAGTCTGTCGGAGTTCCTCTGTGGCGTTTAGGAACTGCCTTTGCTGTCCCCTCCAAGTCCCTCCACTTCATTCCCAACTCCCCCCCACACACACACACACCAGCTGGGGATATTTTCAAAATATGCATCCATCACTTAGATACAGATCTCCCGCCTGAAACCCTCCTGCAAGAGCCGGAGGTGGGGAGGTGGCACATCAGCACTGAAGAGACAGGGGCAGGCCGGAGGATTTGCAGGTCAAGATGAGCACAGGCAACCTTCAGGGTTCTGAGCCAGCTTGTGTCTTAGTGAGTGAGACCCTGTCTCAGAATAAATCAAAACAACCCACCCATGGCCTTGTGCTTGCAAATGTAAGCGTGTCTGCAATGCATGGTGTTAGTGGTTAACTGCTCAGTGCCCCACCCCCTCCGCTGTTGCCGCCCACCCCCCCTCCCCCCACCCCCCACACAAAGAAGTTAGACTATTAACCCCAAGAGTGCTGGACCATTTCTGGTTTGATCCTGCTCAGCTCCATATCTCTTAACCTGGCAGGCAGAAGTGGCTTCAGACACACGGAGAGCCGATGGGCCCGGCTCCTGAGTGTGACCGGCCTCAGTGCCGCTATCCATGTGCCTTACAGGTGGTGTAGCCTGTCGTCTCTGCTTTCTTGTTTTTTTCCCCCTTCCCTGGGCAGTACCCCCTGGTCTGTCTGGGAGCCCCCCAGGCTCCAGCCCAGCTCACCTGTCCATCCTGGTCTCTCAACAAGAGCAGTACTGGCCCACTGTGACCCTCCATCTGTCGGTATAGTCTCCGCAGACTGAAGCCATCCCTTGACGTGCAGAAGACCAGACTCCAGGGGTGGCAGGTGACTCTCGGGGGCAGGTGGGGGCTGAGCTGGAGGTGGAGCAGAGCTGAGTGAGGGGATCGCCTCCACCTGTTCCCCTCCCACCACGCAGCCTTCACTCTGTCCAGAGGCTCCGTGTCCGTTAGCTAATTTTTGTTCCCATTTTATAGATGTGAAAATCGAGGTTCAGGGAAATGGAGACTAGATGTCAGAGCCTGGATTCCAACCTAGAGCAATCTCTGAGAACTCACCCTGGTCACTTGGTCTTTGGAGGGTACACGAGAGACAGAATCCCCTCTCCTGGTACTTCCTTAAGTCTGCTCCACCCCAGCTCGGACTTTAGCCCCCAGGATCCATGTCACCCTTGCTAGACTCCCCAACTCTACCCAGTGAGAAGGATAGTACTAGTGTGACTAGAGATGACAGGGAAGCCCATGAGAAAGCACGACTGATTCGAGATGACATTTAGCTAGGGACATTGCGTCTGTGATGTCAGAGCCCCTGGGAGTGGCTGGGACAGGGAAGAAGGGCTCCATAGAGTGTGCCCAAACCTGCTTAATCTCTGAGGCACCTAGGACCTGGCTGGCTTCTGTCAGCTGAGGCTCTGCAGGGTCCTGGGGAGCTGGGGCTGGGGCTGGCTCCTCCTCTTCCTCTTCTTCTTCTTCCTCCTCCTCCTCCTCCCCCTCCTCCCCAGACAGTGTGTCCTCCATCTCTGTGGGCTGTAAAGATACAGAGAAGCTTAGCAGATCAAAGGACACAGGGGCACCAGCTGTCACCATATCCCAAGCTCAAAAGCTGGGGTCCTCTGGTCCCCTGCCCAGGCCCCTGCAGTCCTAGCCCACCCAAAGGAGCTGGGAACTATCCACCACAAGCAAGATGCAGTCTCTGCCTCCAAATTGCTTTCTCCTGGCTAGCCACGGCTAGTGAAGGGACTGGGTGGGCAAAGGCCTGTACAGCCACTCAGAGGGGAACGATGGTCTGTTTCCGGCTTGCTCTAGCCCCAGGGTAAACACCAGGCTCTGAACTCTAAGCCTGGTAGAGGATAAAAGGGCAGGAGAGAGTCCAGCTCTGTGGCAGTTGTCTGTGTAAGGACAGGAAACAGCAGCTACAATAAAACCCATCACAAGAACGGCTGACATTGACCGTCCGGAACTCTGTGACGAGGCCCAGTGTGGACAGCCTGCTGTTGTTGGTCTTTTTGAATTCTCTCCCTGTATCCTAGGAAGATGCTACTGATTAAGCCCTGGCGCTCACTTTCAGCCAGTGAGGAAAGAGTGCTGTCACACCTAGCTCTCCATGAAATGTGTGTGCTCGCCCACATGAGTTGTATGTTGCTTGAAATAGAGGCATGTGTGTGGGCAGGTTGGTGTGCCAACTGTCGGTGCGCTCTGAGGGCGAGCTGGGGCTCTGTACGGACGTGTGGGTGTCAGTGGGCAGGGGTGCTGCCGGGACTCTGTGCTCATTCATTTAATCGAGTTTCCATACTCTACCGTGGTGTGTTCGAGTGTGCGTTCACACACGTGAGCAGGTCTGTACACAATAATATCAGGCTCATCATAGAAGGAGACGCCTGTCTGAGAAGGAATGCCGAATATGCTCCTTCCTTATCCTCTCCATATTCAGGCTCAGACCTGGAGGGATCCTCTCCCACAGGGACAGCGACAGTGGTCTATTCCCTCTGAAGGAGGGTCTCAGGACCTCCGGGATGCCCCAGGTCCTCCATCAGCCATTTCTTTAAAGCCTCAGCCAGCTGGTAAGAACTTAAGAGGGGTAAATACACAAAGACACACAGACAGACAGACAGACAGACCGACACACACACACACACACACACACACACACACCTCCATCCTAGCCCAGGCTCCTCCCTGCTAGCAAGCTAGTTGCCCTCCCAGTAAACCCCCGGCCTGCGCCGAGCCCTTACCAGCAGAGTGTACCGCCATTGCCGGCCCTTCATGCTGTCACAGGTCGGGGCAGGGTGTCGCCCTTGGGCCTGGCCGAGGAAAAGCAGCAGCAATGAGGAGGCGCCCGGCACACCCCACTGGATCCATGCCTACCCAGCTGCCCTTTGCTCCCCGTCACCTGTGATCCCCAGGCCAAGTGGCCACGGGGTGGGTCTGTGAGCAACTCGGCAGTCGAGGCCGCATGTGCTGTTAGCACCTGGCACATGTCAGCCGTGCACAGAAAACTCCAGCTGGAAATTCTGGCCACTTCAGTGCCTTTTCCAGAAGTCTGGCCTGGGAACACGGATTCTTTTGTAGGACACCTGATGTCCAGACTAGGGATTCAGGACTACTGGCCCCATAAATGACTGAGAATAAGCCCGTTTGCCATTTGCACCCCAAGCCTCAGTTTCCCATTGTGTAACATTTAAAAAATATCATAACTCAGGCATAGTGGTGCACACACTTAATGCCAGTACTTGGGAGACAGAGGCAAGTGGATCTCTACCACAAAGCCAGCCTGGTTTTCAGGTCAGCTAGGGCTACGCAATGAGACCCTGTCTAAAATAATAATAATAATAACAACAACAACAACAACAACAATAATAATAAGTGTATATATAATGTGTGTATATGTATTTGTGGATAAGAACCAACGCACATGTATAGAGGCCAGAGGAAAACTATTAGAAAGCAATTTTTTCCTTCTGCCTTTATGGGGTTCTAAGAATTGAATTCAGATCGTCAGGTCAGGGGTTTGCATGCTAAGCGCTTCTACCCTTTGGCCATCTCACTGTCCATCTAGCTAACCTCTAACACACTGGACCAGAAATCTCAGGACGCTTTCCAGGACCGACAGCCTACAATTCACGCCCCGCCAAAGCCAATGAGTATAGCGAAAGCCTGAAAGCCTGAAGTGTCATGCTCCAGCCGAAAGAATTAACCCTTTGAAGACATAGTTCTGCCTAAAGGTGTGTAGTTCAGAAGGAGGCGCTTGCCTAGCCTAGGGTGTGAGGCCCTGGATACACGACCTCCACTCTAAAGAGAAAGAAGGAAGGGGAGGGAAAGGGGGGGAAGGGAAGGAGGAGGAAGTAGAGGGGAAGACGCAAAGGAAATGAAGGAAAGGAATGGAATGGAAAGGGAGAGAGGGAACACGGGCTGTAACTCAGTGGTAGTGGCAAATCACACCCTCCCCCCCACCTCCCCCTCTAACCCAACATGAGCCCTCCCCTTCAGGATAGCTTAGCCTGAGTGTGCACAAGGCCCTGGGGAAAAGAGAAGGCAGGGAGGAGGAGGGGAGGGGAAGGGGGGAGACAGAGAGACAGAGAGACAGAGAGACAGAGAGATCCCTTACTAGACTTACTTGGTTTTGCCACCTTGGACAAGGACTCCGCCCTCCTCATCTGTTAGCGCCCTCCTCATCTGGAAGAAATGAAGACAGTGTCTGAGCATCAGGAGACAGTGTCTGAGCCTAGCTTGCACCCTCCCCCCCTCCCCCTGCTCAGTTTCCTGTGGTAAGCTGCTGCACCCGACCTTTGATGCAAATGGATAATGCCAGGGCTTGTCACACCCACCTCCTGGAGAGATCCAGTGTTCATTTCCTGACAAGAGGCCACTTGGCCTCCACTCTGAGCCTCAGTCAAATCCGAGGTGAGGCGCAGTGGGGGGAAGGGCGTGGCTAGGAAGCAGGTGGCTGAGGGTACTCACCGGGCAGCCTCTGGTGACCCTTCTGCCTCTCATCCACTGAGGGTCTCTATGACCCCCCAAAGAGAAGGCCACACCTAGAACGGCCTGTCCACCTGGCCGTCGGGACACACTCTTGCCTTCCGTGTGTGACTGGTGTCTCTGCCCCGCCCTGGCTCCAGCCCTTCTCCCTGCCTTTCATACCTGCCCTGAGGCGGCAGCCCTGGCCCCAAGCCAAGCCAGTTCCAATTGGGAAGGCACCAATGATTATCCTACATCAGAAACTCAAATCCCACAAACACAGGAACAAGACCTTGCTGCCCCCCAGGTCCCTAGCTCTGTTGCCGTCAGCCAAAAGATGGGAGAGATACCAGGCTCTGTGCCGCCAACCTGCTTCTCTCTGGCGCCTAAGTAAGTACCACTTGTTTACTGATGCCCACCGTGGGGGTCAGTCCTCTCACTTGAGGTTAGAACCTATGCCATACCAATAACACAAGAAAGGGCTGTACTGCAGGTTCTCCACCAATCACACACAAGAAAGGCGGCTGGTAGCCGGGCGTGGTGGCGCATGCCTGTAATCCCAGCACTTGGGAGGCAGAGGCTGGCTGGGAACCTGAGTTCGAGGCCAGCCTGGTCTACAGAGTGAGTTCCAGGACAGCCGGAGCTACACAGAGAAACCCTGTCTCGAAAAACAAAAAACAAAAACAAAAACAAAAAAAATTCAAAGCAAGTTTTAACATGGCCTTGCCTTATCATAGTATATAAATATCAGGAATTTTTCCTCAGATTTAATGTCCTCTGCCTTGCCTAGAATAGCAAATCCATCATTGTCTTAGTTAGAATTTTATTCCCAGCACTTGGGAGGCAGAGGCAGGCGGATTTCTGAGTTCGAGGCCAGCCTGGTCTACAGAGTGAGTTCCAGGACAGCCATGACTACACAGAGAAACCCTGTCTCAAAAAAATCAAAAAAAAAAAAAAAAAAAAAAAAGAAAGAAAGAAAGAAAGAAAGAAAGGCGGCTGGTTCTCCACCAATCACCGCAAGCTATAGGGAGCCCAGGTCTAACCTCTACCCCAGCCAACTCCCCCGACACCAGGTGGGATAAGGACTTCCTTCATTGGCCTGGGTACTTTTGGCAAGGTCTCTCACAGAAAGCCCAATGTCTGACACACGGTGGGCACCCTGTCAGTGGGGTTCTTCTCTATCTGTGGCTCGCAGTAGGACTGTGAGGGCTGCTATATTTCTTTGAATCACAGGACTCAGACTTGGAGGGGACTTCAAAGTGAGGTGGCACCACAGGGCCAGGAGCCCCGGAAAAACATGCTGGGAAGATGAACTCACTCACATGATTCCACACAACCAGAAGTCTGCCCTGATGGCCAGCAGATGACTTGGTCCTCAGGGCCAGGTGACCTGAGGAACATTCCCTCCAGGAAGTATGGCGTGCCTAAGGACTTGTATTATAGGGAAAACAGGAAAATGAAGGGTCCTGTTGTCACCTCAAACATCGCTGTTGCAATGGGTGTTTGAGCTGTAAACAGCTCAGGGTCACAGGCCTGGTAGGTACTTCCTCCTCCCCCTCTCTCCCACTTCTTTCTTTCATTTTTTTAAAAATTGTTTTTAATAATTTACTTAGTTCCATTTTATGTGCATTGGTGATTTGCCTGCATGCATGTCTGTGTGATGGTGTCAGATCTTGCAGTTACAGGCAGTTGTGAGCAGCCCTGTGGGTGCTGGGATTTGAACCTGGGTCCTCTGGAAGAGCAGGCAGAGCCCTCAACTCCTGAGACATCACTCCAGCCCCCCCCTCTTTTTTTTTTTAATTTGTTTTTTTGAGACAGGGTTTCTCTGTATAGCCCTGGCTGTCCTGGAACTCACTCTGTAGACCAGGCTGGCCTCGAACTCAGAAATCTGCCTGCCTCTGCTTCCCAGAGTGCTGGGATTATAGGCGTGCGCCACCACCGCCCGGCCAGCCCCTCTTTTTAAATTTTTTTGAGACAGGGTTTCACTATGTTGCCTGGCTGGCCTGTAACTAGCTATGTAGACCAGGCTAGCCTCAAAATTCCAGAGATCCTCCTGTCCGTTTCCCTAGTGTTGGATGGTTAAAGGCGTGCACCACTATGCCTGGCTTACCCACTGCCTCTTGCAGGTTCCTTTCCCCTACACTCAATACCTGACCACCAAGCACTCTGAGAGACCAATGAGGTTTGCCTGGATGTCCTGTTCTGTCCTATGTCCTGAAGATTTGGGATGTGATTTGACAGAGACACGCCCTTGCCAGGTTACAGCCCCTTCAGAGATGCCACTGTTGGAATCCAGGTGCCAGGGCGTAGCAGCCCTGTTCTGTCATGTAGCTCTCCTCACCTTTCTCTGCCACCGGACCTTGCATGGGCCCATTCAGAACACCACCGTCACCCCCAGGAAAGACGTTTGTTGTGTGTGGTGCTGAGAATTGGCATGCTAAGCGAGCTTCCTATGATTGGGCTAGTCTGATTTCTTTCTTTTCTTTTCTTTTTTTTTTTTTTTTGTTTGTTTGTTTTGTTTTGTTTGTTTTTTGAGACAGGGTTTCTCTGTGTAGTCCCGGCTGTCCTGAAACTCACTCTGTAGACCAGGCTGGCCTCGAACTCAGAAATCCGCCTGCCTCTGCCTCCCAAGTGCTGGGATTAAAGGCATGTGCCACCGCCGCCTGGCGATAGTCTGATTTCTTGAGAGAGGGTTGCTCTATGTCATCAAGGGTGACCTAGCATTCACTGTGTGCCTCAAATTTGGGGGGAGGGGGTTATTTTATGTGTATGAGCGTTTTGCCTGCTTGTCCCTACCTATACTATAGGTGTTCCTGGTGTCCAGCAGGTCAGAAGAGGTATCCGATCCCTGGGAACTAGAATTTCAGATGGTTGGTTGTGAGTCACCAAGTGGGTACAGCGAGCCAAACCTGGGTCCTCTCTGAAAGCTCTTAACTGATGAGCCATCATCTCTCCAGGCCCTGCCTCGAACTCTTGATCCTCCCCCTTCCCTCTTAAATGTTGGCATCATAGGTCTATGCCACTGTGCCTGGCACATTCAGGAAGCTGGAGAGGAAAGGTGAGTGGGGGTGAAGCACTCACACCGAGGATTATTTCCAAGTATGGAAACAGAGGCTTTTTGCCAAGGGTTTAGGAATGTGTGGGGAGTGTTTCCTCTGCTCTAAAATTCTGTATGATTTCAGCAACACGAGTTGAAAATAACCAAGAGAAAATGACCAGAAGGGGAGACACCTGTGTCCACTGGGCCATCCTGCTCTCCTCTGAACTTGGGTGGGCGTGGCAGCTGCCTGACACCCTCCGTCTGGGTCTCTCTTCAGACATCTCCACAGATGCTTCAAACTGACCCTGTCCTCCATGGACTGGGGCTCTCTTACCCTTTCACACCTCCAAGCCTGTCCTTCCTGCTGAAGCACACAATGGCGTCGCTGTTCTGTGTCTGCAGCAGGTGAGAGGAGGTGAACTTGACATCACTTGAGCCCTCGCTTCCGGCCAGCAGTGTCTGGCTCTTCAGAGCAGAACGCGTCCTTTCTCTATGGCTGATGGATGCATTGGAGCCCCCTTATCCCCCACAGTCATGTTCCTCAGCCCCTAAGCTCGACCAGCCTCCGGTCTTGTCAGCCTAGAGATCTACTTCCGGATGTAAATTAGATGCCAGGACTCCGTGCTTAGAGTTTCCAGGGTTTGTCAGTGCAATGGGAACAAGCCAATCGGCTGCCTCTCGCCCCTGGTCCCTGCTCTCCGCTCCTCTATCTCCCAGGGGCTTCCAGCCACACTAATCACCCGCGCTGAACATCTGTCACACTCTCTCTCCTCCAGGGACGTTGGCCTTGCTCTTCAGTCTGCCCCAGATTCTCTTCCCAGGCCCTTGGGCTAACTCAGCATACAGGTCACTTCCGCAGAGAGGGTTCTCCAACAACCCTGTCCCCGTGGGTTTCAATTACCAGCCAGTGACTTATTTCTTTCATGATTTGTATGATGAAAACAACCTTCACTTTAGTGAGTTAGCTTCCCCCTGGTCTCCAAACTGTCGGTCAGTGTGGCGGTTTGAGTGGGAAAAGCTGAGACGATCTCCTGCTTAGGTCCCCACCCCTTCATTTCTTACAACCGGCCGCTAAGCGCTAAGCCATCATCGAAGGCTTCCTCCTCGATCGGATTCTTACTTTTTTTTAATAGCACCCACTGGGTGCCTAAGTTGAAGTTAGTAGCGGCCCTAGAATAGGCCAGCCTCTGGTCAAACAAACCAAACTAGGCTACTTCCAAGTTGTATGACTTTGGTTGTGCATTCCAGTGACCCACTGCTGTGTGGGGAAAAAACAAAACAAAACGGGGCGGGCAATTCTCTCTGGTGCCTTCAGAGAGTTGTTCTTCGGTTTGGGTGGCAGGGCTGGTGAGAGGACCCACTTCTCTACCCCTCTCTGGTGGGGGCCCAAGGCAGCCAGGGAAACATCCGTAGGCACGTTCTGGTGGCGCATCCTCTCAAGGTCTGGTGGCCAGTGGGGACTGGAGCTGGAGTTGGCTGGACTGACTTCACGTGGCCACCCTGCGAGGCCTAACCTTACTCTCCACGTGGCGCTTGGATTCCACGGATGGTGAGGGAGCAACAGAGGAAGCTTGTGAGCGAGGGCTTGGCAGATGCTGCGTCACAGAGGTCTTCCGCCCAGGCCGGAGCGCAGGAAGCAGCCCCCCGAGGCTGTTGGGGCTGCCGGGGTCGCTGTGAGAAAAGCTATTGATTAGATGGAGAAGAGCAACTCTTGAAAGTTGTCCTCTGACCTTTCATGTGCACTGTGGCATGTGTGTACTTGTGTGTGTACATGCATGTGTGACATGCACACATTAATAATAATAATAATAATAACAAAAATAAATTAGAATATATATCCATGTGCTTCTTTTTGGAGATTTGCAATCAAACCTAAGTTCCTTAACCCTTCCGCGACGAGGGCTGACAGACTTTTGTATTCCCTGCTGTTTGGAAAGCTTAGGCTCGTGAATTCAAGGCTAACCTGGCACTGACAGAGAGGTATGCAGGGAGAATTCTGGGGTTCTTTGCTGAAATCTGGAGCACGGATGCATTAGTGCCTACCCAACTGAGGGTGGTCCCCTCACACCGCGGAAACCCACGTTCTCTACAGGAGAAGAAGCACCGAGGGGCAACAAGTTTCAAGAACTGCACAACCTCTCCGTATCACTGCGACGAGCCGAGCCGGTAAGAGCAGGGACAATCAAGCGAATGAACTTGCAATGGACAGATTAGGGCTGTACTCTGAGGCCTGAGTGTAGGAGACTCCCCCAGGGTCTCTAGCTCAGGGATCCCAAACCACTGTCCGGCAGCCTTACCCAGGTGCTAGGCAGACAGGCTTGTACTTCAAGATGGACAGCGGGTGGGTATGAGGAAAGGGCGTAGACCTTACCAGCTGGCCCGCTCTATCGGTCAGGTTAGGAGAAAGGGGAGGGGCCAAAGTGGAAGAGAAGAGGGAAGAGGAAGAGGAGGAACCCATGGAAAAGAAGCGGGAAGGAGAGGGGGAGAGAAAGACCGAGAAGGGTCTAAAGGACAAAAGAGGCCTGTGTGTGTGTGTGTGTGTGTGTGTGTGTGCACGTGTGTGTGTCTAAGAGCTACCCTTCTAGGTGGCAAGAGATTGGGCCGTCACCATGAGGATGAGAGCCTTCCCAGGGCCAAAGAACTTACTATGGTTTAGGCGCAGTGAGGAGAGGGCATAGGAGAGAAGGTGTGAGGGACCCTGAGAAATCAGCTCTGTTAGCCTGAGTAGCCCAAAAGGAAAGAAACCACGCCCACCAGGACTGGGACTTTGGAGACCTGACCCTGTTGGTATTCAGGGTCACAGTCTTCAGCCCATGCCAGCCCCAAACCGGCCCAGATCCTCCCCCCTCCCGCCCCCAGCATCTAATAATGTGGCATCCTCAAGGCACAGTCTGAAGTTAATCGCAAAGACCATGAAATTGGGGTCGGGGAGACAAGACTATGGGTTTGTAGGAGACTAGGTTGTGCAAAGCCCAGGATGCACGCGGGGCTCCACGGTCCCTATGGCAAGCGGACAGACAGACCAGGCAGTAGTAGTCCAGCACACTCCGGAGACTCCATCCTGCTTCCTTCGCAGACCAAGAGCGGACCGCGTGCCAGGTCGTGTTCAGTTTACGGTTCCATAGGATGGGGTCGTTTGTCATGCCCAGCTAAAAGGGGGCGGAGTTCGCGCAGGCTCAGCACCCACAAGGGGCGCGCGGCGCGGTGCTGGGTGTGCATGGATGCTGGCTCCGGCCCTTTGAGGTCCGCGGGGCCTCTGCCGGGGAATAGTCTCTCCTGCCGTCCACGAGGCCCCCACGGCGACGCCGGGCTTCCAGGCTCCTCGGCCGGGTGTGATCCCCCAGCCCGCAGCGGAGCGGCCGGTGGCCCGGAGCGGCAGGAGCGAGCCGAGGCCGCGGCTGCCCGGGCCCGCCTGACCCTCGAGGGGGTCGCTGTTGCCTCGCGGATCCCTCCCTCGCTCCCCGCTCGCGTCCCTCCCCGCTGCTCCCGCCGCGTCCGCCTTTTGTTCGCCGAGCCGCGCGCCCCCGAGCCCAGGCGGCGGGGCGGGGAGCTGGCGGGGCTGCGTGGGGGGCGGGCCGCGCCGGGCGGAGCCGGGGCCCTGGCCTCAGCCGGACTGGGAGTCCGAGGCGGCGATCGGCGAGCAGGCTGCAATCGGGGTCCGGGCGCGCTCCGGGGGCGCGGCGAGGCGGAGGGGGCGGGCACCGGGCGGAGCCGGAGTCGGAGTCGCGGCGCCTGGAGGAGATCGGGCCGCGCGCTGAGAGCACCGAGTGGCGGAGAGGCCGCGCGGCGCGGGGCAGGGCCCGAGCGCAGCCCCCGGACGCAGGAGACCGGAGCACAGTCGCGGCCTGAGCGGCGGGAGAGCATCCGAGACCCGCCGCAGGGACACCCAGGCCGGCCGCTCCCGGGCCATGCGCGCCGCTCACTGAGACCCGGGGAGGCCGCGATGGAGGCGCCTACGGGAGAGTCATCGGCGCGGGGCTACGGCCCCCCGCCTGCGCCCGCGCCCGCCGCGGAGAGGAAGAAGAGCCACCGCGCGCCATCGCCAGCCCGGCCCAAGGACGTGGCCGGCTGGTCTCTAGCCAAAGGCCGCCGCGGCACAGGCCCGGGGGCCGCTACAGCCTGTGGCGCCGCGTCCTCGGCGAGGCCCGACAAGAAGGGACGCGCGGTGGCTCCTGGCGCCCGAGGCGCGGGGCCGCGGGTGGCCGGGGTGCGCACGGGGGTCCGCGCTAAGGGCCGCCCTCGTCCGGGTACCGGGCCCCGCCCGCCGCCGCCGCCGCCCAGCCTCACGGACAGCAGCTCCGAGGTGTCGGACTGCGCGTCGGAGGAGGCGCGCCTGCTGGGCCTGGAGCTGGCGCTGAGCAGCGACGCCGAGTCTGCGGCGGGCGGCCCGGCGGGGACCCGCACGGGGCAGCCGCCCCAGCCAGCGCCGTCGGGGCAGCAGCCTCCGCGGCCGCCCGCCTCCCCGGATGAACCGTCGGTGGCCGCATCGTCGGTGGGCAGCAGCCGCTTGCCACTCAGCGCCTCGCTAGCCTTCTCCGACCTCACCGAGGAGATGCTGGACTGTGGGCCCGGAGGCTTGGTGCGGGAGCTGGAAGAGCTGCGTTCCGAGAACGACTATCTCAAGGTGGGGACCTAGGGGAAACGGGGGAGTCGCAGGGGCGGGGGAGGACTGGCCATCCGGGCTCAAGAGTCCCAGGGCCCGAGGCCACAGGCGACCAATTTAACGCGGACCAAGCAGGGAGTGCCCCACCTTCTTTTCCCACTCTTTTCGTGAGGGGGATTATGGATAAGATACCGACTAGAGGACCCCGATGTACACTTTCCCACCCGCGGTAAAACTGTTTTAAAGGATGCTCCGATGCATGAGAGGAGATAGTCAACCTCTGCTTTCAGCTACCCAGGACCCCGCCCCCAGGTCAGCAGGCCTTCCTGGCTCTCTGTTCTGGAGCCAATGTTCGTGGGTCGGGCTGCCAGGGAAACCGTGGTTATTCCCTGGCAAGGAGAGGCAGAACACCAACCTAAGTCCTTACCCAGGGCTTTCCCCGGCAGGCCTGTCCTCGCCTGCCTTTTGGGGCGGATCCAATTTGAAAGCGTGACATCTGGGAACATCCCCTTGGCTTGAGTCCACTTCCGCCCAGTCTAACGGTCCCACAGCCTGGGAGGATGATGTCGTGGGAGAACTGGTTCAGAGGCCACTTCCTCAATCCCAGGATATTGTCTTCTGTCCTCTTGAGAGTGGCTTGGGCAGACTTGGCCCGTGCTCCCTGTGGGAAGAGGGAAACTGCCCTGCTGGTCAGGGGTATTCCCTCTATGTGTGGGGTGGGGTGGGCTGGGGGGGTGGGACTGGAGAGCTCTCTGGGAGAAGTAATCGACTGTGACTGGGCACTAGGTGCAGCCCATGCTTGGCTGCCTCTGCCTTGACATGGTGGCAGCGATGGGGACAGTCCTGCCCTGGCTTCATGACCTTGGCACGGGAAGCTGGAATCTTCGCTGGCTACACAGCCACTGCTGGAAGAGGCCGCGGTATTGTCTGCACTTGACGGTTGATGGCCCTGGCACAACACCCAGAGTGCCCTGGCCAGGAGCCATGGAGCTGACAGCACTCTAATGACATGTCTGCCCTACGGCACTTAACTGCCTCTTGCTTCTACTGTCTGGGGAGGAGGTCTTCTTCTTTAGGGTGTTGGGGCGTCGCTCCTGCTTTCCTTTGGGTCCTCTCTCCAGCATGTTCTCAGTAGGACACAGGTCTATGTGACAAAGGAGCCTGTGCCACCTGTTTGTAGCCAGGGCCTTCCGTTCTTTTTCAGTTAAATGGGAGTTCAAGTCTTCACAAAGGCGTTACTCAGTGTGGACTTTTGGGAGGTGGGGTTCGGTTAGTGGGCAGAGTCTTCTGAAGTCAGTGGTTAGAGTGGAGGGGTGGGGACTCAGACTGCTTCCTGGGATGCTCCTGGTGGCTTCCTGAATTCCCAATCTGAGCAGCTGCTCCAGGCCCGGACCTGAGAACTTTCCTCCAGTAAATAATGAAGACAACTCATAGTTCTCGGCTTGGGTTCTTCCTGCCCAAATCCTGGCCCCTTTTCTGTGCTCCCGGGAAGTGGTGAGACAGAGCCCCAAACTCCGTCTGAAACCACCCGTGAGATGTAGATGGGAAAGTGCTCCTAGGAGGCTGAGGGTTGAATCCAGGTTCTCCGAGAGACCAGGACCCAGTTGAGTTCCAGTTCCAGGGCCAGGCTGAGCCTCAGTTTCTGTCAACCGTTCAGTTGAGTCTTTGTGCCCTAGCTTCGGGCCCCTGGTGGATCTGTAGCCTCCTGGCTGTGTGACCGTGGGCACATTACTTACCATGTTTGGACCTGAGCTTTCTGGTCTTGAGAACTGAACAAGTACACAGAGATCATCCTTAACGATTAAGTGCGCACGTAGCTAGAGCATTTGGCGCTGTAGGAAACTCCAAATGCGGCGGCTGAGAGCTCCTGCTGCTCTCCGGATGGAGAACATGGTTCCTCAGGCATGTCACATTCTTCTGTGGATTCTGTGGGAGCGGGCTGGGGTCTTCCTCCTGACCTCGAATCCATTCATTCATGCATTCATTCATTCACTCGCAGTTTGCTTAGAGCAAATTTTGGAGTATGACTGAACTAGGGAGAGCCTCCGAGACACCAGAGTTTAGCAATAGTCTGGTGGTAAGGGTGAGCTCTGTGTAGGTGGGGCGGGGGACTCATGGGGGCCAGGAGCTGAGAGATGATGCAGCCCGCTGAGTAAGGAGCTTCAGTGAGAACATTCTAGGCTGGAGAAAGTTGGGCAAGTGAGGAAGGGAACCGCGCCGACTCTTGCTGCATGCATGGGCGGTATCCACACTGCTCTGCAGGACTGCCTCCCAGTGTCTGCCCTCTCGGAGATACAGTGAAACCCCCGAGAGTGTGGACTGTACACCTACGGGACAGTGCAGCTTCTCACCGTAGGGCGTTATTTTGTCACAGTGCCAGGGGCTGACTCTAGCCAGAGCAGGAAGGGGACCTGCTCCAGGCAGCCAGGGCTGGGAGTGAGGGAGAAGCGGTCTCCCGAGTGTTTCCTGTTTCTCTAAACCACTTTACAGCTGAGGTGCAGAAACTGGGTTACAAGGAAAATGACTCCAAATGCCAGTGTGTGCACTGCAGACTGACCTTATGAGCCCAGAGAATGTCCTGGACTCCAACCGGCTCTGGTCAGGCCCTCCTCCCAATGTGTGTGTGTGTGTGTGTGTGTGTGTGTGTGTGTGTGCGCGCGTGTTCGCGCTAAGGGCAGCAGGGTGTGGGTAAACTGTCAACCAGGAAGGACCCTTGGGTAACTGCACATCTCCTGTCTTGAGTGTCCCTGCTCTAGCTCCTAAGTTAGAGAGGCAGCAGAGCATCCAGCCTCTGCCACTGATAAGACAGAAAGCGCCTCTCCAGGGAAGGTGGCGATCTCGGTGTCACTTGAACTATGCAGACGGAGGCCTGGGTACAGGCATGGGGTTAGTGGGTAGCATCATGTAAGTGGTTCAGAGTGTTGCTTGTGATCACTGGGGAGCAACCGGGGAGATATGTGTGGTGGCTACAGTCTGACATGGGGTTCCTTCTAGTCAAGGTGTCTGGGGGTCACCCATTGGGGCTTTCAGGACCCAGAAATATGGCTTTAGCTGTAGAGCAGCCAGGTTAACTGGGTTTGACTTTGACCCAGTGGTCTAAGGTCCCTGTGACCACTAACCATTACCCATGTGCCATATGGTATCTCAGAGGACTGGAGCCCAGAGATTAGGAGCTCTGATTCTACCTTCGCTGTGTGGTCCTGGTCAAGTGGCTGGGCCTCTTTGAGATGCTCTTGCTTTTGTTTTGTTTTGTTTTGTTTTTTCATTTGTGTAATAGAGATGCCGGGGTGTGCCTGGACACTCTCCAAGGATTTTCTCAGTAATCGGGGAGATGTAAAGAGTGAAGAAAACATCTGAAAGTGAGATCCTGGTGTCTCCTGAGGAACTGTTAGGATTTTAAGCCAATGAGCAGACAGGACGTCTGTGTGTTCATTCTTGGAGGAACTGGGAGGAGCCGGGAGAGTGAGTGTCTTGAGCCCTTGAGGTTAGTAAATGGAGTGCTGCCTCAGGCAGGACAGAAAGGCAAGATCAGATCTCCCACTGCGCAGGTTGGCAGGCCTTAGCCAAGGCCCCCGCCTGGGGGTTCCAGCTGTGAGTCATAGGTCCCAGGGAAAAGCCCTTACTGACTGGTGATTGCCTCTACATAGATGGGCCAGTGGAGGCTCCGTGTTTCTGTCGGACAGCCCACATCCCAACCCTGCTGTTCAGTCTTGCTCCAGTTCCTTCTGCCATGTGGCCGGCGACTGTGCTCTTGATGACTACTGACATGTCTGGTCTTGGATAGAGGTTGGTGAGAGGAGTCCTGTGGGCCAGGTGCCAGGCTAAGATTTGTAGGCGGCCACGGTAAGCTCAGATGGGGCCATGTCTGCTCAGCACGCACAAAGCCCCGGGTTCCATCTCTAGATCCGCATAAGCCAGGAATGCTGGCACACGCCTGTGTGTAATCCTGGCATGTGGGAGGCAGAGGAGGGCTATCCTCAGCAATGTAGTGGGTTCAAGGCCAGCTTGGGCTAAGACTGAGTCTCAAAAAAACAAAAACCTAAAGGGCTGATGATATCTATCTAAGCCTGCTGGTGGGGGTGTTCTTCGGGGGACCATGCCTGTAAAATGGGGGTTGGATTGCCATAGACTTCTCTATTGAGTGTCCATTGCTCAGTAAATGTGCCAACCCAGTCACCGGTCCTTTCCTCCCTCCCTCCCCTTCCTCTGATGTAGAGTCTTCTGACTGGCAAGCCTCAGGCAGTTCCTTCAAAGCTCCCGAGAGGTAGGGGAGGAGGGGCCTAGCCTGTCACCAGGCCAGCAAAATCCTCTGGTTCCCTCCCGCCCTGAGTTGTAGTTTCTGGCTGGGGGGGGGGCAGGGCTTGGGGGTTGGAGGAGCAGCTCCAGCAGGATGGAAAATGTGGGCGGCAGCCGCTGTGGCCAGAGGAGACCACGAAGCTCGGCCTGTGTCCCCGGACACAGTCCTGTACACACGAACACGTGTATGCTTATTCAGAGCTCAGGCCTAGAGAGCCACCAGCCCCTCACTGGCTGATGTAAACATTCAGTGACTCACTATGCTATGTGCTTCCAGAAACCAGCCTCCAGCCTTGCTCACTGTGGAGCCGCATGGAAGTGATAGACAGACCAACCCTTCGTGCCACACAGAGCCAAACACGACACACACCAGCCGGAGACTCCAGGCTGGGAAGCACACACTTCTTCACACTGCCTGGAGATCCTCTCAGACATAGGAAGTCCATATACGCGGGAAGGTGTGCACATAAATGCACGCAGACGTTATCTCTACACACCAGCATCCGCAGGATCCCAGAGACTTGTCAGGTGACACAGACACCATTCACCCCGGGACCCAGAGCCGCCCCTTCCTCAGAGAGCAAGCAACCTTTGCACGTGTGCCTGAGGATCAACTGATTTCAGCTGGACACCCACAGAGAGGTTCACGGGCAGGACAGACCCAACCTCCATACATGTTAGCACCGACACAAGGCTTGATCATTGCAAATGTCAGATATGGTGTTTGCTTAACCAGGGCACCCAGACATACATGCTCATACATATACATGTCTATTTACGCAGACTGTGACATTTCACCTACGCACATAAACACAGGAAATGCTCCAGTGTCCCCCTGGAGCTACTGTGTATGGCCCTTCTGTTTCCAGCTGCTCATAAGGCTTCTAACCGTGCTGCTGGGACCATGAGTGGCGTCAGCACTGGGTTTATAACTGCCTGGATCTGGGGTTCCAGGGGCCCAACTGGGAGGGCGGCAGGTGGAGTCTGTAGGGAGAAGCTGCATGGATGGTCCGCGGGCTCCTGAGCCAGGCCCTGTGGGGCTAAGGGAAATAGACACGTGTCAAGCCTGTCACAGAAGGAACCAGAGCCTCAGGGGAGCTCTTCTAATCCCTCTGGAATTTCCTGCTTACCCTGTCTCCCTCCCTCTGCTGCAAGTTACAGAGGCCGCCATGCACTGATCTGTAGAGGGTACCCATGCCTAGTCTAGAATTTACTAGAGTGAGAAGGCACCCAGGAGCGGCTGAGCAGGCTTCCTGGAGGAGGCGGTGTCCCAGCTGGGGTTTCGCCTGATTGGCTGCCTCGGTGTTCGGCTTCTGGAACAGGGCCTACCTCACTGGAGGGGCTCATTGGGTGGATGTGTGTGCCTAATTGATCAGCTATGGTTCTGGCCTGGAAATGGATGGTAGGTAAAAAGGAGGGCTGGAGCCAGGTACGGTGGTGCAGACACTCAGTCCTCGCGCTCAGGAGGCAGGAGTTCAAGGCCAGCTGGTACTACAGGGTGAGACCCCGACAGGAAAGGACAGAGCGAGAGGGAGGAAAGAATAGAGTTGAGTCGTGGGTGTGAGAGTCATGGAACTAGGGGGTGGGGATTGGGGATAGAGGGTCAGGAGGACTTAGGAAGGACACTGAGTGCCTGGGCAGTAGACCCCTGGCTGGAAGATAGCTTTGTTGGTTTGTAGCAGGGCTAGGGCCATGTAGCCCTTGCACTAGGCCCAAAACTGCTGCTTCCCCAGGGTGCCAATGAAGGCAGAAGCAAGGGAGACTGAGGTCTCGCAGGCACACTCCATCCTTAGCATCGGGTCTGAGGTCAAACCGAACCTTGTTACTTCCCTTGCTGTGCATGTTGCGTCTTGGAACCTCAGGCTTCCAGTCTGTATAGTGGGGTTTCAATGCCTTTCTTGCAGATAATGGGCGGAGAGAAGAGTTCAGACACACGAGAGCCCATCGCTGTCCTGTATTCAGAAGCTGGGAGGGATCCTGGGCGCCAGGCGGCCTCTGTGGCAGAGGGACACTCCAGAAAAGGACTCGGTTAAGTTCAGGGCGAATGCCTGGCTGGCAGCCAGGGTTCCGACTGTGGCCCGCCCCTACCCTCCAACACATGACATCATTTGTAGTCTATACACACCCCTCTGGTGCAGGACGGTGGGGCCCCTGGGGCCAGCGCCCGGGCTGCCTCTGCTGGCTGCCCCGCGATGGGGCAGGAGTTGGAGGAGGTGGGAGCTGTTGTCCACCCCTCCCTTGTCTCAGTCAAAAGGACTGAAAACTCGGGCTCTGGAGCAGCTTGGGCTGCGCCTCTGCCTGCGCTTGGCTCCCTGTTCTCCCTTCCCGAGCCTCAGCTCTGTTAAATGTCCTGCAGCGTCACTGTGAACATTCCTCAGGAGGGAGCCGGTGTTTGAGGAGTTGGTCCCCTCTGTGTTTCACTCATCCTGGTTCTTAGCCCTTTTTCTTCAACAGCCCCGGGCTCTGGTCTGACCCCTGAGAGCCCGGGGTCCTGGGCTTCAGGCTGCCCCTCGCTCTGGATGTGCCTGTCTGTCTGGGAAGTGTGTGTGGAGCCATTTGCATTGTGCACACCTGTAGACACATTTCTACTCAGCAGCTCACTTGAGGAGAACCAGAGGAAGTCACTCCTCCCCTGGTGGCCAAAACCTGTGCCTCCCTTGCAACCTGGTAATGCTTGCTTACTGGTGGGGGTCCACTCCTGGGACCCCATTCTAAGATGGTAGTAAAGAGTCTCCTGCCTGGGCCACAGATGAAAATAAAGGTGGCTGGTTTGTGTGTGTGTGTGTGTGTGTGTGTGTGTGTGTGTGTGTGTGGTGTGGTGTGATTCCTCAATAATACCAGACTGCTCGGTCACGCCTCCCTGGTCCTGCCTTGCCCCTCCTGTCCCACCCATGGCTGAGTTTATGGCAGAGCATGGTTCCACAGCCTTTCCACCCAGACTTCCACCCCCACCCCAACACCCCGCCGTGCCCCACTTCTTTGCCCTTGCATTACCGGATCCATTCCCCTGGCCCCTTTCCATGATCTCCTGGGGACTGCTCCAGGCCAGGTTTCCTGTGTTAGGTACTGGGACTCCTTGGTGGGACATCTAGCTCACAGTGGCTAGATTGTTAAGCGGTAATTTCTGGTTCCACGGCAGCCCCTCCCGGTTCTGCATGGCAGCATAGACCCTCCAGAGTGTTTAGCTCCTTCCTCCTAACCAGGCTTAGACTGCAGCCCAACGCACGGCACGGCACCTGGCTTGTTCGTCACATCAGCTGTAAATGACAAGAGGGATTCGGGCTGTGTGGCTCTTGCGATTTTTAAATCCTTAACTCCCTGCCCTCTTCTGTTATAGGCTTGGCTGAAGTCCAGAGGTTGGGGGTTGTTGTCAACAAATCCTGATCCAAAGCTGACTTCCTTCCTGTGCGCTGGGCAGGACAGGCGACAGTGTCTGTGCTCCCTTGAGTGTGCCCAGCAGCACAGGGCCTTGAGGCGTCGCCCCTAGGCTTTGATAGGCCAGAGGCAAACCAGGTATGACCTTGGGTAGGCAGGAGCCTCTGGCCAGCTCTCTGTCCTTGACCAACACACATACACACACACACACACACACACAGAGAGAGAGAGAGAGAGAGAGAGAGAGAGAGAGAGAGAGAGAGAGAGAGAGACTTCCTGATAGAACATCTGCCTCATATGTCAGGCTTGGAAAGGGTAAGAACAGAGCTTACCACAAAGGATCGTCACTTAGAGATAATGACGTCTCATCTCTACTGGTGTCTGGCACATGCCATACCCTTGGAAGTGCCAGCTGTTGTTACTTTTGTTGTCCCATTTATGAGCCTCAATGAGCCAAAGTCCTGACCCCTGACCCCTCTACTTTCAGGCTTCTTGCCTACTGGGGATGGAGAGAGTAACTGGGTACTGTTGGCATGAGCCTGCCAGTCCGGCTGCTCTCTATGGTGTTGGACGGGCAGGGCCCAGAGAAGTGGGACCTCATAGGTGTCTAGGGTCAGACATCCCCAGTGCCAGCAGAACAGGAGCATCGAGATCCTGTGACCTGGTGATCTGTGGCTGGTTGCGACTTCCTCTGTGAAGCTTGCCCCTGACTCCCCCAAACCTCTGCCCAAAGAGGCTGAGCTGAGTTGAGCTTGACCAGGAGGCCGGAGCCCAGAGTCCTTCTCAGCCTCACTGCCCCGCTCTGTAGACGACGGAGCCTTTGAGTTCCCCTTCCTCTGCCTCTGAGTGTTTGCATGTCGCCTGAGAGGGAAGTGAGGCTCTTTGCAGGCCTCCTCCTGGGGACCGAGTGCAATGATCTCATCTGGAGCCTTGTCAGAGTCCCGGGGAGGAGGAGGAGGGGCAGCAGATGGCTTTTCTGGCCGTTTGGGTGGGGTTGGCCTGCTGTCCCTGTGGCCACTGCTGGCCACCCTGCTGGTCAGCTCTTCCGTAGCTGGGGTAGGTTGCCAGGGCCAGAGTGGGTGACGAGTGACCGAGAGCCAGGGTGGCAGATGGGTAGGCAGCCTGGGCCTTAACCCAAAGGAGGGAGCCAAGCGGAGCCCCTGGCCCTTTGTAGAGCGGCCGATGGAGTGAGGCTCCTGGTCCCACCCAGAGCACTGCTTTCCCTGTCCCTGAGTCTGCTTGAGAGCTGGGAAGCCCACGATTCATTTGGGTAGGATTTGGAATCTGTCATGGCTGTGGCCTGGTGTGACTGTGCTGGGAGTTGAGGCCTCCGTGGAGATTGGCCTCAGAGTCCAAAGACAGTTAGCTGCAGCTGCTCAGCGTGGTGGTGGTCCTCCCCTCAGCCTGGCTGTCCTCCCCTCAGCCTGGCTGTCCTCTCATGGCTGGGTCTTGAGCCCCTCTCTCTGTGCTAGGCCAAGCCTGTCATCGGGGGCTCTCCTGTGACAGAAATGGGTTCTCCTGTGCTTCTACAATCAAGCAGACAAATAAGTAAGATAAACGTCACCAATAGAACTGTGTCGTGCAGTGTGAGGGAAAGACAAGTTAGGTTGCAGGGCTTTGCAGGAGGCCTGGGCAGGAGGTGCCACAGGTCACCCGCACAGGAACGGCAGGGGTCGAAGGCTGTGACCGCCCAGGTGATCTCTGCTGCTGGAGGGAGACTCAGGTGGCTGGAGTGCGGCCATCTGAGGCCTGGTTGAGGGACATGGAGGTGAAGGGAGTGGGGGTCAGGCCTGGTGGAGCTCCGGGGACAGGTTTGCTCTGCATGATGATGAATGAGTTCCCCACGGAGGTTTTGTTTCCACTTGTTTTTTTTTTTTTTTTTTTTTTTTTTTGTCTGTTTGAAAAAAGATCTCACTGTAAAGTAAGTTTTGATAAACGTACTCCGTTCTATAGTTGTGAACCCCAGTCAAGATGAGGGCTATCGTCTATAACCTAGGTACATTAACATTGTATTTCTTCCTCAATCTATCTACCTACCTTTGCATCTGTAATCAGTGTGAGTGCAGGCACACATGTGGGGGTCAGGTGGCTTGTGGAACTCGATTCTCTCCTTCCATCAGGCGAGTTCTTGGAATTAAAGTCAAATTGTCAAGCTTGGAGGTAAGGACCTTTACTCACAGGCCCGTCTCACAGGCCCCTAGTTGGATAGATCATTTTATTTATTTATTTATTTATTTATTTATTTATTTTTACTGTATATAAATTATACCAGAGAGTTAGGGATGTAGCTCAGGGCCAGAACCTGGGCTTATCATGTGAGAGACACTGGGTTTAATCCTCAGCTATCAAAAAAAAAAAAAAAAAAAAAAAAGGATTAGAATAGTTAATTGTTCACCCAAACTTCCTCTACAGTCACAGCCATTGGTCTGTTCTCTACCATTGGCCTGTTCTCTGTCCCATAACCTCACCCATCCACAATGCCACATGCATGGCATGTCACAGCATCTGCTGTGGCTGGCTTCTTTCACGGAGCCCGGCTGCTCCAGGCTTCCAGAGCCTCCCCACCCCGTCCCCCTCCCCACCCCAGCCCCCTTCTCCATC
The DNA here is from genome assembly GCA_964023405.1 of Apodemus agrarius. NCBI lineage: Eukaryota > Metazoa > Chordata > Mammalia > Rodentia > Muridae > Apodemus > Apodemus agrarius. The sequence goes on from OZ030008.1 coordinate 22,540,189, forward strand.
CCTTCCCTGTTGCAGGTGTCACATGGAGGGGCCACAACTTAGCCATTTGCAAGTCAGGGGCTGTCCCCATGGGCTGTCCCCAGGTTTAATAATCATTGGAGGGTTTAACGTGGGGAACATTTAAACATTTAACCACATTTTAAGTATTAAAAAAAAAATCACAGGCTGGAGAGATGGCTCAGCGGTTAAGGACACTGATTGCTCTTCCAGAGGTCCTGAGTTCAGTTCCCAGCAACCACATGGTGGCTCACAACCATCTGTAATGGGATCTGATGCCCTCTTCTGGGGTGTACTCACATACATAAAATAAATAAAAATCACTCCTTGGGAGCTGGGGTACAGAGCAAGCACGAATATGCAAGATGCTGAGTTCAGTCCCTGGTGCTGGGGAGTCGATAGAGGGAGAGGGAGGGAGGCAGGGAAGGAGGGAGGAGGAAGAGAGAATCACTGTGTGCTTTGTACTAAGTAGGGAATAGCTTATTGAAGGGAGGGAGGGCAGCCATGACAAGAACCTGGGCCCAGCCACCAGGCCTACTGTAGGCACTCAAGTATTCAAATACTCGGATGTGGCCAAGGTAGTCAGTGCTTCTGAGGTAAAAAGTTAGGAGGCAGGGACGGAGCAGGAGGCCCAGGTGTGCTTTCTGTGGGCTCACTGCACTGGGCTGTCAGTTCTCTGACCTCGCCTGGGCCTAGCTGGGATCTCAGATGTGGTCCGTAGGCTTCCATGGCAGCCCTGGGAGCTACTCTCAGATGGGAGGCCGTTGAGGGTCTCCCTATCATCCTGTTGTCTTCAGGAACCTACGTCTCCTTGGCTCTTTTTCTGGGTTGGGGCTGTCTCTGGGGTCAGACCACCCACTGCGCTTGCTGTGTGTCTGCAAAGGGATGTCATGTCTGGTCCTTTTCGTTTCCCATAGGCCAGATCCACCATGCACACAGCTTGCACTCCTGTACAAGGAAGGACTGCACTGAACCGGTTCCTCACTGTGTTCTCACGATGGACAGTCAGTCCAGTCATCTTACATCCATGGAGTTGTCACAGAGTCAGTCCTTGAACTGAAAGCCAGGGCTGGCCAGGAAGTTGCAGGGATCTGCCTGTCTCCATGCCAGCATTTTCTGTGGTTGCCGGGGATCTGCCCTCAGGTCCGCGTGCTTGCACAGCGAGCGCTTTGCCCGTCCACCCATCTCCCAGCGCTGTGTCTCTCTCAGTTGATGCTCTGAGAGAACAGAGGCTCTGGTACCGCATTCTATGCAGGACCCTATTAAACCTCTGCTGAGACCCTCGGGATAATGTCTTTCAGTGTTAACTTCCAAATCCAAGGAAGCCAGCTAGATCGAAACAGTTACTAAAGTATGCTACAACTATGATCGTTCCATGTGTGTGTGTGTGTGTGTGTGTGTGTGTGTGTGTTAACTCTTGGATTCTGATGGCTGCTTTAACTACTCTAATTTCAAGGTACTGATGAGTATAAACAATGTTTTGACATTTTTTTTTTTTGGAACAACCATTATAGGATATGAAAATATTAGCAATTTCTTTGGTGTCCAAGTCTTGGATGCTTCTGATATAACCTCACTTTGTTCTTGAGACCACAGTGGAAGGAGATGCTAATTTCGAGAGTTTATTGCAAATAAAGGTGTGACTTGTTGAGTAGCCACATAGAGGAGGGGGCCTGGGGGAAGCGGTCCCTCCAGGGCTCTGCCTGCCTGCCTGCGTGGGCTCAGCAGCCCCGTTCCCAGTGATGCACACAGCTCTCTCTGTAGAACGGAGTCCTAGCTTGCCTTGCTGTCTGCAAGGACCCACGAGATGATTCACCAGGAATGTCTGCATAAACTGTGGAGCCCCTTGCCACCCTGCAAGCCTGTTACTCGCAGTACTGTGAGTTCAGGTTGGGTCCTCGTCTCCCAGGAGTCTGCGAACTGGCCATCTCGGCGAGGTTGCTTCCTGCCGGCAGCCCTCTTGGATCCCTGTGAACAGAGGCACTTGACATGTAGGAAGTGTGTGGGAAGCTGGCGGTTCCCCGGGCAGGCAGACCTTGCTATCCTCCTGTGGTGGCACTGGGGTCAGCCTGGACTCTACCTACCCTTTCACACAAGCCCTACCTAGATCTGGAATCCAAAGGACAGAAGGCTCCAGGCTATGGAGAGAGACCAGGCAGGCCAATGGCCTTTCTCTTTCCTTCACACCTGCCCATGGTACCTGTTGCATTCTGCATCCTAGGGATGTTGGGGACCAGAAGTGGGTGAGACCCAGCCTTACCCCGCCCTGCAGGCAGTTAGAGGCAGAAAGATGAGGAACAAGCAAATACACCCTTAAGTCATCACCGCCGGGGACCGTGCAGTTCGGGTTGTAGGTTCTGAATCAGATCGAGGGAGAGAGGAATGTTCTGGAAAGATGCCAGTGCTGGGAGTTAGCTTGGTGAGGGCCAGTGGAGCATAGCAAACGGTCTGAGCAAAGCTGGAAGAAGGCAGTTAGCATGCCCTGGCCCAGGGCCGCTCGCCTTGTATGGAATCCGGCTTCACCCCTCCCCAGCTTGAATAGCTCTGGGAAACTTCTGAGCCTCAGATGGCCCCTCTGCAAAATGGGAGCGTTTTCAATGCCTCCCTCAGGGTTAGGAAGAGATTCAGCCATCAGAAGTGCATGGCGGGGCCTGTTTGTGAGCCTCCCTGTAGGCCAGGGCCAGCCTTTCGGTCCTCGCATATCTGGGCGCAGGTGCAAGATAGAATAGGGAGCAGATGGGGCATGGCAAGGGGTCAAAGGTCGGGGCGGCCTGGACCTGAAACCGAAGCCGGTGCAGTGAGCAGATGCTGCCTGCTTCTCCTCAGACTCCCTCCACTCAGCAGACATTGCCTTCCGAACGGAGCCAAGGAACCTTGGAAAGGGATGATCGTGCCGGGCTGCACTGTCCCTAGACCCTGCCCTCCCTTCCCCCACTGTCTGCAGCCTGGGTTTAGACGTTGTCCCCTTCACAGGACAGAGGACAGCGTGACGTCAGAGCCTGGCGGGGCTGCTTGACAGCTTTCTTCAGCTTCAGGGTTGATAACAGTCTAGGGGCCTGCTTCATTTCAGGGTGTGGGGTTGAGAATTGGGGTTCCTCAGACTCCAAGGTGGGCACTGCACGTGTAGTCTTTCACATCTGAGGTAGCGGGTGAGATTTGGAGTGCCACCATGTTGGGAAGGGGAAACCTCAGAACCTTGTTCTATGAGATTGGTCCCTCTTTCTCGATGTCGTATAGAAGATTTCAGGAGGTGGCATCCCTGTGGGGCCTCTGGCCTGTCGTGAAGAAGCCAGGAGGCCCGTGCCTCAGCTCTCTGCAGCTGGACCTGTCACGCCAGCACCTCCGAAGGCAACCCCAACTGCAGAAGATCTCTGGGCTGGGTGTGGACACCGAGCCTCTGTCCTTTCCCTGCCCCCACCCAGACACCCAGAGTCCCTGCCTGAGCTCTACAGTGTCCAGCCCACGTGGGCTACAAGCCCGCTTTTGTCAACTCAAGCCGTGCCAGGAGGGGCTGGTGGGTGTTTTGCCTGCAGCTGGGGCAAGCCCCCAGAGGCCTCAGCCCCCCAAACCTCCTCAGATACAGAGTTGGCATGCCCACAAGAGCCTGCACTGTGCTGAAGGCGGTTCCGCCGAGAGACAGCTGTCGGGGAGTCATTCGCTCACTTCTTCCCCAGACGCCTGTGTCAGGCTCAGAGCCAGGGACTTGTGCTGAGAGGGGGCTCTTGTCTTCTGTGGGGAAGAAAGTGGGAAGGAAATTCCTTGCCTCGGAATCACTTGGGGGAACCCACCCCCAAAGTTTCTGACTTAGTAGGTCTGGATTGGGAATATGGGTGGGGTTGCATAGCCCTGGGGTAGAACCACACCCCTGAGCGTGTTCGGCAGACACTTACCAGTGAGCTATGCCATTCTGGGGAGCAGTGTCATGCAGAACCGGGAAGAGAAATTGTGATTGATGTCTGTATTTTTCAAAACTTTCTGTTTGACCGGGGACTACTTTCACAAAAACCCGTTAAAATATGGAGGCTCGCCTCCTCCTGTGATCTGTGCGGAGGGACATCTCCTCCTGTGGTCCTATCTGTTAATGAGTCTCGGCAGCCTGAGCGTGAGTGTGCCCGTGTCTCCCTGAGCGTGAGTGTGCCCGTGTTTCCCCCTGAGCGTGAGTGTGCCCGTGTTTCCCCCTGAGCGTGAGTGTGCCCGTGTTTCCCCCTGAGCGTGAGTGTGCCCGTGTCTCCCTGAGCGTGAGTGTGCCCGTGTTTTCCCCTGAGCGTGAGTGTGCCCGTGTTTCCCCCTGAGTGTGAGTGTGCCCGTGTTTCCCCCTGAGCGTGAGTGTGCCCGTGTTTCCCCCTGAGCGTGAGTGTGCCCGTGTCTCCCTGAGCGTGAGTGTGCCCGTGTTTTCCCCTGAGCGTGAGTGTGCCCGTGTTTCCCCCTGAGCGTGAGTGTGCCCGTGTTTCCCCCTGAGCGTGAGTGTGCCCGTGTTTCCCCCTGAGCGTGAGTGTGCCCGTGTTTCCCCCTGAGCGTGAGTGTGCCCGTGTCTCCCTGAGCGTGAGTGTGCCCGTGTTTTCCCCTGAGCGTGAGTGTGCCCGTGTCTCCCTGAGCATGAGTGTGCCCGTGTTTCCCCCTGAGCGTGAGTGTGCCCGTGTCTCCCTGAGCGTGAGTGTGCCCGTGTTTTCCCCTGAGCGTGAGTGTGCCTGTGTCTCCCTGAGCATGAGTGTGCCCGTGTTTCCCCCTGAGCGTGAGTGTGCCCGTGTCTCCCTGAGTGTGAGTGTGCCCGTGTTTTCCCCTGAGCGTGAGTGTGCCCATGTTTCCCCCTGAGCGTGAGTGTGCCCGTGTTTCCCCCTGAGCGTGAGTGTGCCCGTGTCCCCCTGAGTGTGAGTGTGCCCGTGTCTCCCTGAGCGTGAGTGTGCCCGTGTTTCCCCCTGAGCGTGAGTGTGCCCGTGTTTCCCCCTGAGCGTGAGTGTGCCCGTGTTTCCCCCTGAGCGTGAGTGTGCCCGTGTTTCCCCCTGAGCGTGAGTGTGCCCGTGTTTCCCCCTGAGCGTGAGTGTGCTCGTGTCCCCCTGACTCATTCTGTCCTGGAGTCGCTCGGGCCCTCACATCTTCCCAGTCACCGCGTCCTGTCAGGATATCAGGGTAACACGTGAACTGCTCATGGATGGCCAGGCCCTGCAGCCTGGGCCCTGCATGTGGCTGTCTGCCTTCCCTCCTGCCCCTTCCCTGCCAGCTGACTGGTGAACGGGCTCCTCACTTCCCCAATTCTCCCACCGACTGTCTCACTTCCTCCCTGTCCACTCTGGTCTGCCCATTTGGCATGGCGTGGGGTGGTGACTCTGGGTCCTTTGAAATGACTGCCCCTCTGCAGCCAGTAGGCAGGGTCGCCCACTCTGGGTTTGCTGGTGAGCACACCCTCAGGACACAGCCTGGCGCTACGTAGGGACACTTGGATCAGTCGTGACTCGGGGGAGACAGCATGTGGTGGGGTGGAGCCACCACTTTGTCACCTCTGTCTTCCTTCCCTGGGTTCTGAGAGAGTTCCAGAAGCTAGGCAGATGGAGGGGAGGGCCCCTGGGGTGTGCTGTGGCCTGGATAATTTGGCTTCTTACCTGTCCATCAATCCAGCAGGCCACGCCCCTTCCCACCACAGAGAGCCATTGCAGCCAGGCCATAGTCTGGTCTCACTGCAGATGGTCCCACACCCAGTGCTGTCCCAGTGGCAGCTGGCAGGCGGGGGTGAGGGGAGGTCTCTGTTTCCCTTTCCAGACTATCAGACCCCTGGGGCGAGCGAAGGGTGTGGGGAACAGAGGGGGTCCCACCCCTACACCCTCCCCTTTATTCCTGTCTTCTTTAGGGGACTCCAGCCCTTCAGATCTGGTGTCCTCTCCAGAGTGGCCTTTCTGTTCCTGGTTTTCTCCCTGCTTCCGTCAGTACCAACCTTGTGTGCGTCTCCTGGGAGCAGAGCCTTTGTCAGGGCCTCGTCTCTGATGACTCAGTTTCCCTTCTGTGTGCAATCTCGTTCAAGCCAACAGTAGATATTATTCACGTTTGTGACTCAGTTTCCACATTTCTAATGAGACATAATTATTTGTTTCTGATGCGAGGCGTCCACATTCCCCTCTGTGTAGTGTCTGGGAGTCACGTCCCATCTTTCACAGTGAGAAGTCTCTCATGTTCTTTCTTCATTAGCTAGGCATGGCTTTGTTCAGTCTGTTAGTACTCATTGGGAGTCTGCAGGAGGGTGGGGTGGGGGATGGGGCAGCCAGGCAGGGCAGGCTTCAGGTTCCCACAGTCATGGGAGACCAACGGCTCAACAGTTTCAGGTGAGCTGAGGGAGGTGCGGGCTGATGGGAGCTGTGACAGGGGTGGCAGACCTGGGCTTCCTGAGCAAGGTCACCTGTCAGACCCTCCGTGAAAAGCTCAAACAGACCTTCCAGGCCTGCGTGGCCGACCTCCCCCCCCCCACCCCCCCATCCCCAGCCTTGTGGGTTTTGGACAGTCTCACAAAGATGAGGCTGGTTTTGAAATCATGATCTTCCTAATTCCATATCCCCATGCCTGGCTCCTGCTCAAACTTTCAAACAAAGGCACACAAACACAAGGTTTTTTTTAGATAATATAAGACTTGGATGGTATGCAGCTTTCTATATAGACCAGGCTGGCTTAGTCTGAGATCAGGTCACTCCGCTCTGAGATCCTGCCTTTCTGCCTCTGCCTCTTTTCAAATGCTGGGATTAAAGATATGCACAATTATTAAATAAATATACTTTTGATTTAAAAAAACATTTATTTTATTTTATTTTACTTTTTATTTTTATTTTTTATTTTTTATATTTTTGAGACAGGGTTTCTCTGTATAGCCCTGGCTGTCCTGGAACTCACTCTGTAGACCAGGCTGGCCTAGAACTCAGAGATCCTCCTGCCTCTGCCTCCCAAGTGCTGGGATTACAGGCGTGCGCCACCACACTCAACCTCTCGGTGTGTCTGGGTACGTTGAGTTCTACTTCTGAGCCTCTGTACACGCTGACACTCTTCCTGGAACTCTTGTGGACGTTGCTTCTTGCCTTGGCTCAGAGGTCCCTTCTTTAGAGATGGCCTTGACAGGTCCCCTAAGACCCCTACCTCGCTGACAGTTCTCCCACGTTGCTGCTCTCTGCCGAGGAACCCACATTGTTACTTTGTTATTTTTGCCTCCATGGTACTTAACAGTATCTGAATTTGCTTTTTTGTTTACCTTGTTTTCCAAACAAGGCTGTGCACTAACACCCTTCCCTGGTTTTGTGTGCTGCACAGTGCTGGTTATGCAGCAGACACTCAGGAATGTGGAGTGGATCCCTGCGGTGTGCTTCCCGTTGCTTTCGCCACAAGCCTCTACTGATCCCTCCATCGCTATAACAAAATGCCTGTGTGTCTATGGAGGAAGGCTGTGTCTATGCAGGAAGGCTGTGTCTATGCAGGAAGGCTGTGTGTCTATGTAGGAAGGCTGTGTTTCTATGGAGGAAGGCTGTGTGTCTATGGTGGAAGGCTGTGTCTATGGAGGAAGGCTGTGTTTGTTTTTTTTTTTTTTGTTTTTTTTTTTTTTGTTTTTGTTTTTGGTTTTGGTTTTGGTTTTGGTTTTTTTCGAAACAGGGTTTCTCTGTGTAGTCCTGGCTGTCCTGGAACTCACTCTGTAGACCAGGCTGGCCTTGAACTCAGAAATCCACCTGCCTCTGCCTCCCAAGTGCTGGGATTACAGGCATGCGCCACCACCGCCTGGCTGAAGGCTGTGTCTATGGAGGAAGGCTGTGTCTATGGTGGAAGGCTGTTTCTATGCAGGAAGGCTGTGTCTATGGTGGAAGGCTGTGTCTATGGAGGAAGGCTGTGTCTATGGAGGAAGGCTGTGTCTATGGAGGAAGGCTGTGTCTATGGAGGAAGGCTGTGTCTATGGAGCAAGGCTGGGTTTCTATGGAGGAAGACTCTTTTCTCTATGCTTTTGGAGGACTCCGTTCAAGATCATTTTGTGCCTCCTGTGACACAGCATCAAGGCAGGGAGAGCGTGTCCCAGGAGGCTGCTCACCTCATGGAGACCAGGAAGCAAGGAGGGAGGGCACAGAGTATAATAGCCTTTCAAGGGCCCTCTCCAAAGATGTCTCTCCCTCGCCTCCTGAAAGGGGTCTGCTGCTTCCCAGGAGAGCCTCAAGGAGAGGAATACTCATCCTATAGCGAGTGACTTTGGGGGGCTTTAAGAGTGGGGTGGCTGTAGATTATCTTCCAGGTCTTTGAGACTTAAGTCCTGGTGGGTCGCATGTCTGCCGAGTGTTCTGGGACAAGCGTCATCCTCTCCTGGGCCTTTCGCCTCTTGTGGACAGTTCACCCTTGTGAAGGCCACCTGCACTCCTTGGCTGGTGGCCCCTTCTCTACCTGCACAGCCTGTCTTCCCTGCTTCTCCCTCCCATTGCTGGCGCCCCCAGCTTCCCTCTCATGGCCCACCCAGATCGGCAAGAATAATACTCCTGTCTAGACCCTTCTCTCAGTCTCATTGGCAAAGCCCCCTTTGCCATGGAAGGCATGTATGTCCAATCCCCAGACTTGAGCTGTAGCTGTCTTTCAAGGTCGCCGTGTTCATTCCGGTAACTCCAGACCCCCAGGTCAGCTTGCTGAGTGCACCCTGGCTACTGCTGTGGCATCTGGGGGTCTGATAGTTTCTCTTCACCCCGCAGGATGAGATTGAGGAGCTCCGGGCTGAGATGCTGGAGATGCGGGATGTCTACATGGAGGAAGACGTGTACCAGCTGCAGGAGTTGCGGCAGCAGCTGGACCAAGCCAGCAAGACCTGCCGCATCCTGCAGTATCGACTGCGTAAGGCTGAACGCCGCAGCCTCCGCGCCGCCCAGACAGGGCAGGTTGACGGGGAACTCATCCGTGGTCTGGAACAGGACGTCAAGGTCAGTCCGGGGTCTCTGCCAGCCTTCATAGGTGCCCTGGTTGGGTGGTTGGATCATAAACCCCACTGCGGATTCAGGTGAGCCCTGTGGCTTACTGCTTGCCTTGAGCAAGGTATCCTGCCTCTCTGGGCCTCAGTTTCCCCATCTTCAAAGTAGGGACCCCTGGTGGGTCAGCAGGCCCTCCAGGTGGGATAGCCAAAAAAATGGTATGACAAGAACCCTCCTGAAGCAGCAAGAGGCTGTTCTTGTGTGTCTGCCTTGTACGTGGCTTTGGCCTCGGAGTCGCCCCCACCTGTGGTCCCTGCTCTGCTCCACAGGCTTCTTATGCTATGGAGAGATGGAGGGACTGCAGCTGGACTGGGATGGTTCAGCACTGGGCTCCAATACACCTGGGCTTTGGGGTTTTGATCAAGTCTTCTATGTTTCGATTTCATCATCTGCAAAATGGGTATAAGGACATAGCATTCAGAATATTGAAACCCTGGCTAAGATAGCAGAGGGACTGGACAGCGACTAGCTATTATTACTGCATCGGTTTACCAGATGAGGGTGCTGGGGTTCAAAGGAGAGAAGCCCCTATCCAGGGTGAAGGAGTTAGGCTCATCCGCCACTCGGCCCTCACTGCAGGAACCTGCTGCTCCTCTAGCTAAGGAGCAAGCGGGAATGTCCCCACTCAGACAGGCCAGGGATGGAGAGAAGTCCCCACTTCCAGTCTTAGGTAAACCCCAAAACTTGGGGACCCTGAGCCAGCCTCTGCTTTCAGAACTCAGTCCAGTGTGAACTGGGAACCGTGGATGCTTCTGCTAGTACAGAACTGGGAGGAGCCTAGGAGTTCTGCAGGTCGCCCAAGGGAGAAGAGGGCACGAGCCAGGGACCTTCTAGGATTCCCAAGGGCCCCCGAGGGCAGACAGCTGATGAGTCAGCCACACACCTGCTGCTGGAGGCCCTGAGAATCCAGCCCTGCAAGCCATTCAGAAAGGACGCTGTTCATTCCGTGACCAGTGTTGATTTATGCAAGCCTGTGTACCTGTGTGTGGAGCCAGTTTTCTTGACTGCACACCAAGATCCTTATCCAAAAACAAACAAAAAAACAACCCTCCTGTTCCCCCACTGGTAGGAGACAGAGCAGGGAGAGAAAGTGGAGAAAGAGACATTCAAGCGAATCTGCGTGGGCCTCAGAGGATTTCTGGGAGGAACCCTAAAGAAGCAGACCAAGCAGAGGGGGAGAGGGAGCAGGCCGGTGGGCGTGGCCAGAGCAGCTGGGGTGGGGGTGGGGCTCAGCCCTCCAGGAGGAGGGCCCCTTCTGTTGGGATTTGAACTAGCCAATCAGCATTTCCGCGCCTCTCCTGCCCACCCCCGCAGCTGCAGCGCTGAGCTCATGTTCTGGCTCAGCCTTAGCTGGCCGCAGCTTAGTTGTGCTGGGAGCGTTAGAGGCAATTATGGAGGTCCTCGGAATGCTGCCTTCCCTGCCTTCCCCAAGGCAGGCTGAGGCACCCAGGTGGAGAGGGGCTGGGAGGGGAGTGCCTGGGGATTCTTCTGCTCAGCGGGCTCCTTGGCCCTGTGCCCTGCAGGGCTTTTGAGCTCGGGTGGTTTTATTGAGCTCCTGTGTTATTAGTGAGATCCCCAGCCGCCACCCCAGCGCAAACCCCCCAGGCTCTTTCACTTTTGGCTGGTCCACCCAGTCAACAAGATCTCCGACCCTCAGCAGGGAGACTGTCCAGCATGAGGACGGTCGGGCCACTTTGTGGCTGTGTGGGCTTGGCTAAGCTGCTTCCCTTCTCAGGTCCTGTTTCCACTGCGGAATGTGGAGATAAGTTTAGTATCCTATAGGGACTTTTATGACTATAAGGTGAGATCACAAAATAGAGTCCTGTGTGAGGTGTGGCACCAGTCACGGCTGGGGGACTCTGGGAGCCACTGCCTTTCTTGTAGAAGGCCCAGAACAAGTCAGCAATGATCTGTAAGGATGCTCTGCCTTGGCTCTGTGTCCTGGGTGACCTGCGTCACTCCTCCCTTAGAGCCTCGGTTTCCTCTGTGTCGAATGGGGTGACACACCACCCCATTTTTGATTTTTGAGTTTGGTCACATGCCTCAGGATGCTCGCCTAGCCTGGGGTGCTGCTTATGGTTGAAGATCAGAGCCACAGGGACATACCACAATCCCAGGTTCAGAGCCCAGAGGCTGACCGACCCAGGACCTGGGGGCCACCCACTGCCGATGGCCCTTGGCAGGGACCAGCACTGTAAACAGTGACCTCATGGCTGAGCACATTTGTTTGTGCTTTAGGCATTTGCTGTGTGTCCCAGGCTGCCTCTGCCCTCTCTGTCTCCCTGCCTGATCCTTTGGGAGTGACTTCAGGGCTCAATGAGACAGGCGCGTGCAGCCGGCCCCTCAGGCTCTCTGGACATAGAAAGCTGAGTTGGGACTTGCTGTAGACAGTGCATTGTTCAGTTTTATTCCTTCCAGCTTGCTCCCCTGTGGCATCAGCCTCAGAGTTGACCAATGCTTGGTACCTTCCTAGTCATGTGACCTTGGGCACCCACCCTTTCCTCTCTGGGATTTAAAGTGGTCATAGAGTGTGTCCTGAGAGTGAGAAAAGCCTGGGGAGCACCTAACTGATTCTATAAGTGACCCGTGAGAGCCCAGGGCCCTGGGACCACTGGAAATCTGGACGGGGAAGTAGCGATGATAGCCTTTCCTTCCTGACTCTCACGGAGGCTGCCGGGCTCTCGGTGCAGGGATCTAGGCTGTGGGCTCCTCTGTTTGCAATGCTGCAGCTTCCCAGGTAGGCCCTGGCGGAGACAGCACTTCCTACCCTGATGGACGCGTGTTTGGGAGCCGACCCTTGGCCCCAGTGACCCTCTTTGGACAGTGTGGCAGGGCCAGTGGAGAGCGTGTCCCCCACCTCACTAGGGCAGGCTCAGCTCCCGCGTGTATTCCACCAGCCACTCCTTCTGTTTCCAGTGCTGGGTCTTGATTTGTTTGTTCCTTCAACAAGCATTTGAGCCCTGAGCTGCCGCTGGGACACAAGTGTGAGCGAATCCAGGTAGGCATGGCCCTGGTCTCTGTGGCTCACAACTTCCACCCCAGTACCAAGGCGAATGAATGAATGATTGAACGAATGAATGAAATGTTGGTGACGACAGGGCTTCCTGAGACCTAAAAGCCCCAAATTGGGAGCTATTATAGCCTTAAGCCTGGGCCAAGGTGGATAAAACCAATACAAAGAGGCAAAGCAGTAATCCTGGGAATGCATAAAACAACAACAACAAACCGCTTTTGTGGCTCAGCCCACAGAGTGCTTGCCGAGCAGGCACGAAGCCCTGGGGCTGGTCTTCTGCACGGCGTGGACTCTGCAAGGTGGCATAGGATTAGCACAGCCCTTAGGAAGCAGAGACAGGAAGATCACAAGTTCAAGGCCATCCCTGGCTAGTAGCAAGCTCACGGTTTCCCAGGGAGTTGAGATGTGTCTGAGTAGGAGAGTACTTGCCCAGCGTGCACAAGTCCGACCATTCCCAGCACAGCCTAAAAATCAAGGTCCTTGTGTCGGTGTGTAGATGGCTCCTTGAACTGGTGCACGCCCTTAAATATTTTACACAATCAAAAATAGGTCAAGAAACCATGTATAAATACAACTTCTGTACTACACTAAATAGACTGAATTATTTAAAAATAATAGTAAATGAGAAGCCTTGTGTTTCTTGAGCACCGCCTGGATTCCAGCCACCACTCAAGCACCAGCGATGGCCTGTGCTCCCTCTAGCAGCCCCAGGAGGCCTATCTACCCATTTACTGCTGACCAGACGCAGACTCCAGATGTTCAGAGTTCTGGCACTGGGTTTGAATTGAGGTTTTTTTCTCTGCAAAATCTTTTTCTTGCTATTGAAGGATAGGGAAAGCTTCGTGTCCCGCAGTGGCTACAGGGGAGGCCTGTGGGCCACCCCCCCACCCCTCCCCACCCCCCCGTCTGGTATCCTCAGAGATCTCCAGGCTGGAGGGAGCAGTGGGCTGAAGAGAGAGGAGAGCTGTGCCCAGTTTCCTCTCCACTGTTGTTATTTTTCCTGGCCTTGCCTACACATTGCCAAAGGGGCCTGTGCTGAGTTGGGCTTGGGCCCAGGCAGAGGGCAGAGCCAGGGAGGGCCTCTTCCCTTCCCGAGGGAGGGGACACGTGGTCATTTCCGACATTGGCAGCCTTGGGTGCTGGGTTGTCTGTGCCACACAGGTCTTGTTGACAAGGCTTTTGGGCTCCTGGCGGGGGGGGGGGGGCAGACAGGGGAGGGGGGAATGGGGGTCTGGCTATGTTGGCTCCTCCAGCCCCAGGGAGTCCCAGCCCAGCCCAGGCATGCTCCCTGTGTGTGACCCTGAGAAAGTCACTTCTGCTCTGACCTTCAGTAAAGCCTAGCACCTAGTAGGTAGGTGTTAGCAGGACCCAGCCTACCTGGGGAGTGGGGAGTGGCATCTATGCCATATACCCGCTCAGGAGGGCTTTCTTCACCCCGCCTCAGCCCCCCCACCCCACACCCCACCCCCAGCAGCAGGGCCAGGACAGAGGGGATGCTCCAGATTTGGGGGTGCTTTTCCTGCTGAGCCTGGACCTGGGGCTGGAGACTGCTGCTCTGTTAGCTGCATCTAAGCTTGGACTTGGATGCTTGCCCAGCCTTTGTCATTCCAGCATGTTCTTCATCCCAGAACAGGCCTCAGGGTCACTGTGGCCTCCAGCAAATCATGTCTCTGGACATCGGTTCCCGGGAGCAGCAGCCACGAGTCACCAGACACTCACTGTGGCAGGCACTGGGCGAAGGCTTTGTAAGCAATAGCCGATGTGATCCTGCCGTTGGCCCTGAGATTGTCCTTCTATGCTGTGCCCATTTTACATGTCAAGAACACTGAGGCACAAGGCCAGGAAATGACTTGCTAAGTAAGGATCCCATGCTGTCCGTTCTGTGCCGGCTTCCAAACCAGTTCTCTTCCCTTTCCAGGCTCTTGTGAAGACAGGGCTAGGAGTACTTACTGCCTAGTGGTAGTGCGATCGCCAGAGAGAAGCAAGGCTTGGTTTGGACTCCAGCTCAGCTCCGGCTGAATATAAAGGCATCTTTAAGAACCAAACAAGAGGGGCTGGAGAGATGGCTCAGCGGTTAAAAGCACTGGCTGCCCTTTCAGAGGTCCTGAGTTCAATTCCCAGCAACTGCATGGAGCCCGACAACCATCTTTAGGGAGGTCTGATGCCCTCTTCAGGCAGGCGCATGTAAATGCAGCAGAGCACTCATAATAAATACCTGGGTTTGGATCTGTTGGTCCCTAGATTGACCAACAGATTGGCTCTTGGTGAGTCTTAGGACCTCTCTGCTGGGTGCGGGTGAAGAGGTGACCTTGTAACTGAGGTGGGATGCTCACCAAGGCGTGTCCTCCTCCAGCTTCAGCATGCCCTCCCTCTCTCTCCCACCCTGGCTCAGGTCTCTAAGGACATCTCCATGCGGCTTCACAAGGAGCTGGAGGTGGTGGAGAAGAAGCGGATGAGGCTGGAGGAGGAGAACGAAGGCCTTCGACAGAGGCTCATCGAGACAGAGCTGGCCAAGCAGGTGCTCCAGACGGAGCTGGATCGCCCCAGAGAGGTGAGAGGTGCACCCAGCTGGGGCGGTGTGCCAGGACGCGATGCGCATCCCGGCCTGGTGGCTCGTGGACAGAGACGGGATCCCTTGTGCCTTGACAGCGCTGTTTCTCCATCCACCCTTCCCAGCATGCATCTGCCGATCACCTAACCTGTATCTGTATTCCACCTTGGACGTTCAAAACAGACAAGTGAGCGGGGAGGAGGGGGACACCCTGGTGACTGTCTCTGGGACTGACTGAGGCTATGTTCAGTAATGCCCAGCATGGGCCTGGCTCTGTGCCTCAGTTTCCTTATCTATAAGGTTTGGCATTTGTTCTCTAGTCGCCAACAGGGCCACTGGCTAGCTTGTGTGGAGATGTTTTCTGTGGAGATGTGCTGTGGCCCCTAGGGTGCTAGGCCTGGCCTGGGTCTCCCACTTTTATCTCTGAATGTGACTTCCAGACCCCATGTCCCCAGTCGTGGTTTCTGTGAGCTCCTCCTCCTGTAACCTTCTCAGCTGTGTGTTAGACTCGCATAAGGACAGTGTATCTCAGTTTACATCTGCAAAGGCCCAACAAAACTGTGGTCATCCTGCGGCTGAACAAACAATAGCATCTGTTGTGATTATAAAAAGATAAAGGGTTGTTGAGGTGTGTTCTATGGGGGTGTGGTAAGGTGTTGGAGAAGGGGAGCCCCGGCAAGAAGGAGGTGCCTCAGCAGGCCCATGTCGAGGCATGCCTTCCCCCTGAGGGACCAGCCACATGACTGTAGCATAGAATAGAGTTTATTCAGGACATGAGGAGGGCGGTTAAGAGGGTAGTAGAGGCAGAGAGAAGAGAGAGTAGAGAAGTAGAGGCCAGCCATGACCATGTGGAGAGAGGGGAGGGAGGGAGGGGGAAGAGAAGCCCAAGAGGGCAAGAGAGAAGCAAGCAGGAGTAAGAGAGAGAGGAGGGGGCAAGCAGCCCCTTTTATAGTGGGCCAGGCCCATCTGGCTGTTGCCAGGTAACTGTGGGGAGGAGCAGACCTGGCAACACTGTGGGTGGATCATAGAATGCTAACAGCATCCGTCCCAGAAGAGTGAGGCAGGTTCTCAGGGTCATGCAGGCTACAGGGAACTTCATGCTTAAAGCCCGGGTAACTCGTGATTCCTGGTGGGGTTGGTTGTCCGAACACTAGCTGACCTCTGGCCCCAGAGGCCGAGCTGGCCCTCAGCTGGTTGGCTGCTCATGAGGCATCCCAGGCTATACATTCTTCTGGGGCACACGCCTGCTTCCCTAGAGGCCCAGCATGCCAGAAGCTCAGGACTGGACGTCACAGGCCCCAGGGCAGAGCGGACCTTTGGCTGTCCTTCGCACTGGAGACGTTGGTGCTGTGGGCCAGGGTGGAGAGAGGAGGGGCTGCCCCGGGGCTGCTGTGGAGCCGCCACGCTGTGGAGCTGGGCGCGAGGCTTCCTGATGGCTGTGGGCCGCCGTGCATTGGGCAACCTCACACACAATATTTTCACTTTCTTCTCCGATGGTGAGAAGGAGGGACATTACAAGGCCTGGTCTCCCTGCACGGGTGGGGAAACTGAGGCTGCAGCTTGTTGAGTTTGCCCCAGCCGTTCCTCAGCAGAGATATGTCTGAAGCTACTTCCCCCTCCAAGTCCCAGCCTCCTCCTCTGAGTTGTCGTATGAAAGGGGTTTGGAGGCAGGGTGATCTAAGCAGGGTGTGTTGTTGCTGCCTACTGCCCAAACACCTGGGAGGCAAAAGCAAGAGCCATAGGAATTCAGGTCATTTTAACCACAGTGAGTTCGAGACCACCCTGGGGTCTGTGTATATGGGTGTATGTATGTGTGTGTATGTATATATGTGTATATGTGTGTGGGGGGTGGGGGGTAGGTGGTATATGTGTCTGCTTGCTAATCTGACGTGTGTCCTTCTGCAGAGGCCAGAAGGTGCCCTTGGCATCCCTGGAACTTGAGCTATAGTGTTTGTAAGCTCCTCAAAGCTGGGACTGGAACTAGTCCTCTGCAAGACTAGCAAGTGTCCCTGACCTCTGAGCCATTGCTCCAGCTCCCTGGGGGTTAAATAACAAGAATGTACAGTCCCAGTAGTTGGGGCGGAGCCAACTGGGCTCTGTGACTTGAGGCCAGCCTGGTCTACAATATAAGACTTTCTCAAAACCAAAGACTAAAATAAAAATGCATTGGGATCGGGACTGTAGCTCAGTTGGTTGAGTGCTTGTCTAGGGTGAATGAGCTCCTGGATTCAGCACACAGTTCTAAATACAATGGGCGTGGCCCCACACGCCTCTAACCCCAGCACCCAGGAGATGGAGACATGACAATTAGAAGCTCAGGGTCATCCTTGGCTACATAAATGTGAGGAAAGCCTGGGATACATGAGACAGTGCCTCAAAAGAAAGTACTTGGCCGGGAGGTGGTGGCACACACCTTTGGGCAGCCTCACACACTTGGGAGGCGGAGGCAGGCGGATTTCTGAGTTCCAGGACAGCCGGAGCTACACAGAGAAACCCTGACTAACAAAAACAAACAAACAAAAAGAAAGAAAGAAAAGAAAAGAAAGTACTTAAAGCAGATATGATGAGGACGTCTGTAGTCCATTACAGGGAAGCAAGCCTCAGGGAGAAGATGGCTGAGGTCTGGGATCTAAAAGCTGCTGGGTAGCAGAGTGGTAAGACTCTGACCTGGCGAGCAGAACAGAACAGGATTCTGTTTGGTATTACTAGTTAGATGAAAATTTTTGCAACACGCCAGCTTGAAGCCGTTGGTTCTCTTCTTCCACACCCTGGATCCAGGGGGTCCAACCGGTCATCAGGGCTGGTGGTGTTAGGCCTCTTTTTGGGGGACCCCCTGCTCAAATCTCAGGATGGCGCTCCCCAAGAAACTCGAGAGACCAGCTTGATGCAAACGCATAAGGTAGCTTTAATAAACGGAGCTCCGGGCCGACACTTGCCCCACGCAGGGGTGCAGAGGAGTCGACCCCGAGGCTCAAATATCGAAGGTTTTTATAGAAAGGAATTGAGGGAGGTTGACGTGGGCACACATGATAGGTTAGTTCAAACAGTTACAGGCAGATTCTTGGTGGGCAATTACATCAGCAGGCAGTACGTGGGACCGGTTCTCTGGAATGCAGGAGGGCAGCTTATCTTTTGGAGTCAGTCCGGGTGACGCCAGCCTGTCCGGATGGTTTGAGGCTTAGCGGAGATAGTCCTATCCCTCATCTATACGGTTTGGGATGCCTTAATAGCCTGCCCGGGTGTATCCTGGGTTTGCTCTTCCCAGGACTGATCTCTTATCTATATGGCCTGGGAAGCCCTAATAGCCTGCCCAGGTGTATCCTGGGTTTGCTCTTCCCAGGACTGATCCCTTATCTATATGGCTTGGGATGCCTTATTGCCCTTATCCTTTCCCAGGACTGTTTGATTCTTTAAGTCCTGCGCCCTGGGAAATTTTAACTTCTTTTATTCTTTCTTTCATTGGCAGGTGCCTTTAAAACCCACCGAGTTCTCTCACCACCCCTATTCTTAGAACTTTAAATGTAAATGTTAGGGTTTTAATGTAAAGAGCCTATAATGGACCCTGACACAAAGTAGGCACTGAAGAGGCCGGTTCTCACTCCTGGGTACAGAAGCCTGCAGCCTGGTGTAACCTCCCGGCACTGGTGCTGGCTCCAGAGCCTGCTTATTTGCTGTTTGCCCTCTCCTCCTCCCTCTCCTTCCTGACGTGGTTACTATGGAGACAAGGGTCCCTCATCACTTCTGCCGGAGCTACAGTCTTATCCTTGGGATCCGCGTTTTCCACCCTGACAGGTTGATGAGGTGATGCTGTCACCAGGCTGGGAATGGGAGCCCCTGCCTGAGCTGCTGCTGTTGCTGTGGAGACAGAAGGCAGGTGGCATGTCCTCACTGCTCTCTGCGGTGGCCCCGTGGCCCCAGCTGGGCTGCCGCTTCAGAATCTAACAGCAGCTGCCCCCCATCCCCACTGTCACCCCCTTGTCTTCAGGCAGAAAGCCAGCGTGAGTGTGATTGGTCCTAACATAGCCGCTGTGTCTGAGCTTACCCTGTGCCAGGCATGGCTCCCAGCCCTGCGCATGCGCCTTCCTGCCGCTTAACCCTCCGCTGCCCCTGCTTTGTAGATTCTTCTCCCTGGACATTTTAAAAATCACAATTTAGTTTAGTGATCACAGAGTACACCATTTTACAGTTCAGCTCCATAGATTGGGGTGCTGTCACCAGCTTGACCGAGTTCCAGAAAGCTCCCATGACTCTTGTAAGTAGCCCCACACCTGTTAGCAGTCGCTTTCCACCCCAGCCCCCGGCAACTGCTGGCCTGTTTTCTGCCTCTATTGACGCATCCAATCAGGAGATTGCATTAAAATGGAATCAAGCAATGCGTGATCGTTGGTGGTGGGCGCTACTACTTAGAACAAGGCTTTCAGAGTTTGGGCATCCATGTTGAAGGACCTCGTGTTTTTTTCATGGCTGGGTAATAACCCGTTGTGTGGGTAGAGTGCCTTATATTTGATAGATATTTGGGTGGCTTCTGCTTTTCTGCTGTCATAATAATGCTGCGATGGACTTTCATGGTCAAGGTTTTGTGATCCTGTACGCGTTTCTCTTGGGTATGTACATAGGAGCACAATTGCCGTCTGTGGATGAGATCGGGGGAGAGATAAGTCCGGGATTCAAACCCCGGGCCCGGGTCTCCACCCACACACTGACCCCTCACAGAGCTGCCGCTCTACTCCTGACTCCTCGAGGGGCTTTCCTGGAACCACCTCTGACTCCTCGCCTGGGTTTCCCCCCCTGTTGGGTGGGAGGAGCGCCTCCATCCGCTTGGGGCGGAGCCTGGGTCCCCTGCTGTGCAGCGTGTGCGCTGCAGCGCAAACCCAGCCAAGGAGCCACGCCCACCTGGGCGTGGGATCTTCCCAGCTCTGCCGGTTCCCTGAGAGTGACTGCCACCTCGGGCAGATGGCTCAGTTGCTCAGTGCTCACTTGCTCTGTTTGCAGAAAGGCAAAATCAGTCCCTACAGCCCGGGGGTGTCTGTGAGGATTAAATGAGGCAGGCTGGGAAGTGCTCAGCCTAGAATAGGCGCTAGCTAAACAGTGTGCACCATTCCCGTTCCCGTCCCACCAGCCACTGGCTGTGGGCCTGGAGAAGCCCTCGCTGCCTCGCACAGGGGCTCTCCCCGCAGGCTGGCAGCTGTATGCGGAGGGAACAGCTACGCTGGAAACTGTTGAGTCTGTACTTATTTTTCCTGGCTTCGGGGTGCCTGTAATGCTAAGAGACCTTGCTGGCTAAGCATGATGATCTGAGTTCAAATCTCCACAGCGCACATAAAAAGCTGGGCACGATCTCAGACAGGCCTGTAACAGGTTTGCTCGCCGCCGGGCTCGGTGGGAAACCTTGTCTTAAAGGAGCAAGGAGACAAAGCAGGACACCTGGCTTCCACACGTGGATACACCACACCTTTGTATCCTAACACATACACATGCTATACAATTTAAATTTTTAATTTTTTTTTCTCCACCCAAGTGGCGGTCTCTCCAGGGACTGTTTGGCTTGTCTGCCTGGCCTTTTGGCCATGCTGCAAGGAGTACACCTCACTCTAGAGACACCATCCTTCCCCCCCACCAATCCAGGTCCCCTTTATGGTCAGTTCTGTGCACACAGCAATCTGGTTTCTGTGAGACTTATAAGTTCACCCCCCGACACACACACACACACACACACACACACACACATACATTTGCAGCCAGGAAGCGCAGGACCTGTTGGGGACAGAGGGGACAGAGTTGAGACAGCTCTCTCCTGAACTTAGGGCGCTGCCTGGAGACTTCTGGGGAAGGCAGACTCCAGGGCTTGTGGAGGGGTGGGGCATCTGCCTTTGGGCTGGATCCTCCTGGACCTTATGGCTTCGTTCTCGCTGGCATCCTGGTGCACCCTCCACAGGCCTAGAGTCAGACAAAGGCTCTGACAGACAAGGCAGTCCTCCAGTCACCGGGCCAGCTGCCACTCAACAGAGGGAGGGTGGTCTTTGTCTTGCAGAGCCTGCCTTGGTTTTCCTCCTAAGCTCAGGGCAGTGTAGGAACCCAAATGGTTTCCACGTGGTGGGAGAGGGACAGTCCAAGGCGGAATGATTGGAACCCCTCTAGTGTGGCCACCCAACCCAACCCCAGGCACAGCCTTGCGCTCTCTACCTGCTTCCATCCTGTGAGGTTGGAGGCCTTAGCCTGCCTGCTGGGAAGGCTTCTCAGAGAACATAGAAGTGTGCGTTAGGTGCTTCCCTGCCCACCACAGAGTCGCAACAGTTAAAGAATGCTCTGAGCCCCAAGGAGAGAGAGAGCCCTTCTGAGGTTCTTGAAGTCTACTGCTCTGGGATTCCTACTTGGGAGGTGAACATACACTTCCCATAGGGTTTTCTGTGGATTCACACACATTTTTTTTTATGTATATGTGTAATGCTTCCTTAAATTTAAAAATGCAATATAAACTTAATGAGGCAAAAATCCTGCCACAAAAGCTCATAAAGGCATACCTGGCATAACTCTGAGGAAGGTTCCAGCAAATTCTGGCTACACTGCCGGCCCCCGGGGCAGGACTCCGGGGAACTAATGCTCCCCTCTGTTCCTCTTTTGTGCTCTCTGAATCTTCACTATGTAACAGTGGAGTCTATTCAAAATGACAGGTCTAGTATAAACATATATAAAATAATGACAGCCTTACCGGGCCTCTCCCTGTTCATCTGCCCACCCCGGGACTAACACTTTGCTCTGTGGTCCCCTAGGTCTCTCTTTCTCTGTGTGTGTTTAACAATGTGCTTTTCTGTGTCTTTAAAAAAATAAAGATGGGCTTAGGCTGCACACAGGGTTTCTGGAATGTGCAGGATCATGTTGCCTAGATGATATAGCCTGTTAAAATGCTGGATGCTTTTGGGGTTTCTTCAGTCTGAAGTGCTCATTATTAAAGAACAAACAAACAAACAAACAAAAATCACAGACTCAGATAAGCATAGGAAGGAAAGAAAGCCCCAAACAGCACTATCTATTTCAACCTTAAACACGGGGCCAAAGGTTTAGAACGAGCTCCCGAGGCGTCAGTTGGCAAGGATCCCTCAGGGAGGGGAGAAGAGGGGGCAGTGTGACAGGGGCGTGGCTTAATATACTCGACATGGCTTTGCTGGGTTTTTTGGTTGGTTGGTTGGTTGGTTGGTTGGTTTGTTGGCTGGCTTTGGAGGTGTGGTGTGTGTGTGTGTGTGTGTTAATTTATGTTTTTTGAGACATGATTTCTCTGTGTAGCCCTGGCTGTCCTTGAACTCCATCTGTAGAGCAGGCTGGCCTCGATCTCAGAGATCTGCCTGGCTCTTCCTCCTGAGTGTCTGGATTAAAGGCGTGTGATACTGCCACCCAGTGACAGACATGCTTTGTAACAAGACTGTTTTAATGTTATGTGGGTTCCTGCTTTGTTTTTCGATGGGGCTTGCTATGTAGTCCAGGCTCCCCTGGAACTCACGGCCCAGCGGGTTGGACTGGAATTTGCCTTGCAGACAAGCTGGACTTGAACTCGTGGCATCTTTCCTGTTTCTGTCTCCAGGTGCTGGAATTACAGATGTGTGCCGCTATGCACAGCTCTCCAGTTTTGGGTTCTGAGTAGCATTTTATTGAGAAGTAATTCACATACTATGAGGTCTGCCTTCACCCTTTTTATTTGCGGTGTTGGGAACTGAACCCATGCCAGCAAGATGCTCTACTGTTGAGCTATATCCCCGGCCCCAGTTTGCCCTATTAAACTGCACAGTTAGTGGATCCACAGTTGTGTATCCACTCCCACTACATAACTCCAGGACCTTTTTGTTACACCCTTAAAAAACAAAAAAGCCCTCACCCTTATTAGCAGCCTTTTCCCGTTCCCTGCCTCCCTCCCAGCTCTGGGATACCATTACTATATTTTCTTTCTTTGAGAATTTGCATGGCCTGGACATTTTATGGAAATGAAACCTGATGGTATGTGTCTGCTGTGTGGCAAAACTTTTCCTGGGGAGACACAACACATACGCCTGTTCACTTCAGATAGGGATCCCATGACAAGCCAAAGTACGGATACCACCATAGTCCAACTTTGTGAAACAACAGGTTTTACTGGAGTTCCTTACAGGAGTATGGGTGAGTGGTTTCTAAGAGGAACAGAAGTGATTCACAGATGGCTGCATCACCAAGGCTCACCCCAGCACAGGTGACAGCTCACAAAAGCTGGGAACCTGGAGCACACTGCACAGCCTGTAGGCCGCTCAGCAGGTTAGAGTGTGCCCTTTCTTAGCGACTCTGGCCTAAGCCTCTTCCAGGCAGTTTCCAGCAGCCGGGCTGTTTTCTGATTCTTCCAGGCAGGTGAGCTGCTCTCAGTCTTCCTTGCAGCTTTTCTCCACTAAGAGTCTTCTTTGCAATTCAGCTCCACTTCGTGTGAGAGGGACTCTCAGCTTTTATTGCTTATTCTGGCAGAAAACGAGCTTAGTGAATCTGGTCAGTTTCAGGAACTTCCTGAACCTACTTTGCGTTGTCTTCCTGCGTGAGGAACTTCCTGGAGGATGGAACGTTTTAAGCTGGGTGGAAACTGTTACACAACAGTGCTTGCCAGGTCAGGGCGGCCTGGTCCACATGGTATCCTCATGGTGCCCATGCTGCCTGGGCGTCAGGGCCTTGCTCCTTTCATGACTAAGTTTTTACCCTGTGGACACACCGCAGTCTGTTCCTCTATTCCTCATCTGGAGGCCAAATTGGGTTGGAGGCTTTATTTGTAGGTTACTTCCTTCCCTTCACAGAGTGTTCTGGCTTTGTGTCAGCCACTATTATGACCCCCAGTTGTCCTGCTGGCTTTTTATATCATCTCATGGGTGCATATGTGATAGCTTGAACCTCTTGGGGTCCTGAGATAGCCCAGGCTCTTTGCTTCCTTCCTGGGGTCAGGGGACCTTGGTGGAGCTGTGATCACTAAGTCCTGGGTCCTCAGTGTGTGGGTTCTCCAGAACTGACACCACAGCCAAGGCACCACTCAACCTGAGATGACAAGCCCGGTTCTCTAAGGCTGAGTCTGACCCGGTGCACCACCTCATCACGCCATGGGAGTCTCCCTCTGAGCTCTCCCTTCCAGGGCCTTGCCTGGTACACCAGCTCAGGTGAAAGGGCTTGTTTTGTGACACCACCACCCCCCCCCCCCCGCTTCGGAAGTCCTCTTTTGGTAGCCTGGTGTATTCAAACTTCCTGCCTCCTTTGTGTTCCCAAAGTTCTCACTTAGAGTAGACCGAGAAGATGTGAGGACACCAGACTCATCAGGTGGTGATGGAGCTTATCTCTAATCCCAGCACTGGCAGGCAGAGACAGGCGAATATCTGAGTTCAAAGCCAGCCTGATGTAGAGAGTGAGTTCCAGGATGGCCAGGGCTACACAGAGAAACCCTGTCAAGAGAAACCAACCAACCAACCAACCAACCAACCAACCAACCAATCAACCAAAACCAAAAAGCAACTAACAGCAACAAAACAAAAACAAATCAACAAGAACAACATCTCCCCCACCCACGGTGCACCCCAGACTTCAGAAGTAACCCCGTGCTCCCTAGCAGCACCCCGTGCTCCCTAGCAGTACCTCGTGCTCCCTAGCAGCACCCCGTGCTCCCTGGTAGCCAGCCTAGCATAATCCAGGTAAATGAGCAACCCAGACTCAGAAAAACAGGATGAAATGGTGGAGATGCTCTGACCACACACTTGAGGTCATCCTCTAGTTTGCACATACATGAAAACATATGCATACACGCACACACATGCATTTGTGCATGACACACAAATGCACACATACATGTACACACACATGTGCACCCATGCAGACATGATTACACACATGATAGGGCCGACCTGCTTTCCTAGGAAGCTACTTTAAACTTTGATGGCCGAGACATACCCTGGACCAGTTATTCCAGTATTTTTGACATAGTGCCTGGTTATTGGTATTTTCTTAATTCCCCTGGGAATTCTCCCCTGCATGCAGGCTGAAGACCACTAGGCTAGCTCCATGCTGGCCCTAATCATAGATGTGTTTTCTCCTACCAAACCTTTGGAACCCAATCAAGAGCTATGTCAAGAACTGGTCTCAGCTTGGCTTTGTATTTCCTATAGAACTCTGGTCAAGTCCCTTCCCCTCTCTGTTTCAGCAAAATAGGGCTGGCAGGGATGGAGAGATGGCTCAGCGGTTATGAGCCCTAGCTGCTCTTCCAGAGGATCCAAGTTCAATTCCCAGCACCACATGGCAGCTCACAGCCATCTGTAACTCCAGGTCCAGGAGATCCAGCGCCCTCTTCTGGCTTCCATAGGCACTGCACACATGTGATGCACAGATCCATGCAGGCAAAATACCCATACACATAAAAACAAATACATTTTAAACAAAGTTGTTTTTATGTCGGTGGCCTGCCTTCAAGGGTGGGGAATGAGAGGTGACGGTTGGGGGTGAGCATGTATTTAAAGTCACCCGGACTGGGTAGTGGTGGCGCAAGCCTGTAATCCCAGCACTTGGGAGGCAGAGGCAGGTGGATTTCAGAGTTCGAGGCCAGCCTGGTCTACAGAGTGAGTTCCAGGACAGCCAGGGCTACACAGAGAAACCTTGTCTTGAAAAAAAAAAATAAAAACAAAGTTATGGAGTGGGGTGGGGTTGGGGGGGCTGGAGAGATGGCTCAGTGGTTAAGAGCACTGACTGCTCTTCCGAAGGTGCTGAGTTCAAATCCCAGCAACCACATGGTGGCTCACAACCATCCCTAATGAGATATAACTCCCTCTTCTGGAGTCTCTGAAGACAGATATAGTATACTTACATATAATAAATAAATCTTTAAAGAACGATTTATAAAAAAAATAAATAAATAAAGTCACCCGGGAGCATTTTCAGAACTCCAAGTAGGCAGCTCAACTCAGAAAATTGAGAGCAACTAACTGTGGTTTCAAACGCTGCTGGCGTGGAATATCCTCTCCCGGGAGGAAGCGTTCAGTGGAATCATGGGTCTAAGTGAATGACTTTTTAAACAGCAAGTAACGTCAGCACTAATTACTGTAGCGTTTCTTAATTCCCTGCCGTGGGGCTTGCACTGTTTTGCACTCATGTCAGCAACCAGTGAACCTTCCTGTTTAACTAGAGCCTCACCACTAGGATGTACTGTGAGGTGGGCCCGGGGTCTCGCTAGTCTGGTCAGTGAGAGGCTCAGCACAGTAGCTTTGCTCTGGGTGCCCCCTCCCGAGTGGGGCTGAGTCCTCTTAGGTTAAGATCTGTTTGTTTTCCTTCCGTAAACTTCTTTTCCTTCTCTGAACCTAGAATCTCATGCACACTGGGCAAGCTTTATCAGCGAATTGTATTCCCTAGTCTTTTCTTTTGTCTTTTTATTATGAGACAAGGTCTTAATCTGTTGCACCGGCAGGTGGGCCTTGAATTTATAATTCTCCTGCCTCACTGGTCCTGACTTCTAAGCTCTTTCTTGTATTCCTAACCTCTTTTCTATTGCAGATATCTTTCCCCAGCTCATTCTCTATGTTTTTTAACCTGTGTGTGTGTGTGTGTGTGTGTGTGTCTGTCTGTCTGTCTGTCTGTCTGTCTGCCTGCATCTCGGGATGGGGCTGATGGCTTTGTGCTCTGCCCCTGAGCTGCACAGGATGGTTTGCTGTCCTCCGCTGTGCGTTCCATGCAGTGTTTGCCTGTGTGATCGATGCATCGATCCCCTCCCTCCAGCGCTTCTGGGTTTCTCCGTCCTAGTTTGTTGTTTGTCTCTGGATCATTTCTGAGTCTCCTGTGCTGTTTCTAGTTTGTTCATTAGTATTCGTCCTGTGTTCAAGGCCCTGTGAAACGTCACTTCCTGTGAGGCAGAGACGTGCGCGCAGTTTTAGGGAAGAGCCCCTTTAGTTGTGAGGGAGTGAGTCACATCCCATAGATGACCTCAGCTGGAGCTAGTGGTCCTTTGGGGTGTGTGCAAGCGTCAGCCATGAAAACATACATACAAGTGTCAGCCATGAAAACATACAAACTAGTGACATCTGGAGTGAGCAGGATGTGTTTTTATATTTAGGAATGCACATATATGTTGCAACACTTAAAGAAAGGCCACAAATTTGAATGAGAACCAGGGAACGGGATACATGAGAAGGGAAGAAAGTGAGGGGAGAAAATGATGTAATTATAGTATAATTTGGGGTGGGAGGAAGCCCAAAACACCAAAGATGAATAAGAGCACAAATTCTGATTTCCAGCCAACAGGATCACGGTGACCAGGCGGGTGCAGCGCAGTTCTGCACCCCTGCGCCGGGGTGTCTAGTCGTTTCTCCCAGTATTTGCGCTCGATCTCTCCTGTGCAAGGCGCTCAGTGGTCCCTGGCTCGGCCGCGGGTGCTGGTTGACACGCACAGGCTGAGTTGGGGCCCGCAGTGTGACTCTGTCTTGTGACACCACTTTGGATGTGTGTCATCTGTGTGGCACCTCAGTTTGCTTTCTTCTTTCCCTTTAGCATTCCTTGAAGAAAAGAGGAACCCGGTCTCTGGGGAAGACAGAGAAGAAGCCTACTGCACAGGTAGGGCCTCAGGATTGCCCCACGTGCCCTGCAGGGTGTAGTTTGGATGTCCCGACCAACTCTAAGTGTCCTGGGGTCCCCAGAGGTCCCTTTCCCTTCCTGATGTCTCTCCTGCCCCAACTTCTCCCCCTATGCATTTTCTCAACTTCCCCATTCAGTTCCTTCAAGCCCACTCTGACCCTGACCTTGGACCCACAAGTTGATGACCCAACCTAGGGACAGATAGAGCCAAGGTGAATCGGTCCCTCCCCAGCTTGATTGCCACCCTTCTGAGACAAATCAGCTTTCCTCATCCCTTCCTGTCCTGTGGGTTTGTTGTAAGAACTGGATAAAAGCACCATGCTGTGCACAGGCCAGAGTCCGGTTAGCAGCCAGGGCACCAGGCTCTTTTGTGTGTTTTCCCATTTAACCGTCATCATTTGAGATCAATGTTGCAGCTCTAGCAGGACTGGCTACAGTCACATGTCCGAATGTCACCTGCTCCCAGACTTCCGGGTTGTAGGTAGTGTGTCCTGGTCTCTTACGATCAATGTCCCTGCTCTCTATTCTGTGGCCTCCAGGCCTTGAGAGCCAAGCTGATTCACCCCTGTGTTCCCCGACAGTCAGTGCACCCCAGAATCCTGTGGCTGGGTCCACGCTGACACTCACCCCCCTTGCTGCTGCCTGTCTCCTGTGTCCGCTGCAGGAGGACAGTGCAGACCTGAAGTGCCAGCTGCATTTTGCGAAGGAGGAGTCGGCCCTCATGTGCAAGAAGCTCACCAAGTTGGCCAAGGAGAACGACAGCATGAAGGAGGAGCTGCTCAAGTACCGCTCTCTCTACGGGGACCTCGATGCAGCCCTGTCTGCGGAGGAGCTGGCGGACGCGCCGCACTCGCGGGAGACGGAGCTGAAGGTGCACCTGAAGCTGGTGGAGGAGGAGGCCAACCTGCTGAGCCGGCGCATCGTGGAGCTGGAGGTGGAGAACCGGGGCCTGCGGGCCGAGATGGACGACATGAAGGACCACGGGGGCGGCGGGGGTCCCGAGGCCAGGCTGGCCTTCTCGTCGCTGGGTGGCGAGTGCGGGGAGAGCCTAGCCGAGTTACGGCGACATCTGCAGTTCGTGGAAGAGGAGGCTGAGCTGCTGCGGCGCTCCTCGGCCGAGTTGGAGGACCAGAACAAGTTGCTCCTGAACGAGCTGGCCAAATATCGCTCGGAGCACGAGCTGGACGTGACACTGTCGGAGGACAGCTGCTCGGTGCTCAGCGAGCCCTCGCAGGAGGAGCTGGCCGCCGCCAAGCTGCAGATCGGCGAGCTGAGCGGCAAGGTCAAGAAGCTTCAGTACGAGAACCGCGTGCTCCTCTCCAACCTGCAGCGCTGTGACCTGGCCTCCTGCCAGAGCACGCGCCCCATGCTGGAGACGGACGCCGAGGCTGGGGACTCCGCGCAGTGCGTGCCTGCCCCTCTGGGTGAGACGCTGGAGCCCCACGCCTCCCGGCTTTGCAGGGCCCGCGAGGCTGAGGCGCTGCCGGGCCTACGGGAGCAGGCCGCTTTGGTCAGCAAGGCCATCGACGTCCTGGTGGCTGATGCCAATGGCTTCTCAGTCGGCCTCCGCCTGTGCCTGGACAATGAGTGTGCTGACTTGCGATTGCACGAGGCGCCCGACAACAGCGAGGGCCCCAGGGATGCCAAGCTCATCCATGCCATCCTGGTGCGCCTGAGTGTGCTGCAGCAGGAGCTGAACGCCTTCACCCGCAAGGCAGATGTGGCCTTGGGGAGCTCTGGCAAGGAGCAGCCTGAGTCCTTTCCGGCTCTCCCTGCCTTGGGCTCTCAGGGGCCTGCTAAGGAGATCATGCTGTCCAAAGACCTTGGCTCTGACTTCCAGGTAAGATGCCACAGGCCAGGGTCCTGTTACTTTTATTACAAACATATTCAGAACCAGGCACATGACAGAGAAGGACAAAGCCCCATGCACACAACTTCACAACTGTCCTGCAGGGAACAATCCCGATCATCACCTGGAACATGACCAGCCCCAAGGCAGCCCTGGCTGATCTCCCTGCTCTCCAGGATAACCTCCTAGTTTTATCCGTCTTTGAGCTTTATATAAATGGGATTCTATAAACCAAACACAGTAGGGCCTGGCTCTGTTCACTATTTGCAGTCACAGGTAGAAAAAAAAATCTATTTATTCCCACCTAACTAGGAATAAGCCTGCTGACCCAGCAAGCTGCCCAGTATGCATTTACTATGGATGGGGATTGGTTCTGAGGTCCTACTTTTTGCTAGATTTTCCCCTTTTCCTCCCTTTCCCTCTCCTCTTCCAGTGCTGGAGACACAGCCTAGGACCTCATACATGTAAGGCAAGGACCCTGCCACTGAGCCACATCCCTGGCCTCTTCTTTTTAAAACTTTTTTTTTTTTTTTTTTTTTTTTGGTTTTTTTGGTTTTTTTCGAGACAGGGTTTTTCTGTGTAGCCCTGGCTGTCCTGGAACTCACTCTATAGACTAGGCTGACCTCAAACTCAGAAATCCGCCTGCCTCTGCCTCCCAGGTGCTGGGATTAAAGGCGTGCACTACCACCGCTCGGCTTAAAACATTTTTTGAGAGCTTGTGTGTGTGTGTGCCACCTGTGTATACCCACCGAAGCCAAAGGACGGTGCTGGAGCCCCCAGAGCTAGAGCTGAAGGTGGTGGTGCGCTCGATCTGGGTGCTAGAAGCTGAACTCTGACCTTTGGAAGAGCATCAATGGCTCTCAGCTGTTGAACCCTTTCTCTAGGCCAGGCCCTCCTTTCTCCATCTCACTCTCTTTTTTTAAAAGGATTTATTTATTATTATATGTGAGTACACTGTAGCTGTCTTCAGACACACTAGAAGAGGGTGTCAGATCTCGTTACGGATGGTTGTGAGCCACCATGTGGTTGCTGGGATTTGAACTCGCAACCTTCGGAAGAGCAGTCAGTGCTCTTAACCACTGAGCCATCTCTCCAGCCCCTTTCCATCTCTTTTGTAACTAAAATTATTACACTTATTTGTGGGCTTCAGGGGGAGCCATTGTTCACATGTGTTGGTCACAGGAGCCCGTTCTCAGATGGTCCTGGGGGTCATCTCAGGTTGTCGGGCTTGGTAGCAAATTCCTTTACCTGGTGAGCTCAGTGGTAAAGGACCTGCCTTAGCAGGCAGCACAGGTTCTGTCCCTAGTCCAGAACAGAAACAAATCAAAACTCCCAAGACAAATTTTAAAGATTAAATTAACAAAAGCATAGGAGTGCGCCGCGGTTTCTTGTTGCAGTCGCACGTCTCAGGTGCTCGAGGCTGGCTGCGTCCGGGAAGCGCCCTCTGGACCTTCGCCACGCCTCTCCTGTGCTTGGGGTTTGCTCTCTTAACTTCATGCTATAGCTCCTGCTGCTAGGCAGTGTGTCTCCTCATGCCCTGCATTCTCTGTCCGTCTGCTGGGATACCTTGTGGATGGCTCCTACCCTTCGTGCTTAGCACGGAGTGGTGCTCTGCAGAACCAGGAATAGAATTCCCACTCTAAAGGTCCTTACTGCCTAGTGAGGAGGAAATCAATATGTCAAGCCTGGGATGTGACGAATGGTTTTTATCAACCAGGAACTTGTCCTAGATCTTGAAGAGGCTCAGATCATAAAGAGAAGGAACATAGTAGGTCCAAGGAATGGGGCAGTGTGGCGAGGCTGGGCTGCAGAGACAGCATAGAGCGGTGAGGTTTCATCCCGAGAGAACGGCAGGGGATTGCCGTGTGTGGCACTGCACTGCCCGGGACCGTATATGGTAGCAGCTTCAGCTCTGCTCTGTGACTTGAGATAGCTTCTGGAGACAGATGGGAAGACCCAGGTTGAGTCTCCCTCCTCCTGAAGGAAGAGTGAGCAGGGACCACACAGGACGCAGGGTGATGGAATTGTTTCAGAAGGCTTCGCGTAAGAGCCATTCACAAAATTGCTGTTTCCACTTGCCCCATGGCTCGTTTTGCAATAAGCAAGTGAGTTGTGGCCGTGGGCCCTGGGAAGGCTGACTCAGCAGGGCCCCTCTCAGGTGGCCAAAGCCTGTTTCGGAGTGAGGCCTGGTGGGGACCTCCTGTGACACGCCTTGGGCCTCTCCCATGTCTCTCTTCTGCTTGCAGCCACCTGACTTCCGAGACCTGCTGGAGTGGGAGCCTCGGATCCGAGAGGCCTTCCGCGCCGGTGACCTGGAGTCCAAGCCTGACCCTAGTCGGAACTTCAGGCCTTACCGAGCCGAAGACAATGACTCCTATGCCTCTGAGGTGGGTCTAGGCCTAAGTAAGCTGCTGGGTGGAAGCCGGTTGGCTAGGACCTTCCGGAAGCAGGCAGGGTGGGCCTTGGAGGAGGATGGTATAGGTTTTGAGCATTCTGCTTGGTTTTAAGCTTCTGACAGCCAAGGCCAAAAAAGAAAAAGATAAAAGGGGGCGGGGCTTGAACCAATCCCATGGTCTAGTTAGAGGAAACTTAGGTGGACAAGGTATCGAGCTGTAATCCCAGTGTCAGGATGCTGAGGCAGCAGGGATGCTGAACTGGAGGCCATCCTAAAATGTAGCAGAGAAGTAGTGGCCTCTCCATTCAGGCTATTTGAGTTCATGTTGTGAATCTCCGGGTGCTGGCTGTGAGATCTTGGATAAGTCATTTCACCCCTGTAAATTGTCAGGTTGCCACGGACAAGAACAGAGCCCCTCATTCCCAGGGGTGTTAGCCTGGCCTCTGTGGGTGAGGATGAGCACGCTGTCCATGGCAAGTCCTTTGGACTCGGGGACCCTGAGTGCTGAGTCACTTGGCTGGTCTGGCGGTGAGACCTTAGACACGTCCACTCCCACGGGCCCGGCTTTCCCACCGCAACACTTAGAATTCCCAGTGTCGCTAAGTTCTCTGATCTTTGAGATCCCTGTCCTCCTGAGCCTGGAAAGCTCCCTGGAACTGAAGGGTCCAACTGTCTAGTGAGGAGAGGTGGTCCTCATAGCCATGGAGAAGGAGGAAGAGGAAAAGTGCTGTCTAGACATGGAGCCAAACTGTACTGCTGTGTACTTAGTGTGCAGAAGGCCTCAGCTTTGATCCCCGGTCAGGAGATGGATAGACACAGAGAAGGGGAGGGAGGGGAGGAGGAGGAGGAAGGGGAGGAGGAGGAAGGGGAGGGAGGGGAGGAGGAGGAGGAAGGGGAGGAGGAGGAGGAGGAGGAGGAGGAGGAGGAGGAGGAGGAGGAGACAACCTGAGATGCTTTGTGTTGACTCATTTACACCTTGACTCAGTTTCCTTCATTTTTACTGAGTAGCTCTGACTAAGCACAGTACCAACCCCCAATTCAAGAGCAGTTTGCAAGGGCAGGAGTCTGACTTCTATTTAGGAATTTTTTGGTTTTTTTGTTGTTGTTGTTGTTGTTGTTGTTGTTGAGCCAGGGTCTCAGTAATTAGATTATGCTTACCTCAAGATTATATTTATTATTATTTATAGATTGTATATTTACCATCCTCCTGCCTCCGACTTCAAAAGCTGGGATTAGCTGGGCAGTGGTGGCACACGCCTTTAAATCCCAGCACTTGGGAGACAGAGGCAGGTGGATTTCTGAGTTTGAGGCCAGCCTGGTCTACAAAGTGAGTTCCAGGACAGCCAGGGCTACACAGAGAAACCGTGTCTCAAAAAAAAAAAAAAAGGCTGGGATTACAGGCATATGACACTTTGCCCTGATCTGCAGAGATTTTTAATACAGAACATGTACAAGCCATGCCTCGTATCACAGCGGAGATTGCCAAATGATATTACTGGCCACATAGCAGGACACCTGCTATGCCTGGGACCATTTCCACTTTTCTGTTCCTGTGCAGTGCGTTAGAATCAACATTCCTGTTACCAGAAATACTTAATACTTTTTTTTTGAGATGGAGCCTCACTGTGTTGCTCAGGCTGGCCTTAAACCCACAGGTTCTGGTGACCCGTGTCTCGTGCCCACTTGATCGCATCTAAAAAGTTTTGTTACTGGGGAATAGCAGCATAGTAGTGATGGATGGGGCTACAGCCCGGTGATGAGGCACTTGCTGAGCACGTGTGCCCAATCCCCAGCACCAATGCACACACTTGCACGCACATACATACACAAGCAGACACATGTGTGCATGCACACACACACATGTACCACACATGCATACACATACACACACAAGCAGACACATGTATATATATATATACACATGCACACACACGTGGACAATATATGTACACACATGCACCGTATATGCATACACATATACAAACATACACATATATGCACATACACATACACCACATATGCATGTACACAAACACATGCATGCACACACACAGACACATGCATGCACATATGCACTATACATGCATGCTCATACACACATGGACATACATGCACCACACATGTACACACGCACATGCAGAGAGGGAAGGGCAGAGAGGGAGAAAGGACTCCAGCTTCGACCAGAAAATGGTCCAGGTGAAAAGCCATAGATACCTGTCCCGCCCCTGGGACAGCCCTTTTCTCTCCCCTTTGGTGCTTTGAGACAGGCTCTTGCTATGTAGCCCACGCTGGCCTCAAGCTCATGATCTTCCTGTTTTATAATTAGCATCTAGAATCATAAGAAAACTCTAGACTTCTGGGTTCCCTTCTAGTCTCTTATAAAAGACTTATAAAAGTTATAACAGGTTTGAAAAATACTTTTTACATTCGTCTGTTTGTTTGTTTAGTGGGGTATGTGCACATGGTGTATAAGTTTCTAGGAGCTGGCTCTCTCCTCCCGCCGTGTGGGTTCCAGGGATCGCTGCGAGCACCTTGATCTGCTGAGCCGTCTTGATCGGCCTGGAACAAATTAACTTCATTTAGCTCTAAACACTTTTAAAACACAATTTTCCCAGAAAATGGAGAATTTGGTTAACTTTTTGAAAATGACCTTAGTCCATAGCCACTGAAATCCACAAATAAGCACCATTACATTTCTGAGCAGCATTATCACATGAAGATACAAAGGAAATCAAGATCGCCATGTAGTTAGCCACACTGATTTACCATATTTCTGTCACGCCACAGCCTCTGTAACTGTCCATCTGAAGGGAGCCTTACACATATAGACCCATTAAACACATCTGAAACCTCACTTATCTTTTAGATTGCGTCTAAAGTTTTAGTTATAAACAATGAACTAGCTTATGAGTGGCAAGTACCTACAGCCCCAGCTACTGAGAGGATACCTTGAACTTAGGAGTTTGAGACCAGCCTGTGAGACGCTACATCAGAAATACGTAATTAATTAAATTTAGTCAATTAATTAAATCTAATTAATTAAAGAGACTATGAACAACTTTGTGACTCAAATTTAGTTTCCACAGGATTTTTCTTTTCTGCAGATTTGCGGGAGAGATGTGTTAAAACGATAGTGGGAGGATTTGACATCTATTGTTTAATTGTCCTGAGGACCCCCTAGGCAAGGACAGTGTTGAGGCTGGTAGAGGAGACTCTGTCCAGCTTACTGTTGATTCCCTGCTACTGTGGTCCTCAACCTGTGTCTTCTCCCTCCTCCTTGTCCACCCCCACCCCCCACCCCCCACGTAGATCAAGGAGCTTCAGCTGGTCCTGGCCGAGGCCCACGACAGCCTCCGGGGCTTGCAAGAGCAGCTGTCCCAGGAGCGACGGCTCCGGAAGGAGGAGGCCGACAGCTTCAACCAGAAAATGCTCCAGGTAGGTTTGTACCCCCTCCCCCTTTTTTTTCAAACCTACTACAGCTTGCCCTTATTGTTCCCCTCTCCTTGGTCTGGAATCAACCGGGGCCTCCCCTGCTCACTCCTGTCCTGACAGCTGAAAGAAGACCAGCAGAGGGCGCTGCTGAGGCGGGAGTTTGAGCTGCAGAGTCTGAGCCTGCAGCGGCGGCTGGAGCAGAAGTTCTGGAGCCAAGAGAAGAACATACTGGTGCAGGAGTCCCAGCAGTTCAAGCACAACTTCCTGCTGCTCTTCATGAAGCTCCGGTGGTTCCTGAAGCGCTGGCGGCAGGGCAAGGTTCTGCCCAGCGAGGAGGACGACTTCCTGGAGGTATGGCTGAGCACAGCCTTAGCCGGGGCTGGGAGAAGGGGAACACGGGACCTGAGTTCCGCTTCTCAGTGGCGGGCTTTGGGTCATCCTGAGCCATCCATCCTTCCTGCGTGGCCATGCAGTCTCCTTTCTATCTGGACTGCTTGCCGGTGTCTCCATCCTGCAAAGGCGGAGCCTGTTGACTGTGGTCTCTCGCACCAGGTGAACAGCATGAAGGAACTGTACCTGCTGATGGAGGAGGAGGAGATGAACGCCCAGCACTCGGATAACAAGGCCTGCACAGGAGACAGCTGGACCCAGAACACGGTGTGTTAACCCCTTCTGGCCCTACCTTACCCTTGGGTAACGGGGCCATTAATGAGCAGCACGTCCTGCTGTCTTCTCAGCTCTGATTGGACACAGGGTCTGCAGGGTCTGTCTTCTCAGCTCTGATTGGACACAGGGTGTGCCGATGGTCAGTGCCTGGATGCCACGGACCGACTCAGTCGGAGCACACACACCCGTGGGGGAATCAGGGTCTTTGGTATGCAGGAAGGTACAGGTCTGGCGAATGACAGACAGACACACCAGGTGTAGGTTGAGTCTGAATGCACTTTACTGTTCTGAGGAAGGAACTTTTATACACATAAGTTGGCATTACATTACTGAAGAAAAAAATGTATCCAGTGAAGTGTTTACAAAGAATGGTTACCATGAGTATCTGGCACAAGGAAATACAAAATCAATCAGGTATGATCTTCAGAGAACACCTACAAAGCATTACATCCCTTGATCAGAGTAGCTATAGTCAATGATAAATTAGTAATTCAAAAGTTCTTGAGAACACTTAGTTATACCAATAGGTCTATTTGTTAGTGTAGTCTTTGTCTAATATCCTGCTTCCTTCTTGTGAGACTTCTTTAGGTTCACTTTGAAACTCTACTTAACTGATGCTTTCCACGTCAGAGTGCCAATGCCACCCAGCCACACAAATGCATATATTGTTGGGAGGTTAATTCTTTAATGTATTTAGGTAATAACTGTATAGCTGATCAAAAGGCAAAGCAATGGATCTCTAGAAGATAAATCATGGCCAGTGCTGTAGCTCAAAGAATGAACTCTCGTTAGCTTTAAACGCCTGGGTGCTCACAGCTCTTGCTGCCAAGAACAATTCGTAAGTAAAGAAACAGGTTAAAGAAAAGTCACACAGGCAAGGCTTGCCATGAGAAATTCAGCTCAGCATTTTCTCTGGCCAAGGAGTCTCACAACAAGTTCCTCAATAGACAGCCTTATCATAGACAAGGCTTTTACCTGTAAATATCACACAGTTTCCACCGAGATTGCGGTTTAGCTGTGGGAATCATACAGTGTCTACGAGATTCGTGTGATACCTGGATTCTGGCCCACCAGTTGCTCAGTGCTGGGGGGACATCAGTCATCCCGGGATACTGATAGAAGGCTGATGTCACAAGAAGGGGAACGAATGATCTGTTCATTGTATAGGAAAGAGCGTTAGAGAGTGGGGGTCCCGTCTCGTGCTTTTCCATGGATGAATAGGGGCTTGTGGAACTCAGAATGGAAAGACGGTCATATTGAACCCAGAGGGCCGCACGTACAGAGGTGTGGCAAGGTGTGCTGGGGTGGCGCTGGCCAGTGGGACATTGTGGGAGGGTGGGGATACCAGACCGGGGTCACAGAAAGAGAGGCCTTAGGTAGGAACTGTCAAATCAAGCCACAGGTCGGAGGCTGCTGTGGAGTCCTCCACCCAGGGTTCTACAGTGAGTGGAGTGGGCATGAACAGTGTGAGGAACCTTGAAAGGGGCTTGGAACCCACCATTAGAGGGGCTCCCTGGAGGCATCAGCTCAGAGAGGGGAGACCTGAAGCCTGGGGGGGGCGGGGGCACAAAGCCTCGGAGAAGTTGTTTCTCTGCATTTGGGCAGAAGAGCTGCTCCTGCAATAGAATCCACTGTGTAGGAGACTTGCTGCTCAGCTCAGCTCCTTAGGACAGGCCTTCAGCCTCAGTTTACTGGCGAGAGGACCCGATGAGAACTCTGTGAGGCTGCTAGGGCCCAGCTGGACTCCTGGGTGAGTCAGCTATGCCAGGGCCGCCCTCCCTGCCGCCACAGAGCTCCTGACCAGGCCTTCCTCTGTCGGCAGCCGAATGAGTACATCAAGACCCTGGCCGACATGAAGGTCACCCTGAAGGAGCTGTGCTGGCTGCTCCGGGACGAGCGTCGGGGTCTGACTGAACTCCAGCAGCAGTTCGCAAAGGCCAAGGCCACCTGGGAGACGGAGCGGGCCGAGCTCAGGGGCCACGCCTCGCAGGTGAGCCTCTTGCTGTCAGGGACACCCCTTCCTCTTTCCCAGCCCAGATCTAGACAGTCGGGTCTTGGGGGAGGGTGATGAGGATCACGGGACCCCTGCACTTCACCGTGTGCCCCCGAGGGATTGACAGGGACGGAGGCTGCACTCTGGACTCTCAGACCGCTCCCGCGCCCACCTGCATGCCACGTCCAGCGCGGTTCCTGACAGACCTGACTAGGGGTTGAGAGAGCGAAGGAAAGACAGACGGACGCAAGGATACACAGAAAGCTGTGATCGGGCGATCTGGACTCTCTGTGGAGAAACCACAGTACTCTGGAAGCTCAGCCTGTTTACTGTGAAGTCGATGAGCGGCAGAAGTGCTCACTAACCCAGATAGACCAGGAGAGGGGGTTATGGTATAAACAGGATCGGGACAAGCTCAGCTAATCTGGGCAGGAACACTCTGTAGGGAAGGGGGTTGCTGTGGTGGACATCTTCCGCATACACTATTAATATCACCCACACACAGAAGAGCCTCGCCCTGGTGGGACGAATGGCTTTGCCGTGGTTCCCAGGGTCACCAGGTGTCTTTGAGGTGACTGTGCCCATGTCAAGAGTACACATAAACTGGGCG
This sequence comes from Apodemus agrarius, assembly GCA_964023405.1. NCBI lineage: Eukaryota > Metazoa > Chordata > Mammalia > Rodentia > Muridae > Apodemus > Apodemus agrarius. The sequence goes on from OZ030008.1 coordinate 22,578,252, forward strand.
GTGGTGCACACACCTGTAATCCCAGCACTTGGGAGGCAGAGGCAGGCGGATTTCTGAGTTCGAGAGAAACCCTGTCTCGAAAATTAAAAAAAAAAAAAAAAAGAGTACACATAAGCCCATGACCTGACTCACAGGTCTTTCTCGACCCTCATACCTGTATTTGGTAGTAGGCGGCATCCTCCTGCCTGGGCTCCACAAGCTGCAATCCTCATTTGCTTTCTCCCAGGCCCTCCCTGCTAACTGGCTCTAATGTATTCTTCATACTCAAATATGGGTCTAACCCTCCAGCCACCCAGCCTGACTGAAGGCTCTCAGCAGCATCCCAGGGGCCTGGCCTCTGCTGTGTGCCTGGGGGCAAGTTGTTTCCCAACTCTGGCCCGACAAATGAGAAGGCAGGCTGTTCACTCAGAAAATGCTCTAACTTTGTGCTCCTACAGACGGGGCCCCTGGCCTCCTCCAGCACATCTTGGCTTCAGGTGCCTTCCTTGCCATCTGCGGCCATGGGAGACAGGCACCCTGAAGTCTCTGCTGGCCAGATGGCCAAGCAGGCCCGGCGGAGTTAGGTTTCTCTCCCAGGTATTAAGTCGCAGACCCACTCTTGCTCCCCAGGCTCCTGACGACCCAGTCCCATGGGTGCGTTCCCACCCTCGCCTGGTGTGTGTGGAGGCTCCTTGCTTTATTCTGAGCCCTGCTCTTCACCCTCCAGAGTCCCCCTAGCCCCCCTCACTGCTTCACAAGCCATCCCAGGAGCCCTTGCTCTCCGACCAGCCCCTTAAGGATCAGCATTCTCAGCTCATGGGGCCTGTGAGTCTTGAGGCTGTACGTTTCTTTCCTGCCTCCCCGTGCTGAGGTCTAGACTGAGAAAAATATGCTGGACCGTTCCTGCACCTGTGTATTATGTGTTCACGTCCCTGTGCAGGACCTCTGGGACAAGGTGGGGCCCAGCTTTCAAGGGCGTGGTGGTGGGGAATAAAGAATTGTCTTTTACCCGTGGAAACTGATGCTGCTGGTAAGAATTGACAGATGTATGGTTATTAGTGGCTGGGGCCTCTGCCCTTTGTAGCAGATGATGAATGCTTACTCGGAGCCTCAGTGAGGGACAGGAAGTGCTTGCTTACAGAGGCTTGGAAAGAGAACATTGGGTTCAGGGTCTGTCTTGTATGTAGAAAGGGGTCCATCGCACGGAGGGTCCCCGGAGGCCTCCCGGGATGGGTTTGGAGCCAGTGTCGCCTGCCACTATCCAGCAGCTGGCGCTTCTTCCCGCAGATGGAGCTGAAGGCTGGGAAGGGTGCCGGCGAGAGGCCCGGGCCCGACTGGAAGGCTGCACTGCAGAGAGAGCGGGAGGAGCAGCAGCACCTCCTGGCCGAGTCCTACAGCGCCGTCATGGAGCTGACCAGGCAGTTGCAGATGAGCGAGCGCCACTGGAGCCAGGAGAAGCTGCAGCTGGTGGAGCGGCTGCAGGGAGAAAAGCAGCAGGTGGAGCAGCAGGTGAAGGAGCTGCAGAACCGCCTCAGTCAGGTGAGGCTCCTCTGCCAGAGCTCAGAGGGAGCCGGCCTTGAGCCCCCTCCCCCACGCCACACCAGCGCTCTCCTCCTCCGAGCGCTCACACAGGGCAGCTCAGCTGCATTGAAGGCTGCTGTGTCCTGATCGAGTCTTACAGTAGCCATTGACCGAGCAGGGGTCAATCAATCATGTGCCCATCAGTGGGGCCTGTCAAGACCCAGGACCGACAGGACCGACAAGGGACGTGCCAAGAGTGATTCCCATAGGAAAACTAGCGTCCTCTGACCAGAGAGGGAAACCAAGACATCAGTCTCACAAGAATCATATTCCGCCTGGCCCCTCCCCTTTGCTCTGTAGGTACACATCTGTGGAGGGTTTCCTGTTGGGGTTGGGTTTCATTACGTTCCTGCATGAGGAGAGCCTCGCTCAGCTTAACTGCCCCTCGACTCCCATTTGTCCCACCCGGACAGAGTCTGGGCTCCGTGTTTCCTTTGGAGCTGGCGATGTCACTCATGGTAGCACACTGGCCTAGCACCACGGGAGCCCCGTGTGGCAGCTCGTACCTGTAATTTTTTGGGAAGCAAAGGCAGGAGAATTAGAGGTTCAAGGCCCTTCTTCTCAGCTGCTTAATGAGTTTGAAGCTAGCCTGGTTTACATGAAACCCTGTCTCAGAAATCCAAACTAGATGCCGGGCGGTGGTGGTGCACGCCTGTAATCCCAGCACTTGGGAGGCAGAGGCAGGCGGATTTCTGAGTTCAAGGCCAGCCTGGTCTACAAAGTGAGTTCCAGGACAGCCAGGGCTACACAGAGAAACCCTGTCTCGAAAAACCAAAAAAACCCCAAAAATCCAAACTAGCAGAAAGCAGCCCCCTACTGTAGTCTGCACATGTGTGCATGTGCACCGTATTTATTCGCAATGCTGTATGCACGGTTCTCACATGGAGAGAGAGCGGGTGATAGCGAACTTAAGGGGGGTTCCCTGCTGTCTGTGTGTGTCTGTGTGTGTGTGTGTCTGTGTGTGTGTGTGTCTGTGTGTGTGTGTGTGTATGTCTGTGTGTCTGTGTGTGTGTGTGTGTGTGTGTCTGTGTGTGTGTGTGTAGTCAGAGCAGCGTGCAGATCCACTTTGCTTCTTCCTCGCCATCTCTCATGACCCCGGCCTTTGGACTCACCTGATGAGGAAGGTGAGCGTCGCTCCGAGAGTTGCCGCCTTTGTGTGTCCTCTCAGGACACCATCTTAAGCCCTCTCAGCCCTGTAAAGACACTTTACAGAAGAGAAAAATGAGCCAAAATGTCCTGTTTCTGACAGGACAGAAATGCCAAATCGCTCACATCTGGTGGGTTTTTTAAAAGATTGACTTATGTTTGTTTTGTGTGAATGGTATCTGGCTTTTTTTATATGTATAGCCACCATATTCATGCCTGCTGCCCTCTGGCTAGTGTCAGATTTCCCATAGACAGTTATAGATGGCTGTGAGCTGCCATGTGGGTGCTGGGAACTGAGCCTGAGTCTTCTGGAAAAGCAACAAGTGCTTTTAAGTGCTGAGCCATCTCTCCAGCCCCAACATCTGGCAGATTCTTGATTTGAACTGACCCCCCTGCAAGGGACTAGGTTTTCTCTACTGTCACACTCACTAGCTAGAGAAACACTATACCTCTGAGGGTCACATTTCCTTAGTGTCTATGTGTGGCAAGTTCAGGCTGGTACTCACATCAAACCACATCCCCTGTAGCATGCGGAAAGCTCATCAGAGCATCTTTTCATACCATCTGGCCACTTCCTGTCTGTGAGTGAGGATTCTTCTTCTTCATCATCATCATTATTTTGGTTTTTTGAGATAGAGTTTCTCTGTGTAGCTCTGGGTGTCCTGGAACTTACTTTGTAGACCAGGCTAGCCTCAAACTTACAGATCCGCCTGCCTCTGCCTTCCTAATACTGGGATTAAAGGTGTGCGCCACCATGCCCGGTGTTAATATCATTTTTAATGACTTGTAAATCATTAAACCAAATCCGTGCCATGCTTAGGGAGGTCTCAGCACCCCGCTGGGACCTGCCAGCTCGCAGGTACTCGCCCCTGCACTTGGTTTCCCAGTTTACTGGCTTCCCAGCTCTGGTCTCCTTCAGCCTTTTTTTTTTTTTTTTCTTGGATTTGTTTTTTTTTTTTCGAGACAGGGTTTCTCTGTGTAGCCCTGGCTGTCCTGGAACTCACTCTGTAGACCAGGCTGGCCTCGAACTCAGAAATCCACCTGCCTCTGCCTCCCAAGTGCTGGGATTACAGGCGTGCACCACCACCGCCTGGCATGACCATCTTAACTCTTATAAAGAACACATTTAATCAGGGCTGGTTGACCAGACTAGAGGTTTCGTTCCTTATCGCCATGGTGAGAAGCATGTTGGCATGCAGGCAGACATGGTGCCGGCGAGGTGGCTGAGAGGTCTACATCCAGATTCAAAGGCTGCACGGAGAGTAACACTGGGCCTGGCTTGAGCATTTGAAAACTCAAATCCCTGCACCCCAGGGACATATTTCCTCCAACAAGGCCGCACCTCCTAATAGTGCCACTCCCTGTGAGCCTAGGGGGCTCATTTTTATTTAAACCATCACCAAGGGGCTCCTGGCTCTAATCAAATCCCCTCTGGTCTCTGGGCTTCATCTACACAAGGAGGATGGCTGTTCTATCTTCTTATCTCTCAGGGCAGCCAGGGGAATAAAAGAGCCACCGGGATGACACAGTGCCCCTAGGTGCCCCTGACTGGGCCTGGCTTATATTTTCATCTGTGACTGCTGTTCATTCATGCTGAAGTGCTTTTGTTGCCGCCCCCACTATGTTTGTCTTACAAAGTTCGAGACATGGGTTCAAGTGCAAGCAGGTCGCCAGCCTGTCCGTCCGGGTGTTGCTCGAGATTTCCATTGGACCTTTGGGAAGTGGAGGGCAAAGCCATTTTGCTTTTTCAGAACTGAAAGGTTTGGGGTGGGGCATGAGGATTACTGACACTGGGAAAGCCCTGGGGAACTGGTGAGTCACCCCGTGTGGGAGCCAATTGTGAAGGGATGGAGGAACTCAAGGGAAGGGACAGTACAGTGCCTGTCATCCCAGAGCTGATCAGTCCCGCCTTCCTCCTGTTAACTCTTTCCTCTCACCCGCTGCATGGAAATAGTCAGGCTCGCCTGCTCCTGCGGCTGCGGCTATGCTGAGGATTAAATGAACTGATGTACACATGCAGATGGACCCCCTGGAAGTGTGGTGCTCCAGGGGAGACCTCCGGACTCAGCAGGATTGCAGCAGCATGGTCCCTGTGTGAAATAGCGACTGCTCGTCTGCCCTAGCTGTTCTGTGTACTGCAGTGTAGTTTGTCGCAGTAGCGCCTGATAACTGTTGGTCAGGTCAGGAAGATGTCAGCCAGTAGATGCTTGCATTACTGGTTTCCAAATCCACCTTGTGGGGGTGCAGAGCTACTGTCTACTGAGAAGCCAATGCCAGGCCCATGCTGTGGGTCATGTGGCCTATAGAATTGAGACTAGGGAGGGACCCTGCTCAGAGCAGCCCTGCCCACCAACACACACTCTTTGTCTCTCTTAGCTCCAGAAGGCGGCCGAGCCCTGGGTCCTGAAGCACTCGGACCTGGAGAAGCAAGACAACAGCTGGAAAGAGGTAAGGGCATCCCTGCCGCCCACGTTCTGTTGGCCCTGACTGTACCAGAAAATTCATTTGAAGTATGACAGAAGGATGCTAACTCTGTCCCAGAAGCCACACCCTTCTTACACCCTTGGCTCCTTAGCTCCAGGGTCATTATCCCATGATTCCTGCCCATGGATTTGGACTTGAGAAGGGTTCTCTGCTGTGGGATAAACCCCAGGCCTGTTCAGTTAGACCTCAATAGAAAGCGGGCCTTCTTAATAGCTGTGTGGTCTTGGGCAAGTCACTCTTCATCTCTGGGCCCCAGTTTCTCATTGCCCTGGGCTCGTCCTGAGTGGGGTCAGTTGTGTCACACTGGAGGAATTCACGCAGAAGGTCAGGGGACTGAGCCGGGTGCTGGTGGCGCATGCCTGTACTCCCAGCACTTGGGAGGCAGAGGCAGGTGGATTTCTGAGTTCGAGGCCAGCCTGATCTACAAAGTGAGTTCCAGGACAGCCAGGGCTATACAGAGAGACCCTGTCTCGAAAAAAACAAATCCAAAAAACAAAAAAACAAAAACAAAAAAACACAGAGCTGGACAAAGGTTATGTACAGGCCCCCACGTCATCCCTCCATGTGACAGCGTGAAGAAATGGCACGCCTCTCAGGATATGGGGCTACAAATGCCTGCCCTGGGGACCTGAAGCGCAGAGGAGTCGAGGGGCCCTCGGGGCTGGTGAAGCTCTGCTGCTCACTCCTGGCCCCGAGGGCTGCGCCTCTAGACCCAGTGTGGGAAAACCTCATGGTCGCGGTCATGCCCTACTGCACAGCGGCTGTCAGGAAAGCCCTGTCCTAGAGGGTCCCTCTTTGCACCCCAGATACCTGGGCCTGGCTCACATTGCTGTTGTAAGGGGGTGAGAGGGAACGGTCCAGACATGACCAGTAGATCCTTTAGATTGCTTATGACTGCGCCTTTCTCTCCAGAGGAGAGCACTCACGGGTGGAGTCTGTCACACGCTGCTCACCAGAACTGACCCTTCTTGTCTCTTCCTTTGACAGGCACGAAGTGAGAAGACCCACGACAAAGAGGGTGTTTCCGAAGCTGAGCTTGGGGGAACCGGCTTAAAGAGGTACTGGCCTCTTCCCCCACCCCACCCCACCCGCACCCCCCACCCCCGTCCTGTCCTCTACCCCACAGCTCTGGCCCTAGCCCTGTGGACTTTTTGGCTTTGAATCTCTTTACTCCCCCGCTCCATGTGTCCACTCATACCCCCATGAGAGTTGGGAGAGCCACCAGACAGTTTTTTCCCCTGGGAACCCCAGTCGCTTGGGAACTGGAGAGCTTGCAGCCTACAGTTTAATGTTAATTCTGGGTATGGAAAACTTGGGGCCTCAGCTGCACTTACTGGCAAAGAAGCTGTTTGACTCTTTTGGGGGTTCTCTTTTTCTCCCTGGAATTTGAATCATGGTAGATATCCATTTGGGGAATTATTAGGCAGTGTCTCTTGGGCCTACTGCCATGGGGACACACAAGGATCGTGTTCCCATCATTAAGACCCTCCATGAGCCGGGGCATGGTGGCGCACGCCTGTAATCCCAGCACTTGGGAGGCAGAGGCAGGCGGATTTCTGAGTTCAAGGCCAGCCTGGTCTACAGAGTGAGTTCCAGGACAGCCAGGGCTACACAGAGAAACCCTGTCTCAAAAAACCAAAAAAAAAAAAAAAAAAAAAAAGACCCTCCATGAAAGAATTAAGGGGCAGTACAGAACATTCTAGACTGAGGGGGGGTCACTGGAGCCAGGGGGTCAGGTGTAAATTCTAGCTCTGCCATTCCTACCTAGCACAGGGGTCTTGGGTACCTCCCTCTCTCTGGTGGGATAACTGGTGATGCCCCCTGAGCTGCGCAGTGACCAGTTGTGTGCAGTAAAGGACTCCACTAGCAAACCCAGCCTGGATGTGAGATAGGGAATGAAGGCCTTGTGAGCCGGTCAAAGGAATTTCAAATGATCGATGGGGGTGGGGAGATGGGGAAAGGGGGGTGGCTGGGATACTCCCAAGATAGTCACGGGGTAGCTGGAGCCCAGGATGGCTGAGGAACCTGGGAGCCAGCAGAGGCAGAGCCAATCAGAGCTACCCCAGTGAAGGTGTGAGGCGGCCGGTACTTACCCCGGATTCCATCCATGGTGTGCTAAGGCTGCGTGCAGGGATTGAAAGCTGTTTCCGGCTTCCTCTGCCTAGAGGTTGACTGTGATCCTAGGGTCTGCTTACTTAGGAGCATGGAGAGGGTGTGAGGAGGTAGCCCCACGGTTGGCCACAAGACGAGGCAAGACAGGCTCAGTCCCCACGCGCATGTGCAGGTGAGTGGACAGCGTGCTTGACGTGTAATTTTCCATTAACCCCGCTTTCTTCCTTTACTTTTCCCAGGACCAAATCAGTCTCCTCCATGTCTGAGTTTGAAAGTTTGCTCGACTGCTCCCCCTACCTTGCTGGCGGAGATGCCCGCAACAAGAAGCTGCCCAACAGCCCTGCTTTCGCCTTCGTGGGTACTGAGCCCGCGGAGGCTGAGAAAGGTGCCAAGGAGAAGCCCGGGCTTTCCACCCGGGACTGTAGCCACATTGGTAGTCTGGGCTGTCCGGAGCCCGCGGGGAGGCAGATGCAGCGCAGCTACACTGCTCCAGACAAGACGGGAATCCGGGTCTACTACAGCCCCCCGGTGGCCCGGCGCCTGGGCGTCCCCGTGGTCCACGACAAGGAAGGCAAGATCCTCATCGAGCCGGGCTTCCTCTTCACCACAGCCAAGCCCAAGGAGTCCGCGGAGGCAGACGGGCTGGCCGAGAGCTCCTACAGTCGGTGGCTTTGCAATTTTTCCCGGCAGCGGCTGGACGGGGGATCCGGGGCCAGCACCTCCGGTTCCGGAGCCGCTTTCCCCGCAGCCTTGCATGACTTTGAGATGTCGGGCAACATGAGTGACGACATGAAGGAGATCACCAACTGCGTGCGGCAGGCCATGCGCTCCGGCTCCCTGGAGAGGAAGGTGAAGAGCACGTCCAGCCAGACGGTAGGTCTGGCCACCGTGGGCACCCAGACCATTCGGACGGTCAGTGTCGGTCTGCAGACCGACCCACCCCGCAGCAGCCTCCACAGCAAGAGCTGGTCACCCCGCAGCTCCTCACTCGTGTCAGTGCGCAGCAAGCAGATCTCTTCCTCCCTGGACAAGGTCCATTCCCGCATTGAGCGGCCATGTTGCTCGCCGAAGTACGGCTCACCCAAGCTCCAGAGGCGATCAGTGTCCAAGCTGGACAGCTCCAAGGACCGCAGCCTGTGGAACCTGCACCAGGGCAAGCAGAATGGCTCGGCCTGGGCTCGCTCCACCACCACACGGGATAGCCCAGTGCTGAGGAACATCAATGATGGGCTGTCCAGCCTCTTCAGTGTGGTGGAGCACTCAGGGAGCACGGAGTCTGTGTGGAAACTGGGCATGTCTGAGTCCCGAACCAAGCCTGAGCCTCCCAAGTATGGCATTGTTCAGGAGTTCTTCCGGAACGTGTGTGGCCGGGCCCCGAGCCCCACCACTGCAGCAGGCGAGGAGGGCTCCAAGAAGCCAGAGCCGCTCTCTCCAGCCAGCTACCATCAGTCCGAGGGTGTAGCCAGGATCCTGAGTAAGAAGGCAGCTAAGGCCGGCGGGAGCGAGGAAGTCCGGCCCACCATGCTGTCCCAGGTGGGGAAGGACGGTGTCCTTCGGGATGGAGATGGATCCCTCATCCTGCCCAGTGAGGTACGGATGGCCTTTACCCTTCTCTCAGTTTAGGGGATTAGCCTAGAAAGTCCAGACTCTTCTGTTTTATGCTGGTCTGTGTTTTGCTTCTCTTCTTTAAAGTCAGAGTCTCATGTAGCCCCGACTGGCCTTGAACTTTCTTTCCTTTTTTTTTTTTGGTTTTTCGAGAGGGTTTCTCTGTGTATCCCTGGCTGTCCTAGAACTCACTCTGTAGACCAGGCTGGCCTCGAACTCAGAAATCCTCCTGCCTCTGCCTCCCAAGTGCTGGGATTAAAGGCATGCGCCACTACCGCCCAGCTGGCCTTGAACTTTCTACGTGGCTGAGGATAACCTTAAGTTCCTGATTCCCTTGCCTCTGTGCTGGGATTATGGGTATGTTCACGGCACCTGGTTTACACAGTGCTGGAGATTGTATCCAGGCTTCATGCATGCTAGATAGGTAAGTACTCTACCATCTTAGGTACATCCAGAGACCCTCTTGGCTCTTAAACTCAGGGAAGATATTTGTGTGTCTTAAAAGTTCTTTTTTTTTCCTCTCCAAGAAACAGTTTCTCTGTGTAGCCCAGCTGTCCTGGAACTCACTCTGTAGACCAGGCTGGCCTTGAATTCTTAGGGATCAGCCTGCTTCTGCCTCCCAAGTGCTGGGATGAAGGGCTTGCACCAGCACAGCCTTTAAAAGTTCATATGTCGCTGTGGGAGGGATGTGAACGTTCTTGACCTGAAATAACACAGACATGCCAAGAGACTAGTGGACGTGGCCCAGCTGTCTGCTTAGCCACCATGCTGCAGAGATCCGCAGTATTCCTCTGGGAGAGGGGCGTGCCTACCGCGTGGCTGCTGGGCTTCTAAGAGTCTGTTGTTAGTATTCTGTTTCGTGGAAATGTCTCCTTGGAGCTTGAGATTGCTTTGATAAGAGGCTAAGTGCCAGGAAAAAAGGTTTCAAAAATATGCACACCAGAGCTCTATCCACCCTCCCTCTTAGAAGACTGCCCCGGCCCCAGCCCAGCAAGACTTCACCTCTGAGTCCTCTGAGAAAGTCCTACTGCACACCTACTCCTGATACCAATTCCACTGTGCTAGGGATCAGTTGAGGTTTAGTAAAGCACTGTGTCTAAGTTCACATTGGAGAGGTGGCGGGAGCCGTCTCTGCAGGATGACAGAGTCTCACGGAACCTGAGAGTGGCCCGCCCGCTGACTGCAGTGTCTTCCTCCTCGTCTTGAACCTCATTTTCTTTTATATCCCCTCTCTCTTTTTTTCTTTTTTAATATTTTACTTGTATGTGTTTTTTTTTTCCACTGTGTGTGTGTGTCTGTGTCTGTGTGGGGGTGTTGGATCCTCTGGAGCTGGTGTGTGTGTGTGTGTGTGTGTGTGTGTGTGTGTGTTGGATCCCCTGGAGCTGGTGTGTATGTGTGTGTGTATGTGTATCTGTGTGTGTGTGTCTGTGTGTCTATGTGTGTGTGGGGGTGTTGGATCCCCTGGAGCTGGGGTTTCAGATAGTTTTGAGCTGCCATGTGGGTTCTATGACTTGATCCTGGGTCCTCTGGAAGAGCAGCCAGTGCTCTTAACCACTGAGCCATCTCCAGTCTCCTGTTTTTTTTTTTGTGTGTGTGTGTTGTTGTTGTTGTTGTTGTTTTTAATTTATGTGTATGTATGTGAGTCTCCATGAATCTTTGTGCGTCATGGGTATGCAGGTACCTGCGGAGACCAGAGGATGTCAGGTCCTCTGGAACTGGAGTTACAGGCAGTGTGTGCGGCCCGATGTGGGTTCCAGAAACCCACCCCTGGTATTCTGCATGGACAGCAAGTACTCTTAACCGCCTGGCAATCTCCAGCCACACTCTCCTCTTTCATTTGCCATAAGGATCAGCCAAATCGGGCTGGTGAGATGGCTCAGCGGTTAAGAGCACTGACTGCTCTTCCAAAGATCCTGAGTTCAAATCCCAGCAACCACATGGTGGCTCACAACCATCTGTAATGAGATCTGACGCCCTCTTCTGGGGTGTCTGAAGACAGCTACAGTATACTTATATATAACAATAAATAAATCTTTGGGCCAGTGGTCCAGATGGAGCAGAGATCCTGAGTTCAATTCCCCACAATCACATGATGACTCACAACCATCATATCCATAAAATAAATAAATAAATCTTAAAAAAAAAAAAAAAAAGGAGCCGGGTGGTGGTGGCGCACACCTTTAATCCCAGCACTTGGAAAGCAGAGGCAGGTAGATTTTTGAGTTTGAAGCCAGCCTGGTCTACAGAGTGAGATCCAGGACAGCCAGGGCTACACAGAGAAACCCTGTCTCGACAAAACAAAAAAAAAAAAAAAAAAAAAAAAAAGGATCAGGCAAATCTTTCAGTTCAAGCACATTGACTCAAATCCCTCTGTCTCAATTTTGTACTGATCTGTTCAACATGGATGAAATGTACCCCTCGTTCTAGTTAGCTGCAGGTCCCACTGTGGACTCAGGGAGGGCTCTGGGAGGAAGCACAGAGCTATAGGGAAGGAGAAGTCAGTGTATACCATGGGATTGTGACTACTCAGCAGGCCACTGCTGTTACTGAGTGTTAGGTGCTTTCCAGTTTTCCCTATGATAAATGACACTGTACTGAATGTCTTGATAGAAAAACTTTTACATTTATATTATAGAGCCCAGCAGTGGTAGTTCATATCTTTAATCCCAGCACTCAGGAAGCAGGGGCAGGTGAATCTCTGTGAGTCTGAGGCCAGCCTGGTCTACGTAATGAGTTCCAGATCAGTCAGGGCTATATAGAAAAACCCAGCCTCAAAGAAACAAACAAACAAACAAATTGCATTTCATATTATTTCATTAAGTTTGCTTTTCAGGATAAAGGAATATTTATGTATGTATGTATTTATTTATTTTTAAAGATTTATTTACTTATTAATGTAAGTATACTGCAGCTGTCTTCAGACACTCCAGAAGAGGGCATCAGATCTTGTTATGGATGGTTGTGAGCCACCATGTGGTTTGCTGGGAATTGAACTCAGGACCTCTGGAAGAGCAGTCAGTGCTCTTAACTGCTGAGCCATCTCTCCAGCCCCTATCTAGAAATTTATAAGGCATTTGATGCATTGTCAAATAGTCTTCCAGAAGAGGTTGTCTAGATTAGGGTCTAGCTTTGTTGCACCAAGTAAGTCTGTAATGTGTGAGACCTTGGGTTTAGTCCTAAGACATTCAAGGAGGAGAGGAGAGAATATAAATGAATATAAGAATGTGTTTTGGATGGCCTGGTGCTATTTGTATTTTGATGCTAATTCCACTCTCCTGAGAGGGGCTGCAATGAGGAATGAGGAATGAGTCACACACTCAGGTGACTTCTTATGAACCAATCCCCTAATGAGTAAAGGAGCCAATCACTGGGCAAGTGGGTGGGACTTCCGGGTTGGACAGAGGAAGAGAGGAAGCAGGAGAGAGTGAGGTCCTTTGGACAGGGATAGCGTGAGGACAAGATGTAGCTAAGAGTGTCTCCTGGTTTGAATGGAGGGTCCATGATTCACCACTGGTGGATTTAGATTTAATAAGGCTTACAAGTTAGGATTTCAGTTGCTGTGCCCAGTGATTGAGTTATAGTCATTTCTGAACTAAGTTTGTGCTGTGTTTTCCTTCACACGTCTGTGGGTTTGCCTGAGATGCACCACAAAGGCCGAGGGGGATTTGAGGCACGGGGTTGTAGAGGCAGCCACCCGCCAGTGGGAACTTAGGGAGCTTGGTGGAGACTTTTCGGGAGCTCCAGACCAGAGAGTCTCCATGAAATAAAAACAGGCTGGCCAGTCCGCCAGGGCAAAGTTGCTGGCATAATCGCAGGAACGTGCTGGTTCTTTTTTAGAATTTCTCCCAACAAGAGAGAGAGTGTGTGTGTTTCAGTGTTAAGAGTCCGGCATAGGGTCTGGCCAATGGTTTAGGTTCAGTTTGAGTCCCAAGGCCTGAGAACCAGGAAAGTTAAGTTGACTTTAACCCTGTCTAAAGGTGGGCAGCCTCGTTTTCAGGAAGTGCCCTTGTTTCAGTTTAAGTCTAAAGGCCAGAAAAGGACCCAGCAAAAGATGCTTGCCCCCAAATGTGATGACCTGGGTCCAATCCCTGGTGGCAGTAAGAAAACTGACCACTAAAGTTGTCTGACCCTGGTGGAGTAAGAAGACGGACCCATCAAGTGTCTCCTGACTTCCTTTGCATGGATGCACACACATACATCCCACACTACAGAATTAATGAGAAATAAAAAATAGACGCAGAAACAGAAATCCAATGTCGTAGTCTGAAGGCCGTCAGCCGTGAGGCATTAGGAGAGGGGCAGCCATTTTATCCTGGTGGAATGGGTAGCGCCCACCCACATCAAAGACGGTAACTCTTTACATGTCAACTTAAATGTCAGTATTAGCAAAAGCACCTTCACATGGACACCCAGAATAAAGCTGAACTTGGTGCATATGCCCCATGTCTTCATCACAATGATAAAATAATGATCCTCCAATCAGAAGTGACTGCCCACACCTTTAACCCCCAGTATTTTGGAGGCAGAGGCAGAATGAGACCAGCCTGGTCTACATGACAAGTTCCAGGCCAGCCATGGCTCTACTGTGAGACTGTTTCAAAAAATAAACCAACAACAGATATGCTATCATGTCCATAAAACCATCACAGTAAGGAAGAGCAGCGCGGGGCGGGGCGGGGCCCAGCAGTTACGAGCATTTGCTTTCTTGCAGAGGAGCCAAGTTCAGTTCTTGGCCCTCACCTGGTGGCTCACAGCCTCCTGTAACTCGGTTCCAAGGGATCCAGCGCCCTCTTCTGGCCTCTGGGCACTGCACACATGTGGTGCTTCTATGTACAGGAGTCAAACCACTCAGACATGTAGAGTTAAGTGTATCTTTTTTTTTTTTTTAAAGATGGAAAGCAGCAACAGTACCAGGCTGGAGTGTGGTTTGATGGTAAAACCACATACCTAGCACACAGAAATCCCCGAGTTCAATCCCAACACTTAGAAAGACATAGAAAGGAAAAAGGAGTGTTACTGAGATGTGCTGCGTGCTTGTGGGCACCGCGTTATAGCCTTTCTGCGTCCTGTTTGATCGGACACTCATGACACTGAGAAACACAACCCGGCTTTCACTGTAGAGAAGAGAGAGAGGCGTGTAGCGTGTCACTTGCCTAGCAAGTGGCAGAACTGAGAGCAGTCGGATTCTACAACAGTGCTTTTCACCATTTCTTTGTTCTGATAATAAGTTAAAAGTGAATAAGCCGGGACTGGAAAGATGACTCAGAGGTTAAGAGCACTGACTGCTCTTCCAGAGGTTCTGAGTTCAATTCCCAGCAACCACATGGTAGCTCACAACCATCTGTAATGGGATCCGATGCCCTCTTCTGGTGTGTCTGAAGACAGCAACTGTGTATGTAGTCACATAAAATAAATAAATAAATCTTAAAAAAAAAAAAAAAAGAGAGAGAGAGAGCTGGGTGTGGTGGCACACGCCTGTAATCCCAGCATTTGGGAGGCAGAGGCAGGCGGATTTCTGAGTTCGAGGCCAGCCTGGTCTACAGAGTGAGTTCCAGGACAGCCAGGGCTATACAGAGAAACCCTGTCTCGAAAAACAAAACAAACAAACAAAAAAGAAAGAAAGAAAGAAAGAAGGAAAGAAAGAAAGAAAGAAAGAAAGAAAGAAAGAAAGAAAGAAAAGCAAAAAAAAGGGAAAATAAAAGTAAGCCAAAAAAGAATAATCCTGGCTTGTTGGCACACACATTTAATCCCAGCTGGCAGGAGGCAGAGGCAGGTGGATCTTTGAGGCCAGTCTTATCTACAGCCAGGGCTACACAGAGAAACCGTGTCTCAAAAAAAAAAAAATAATAATAATAATAATAAAAAAGAAAAAGAATGGTGCCCGCAGTGATGATGCCTTTAATCCCAGCACTTGTGAGACAGAGGCAGGTGGATTTCTGAGTTCGAGGCCAGCCTGGTCTACAGAGTGAGTTCCAGGACAGACAGGGCTACACAGAGAAACCCTTTCTCGAAAAAGAAAAGAGTCGGGCAGTGGTGGTGCATACCTGTAATCCCAGCACTCTGGGAGGCAGAGACAGGCGGATTTCTGAGTTCAAGGCCAGCCTGGTCTACAGAGTGAGTTCCAGGACAGCCAGAGCTACACAGAGAAACCCTGTCTCGAAAAACCAAAAAAAAAAAAAAAAAAAAAAAAAAAGACTGAGACCCAGGGGGCTGGAGAGATGGCTCAGGGGTTGAGTACTGACTGTTCTTCCGAAGGTCTTGAGTTCAAATCCCAGCAACCACATGGTGGCTAACAACCATCTGCAATGGGATCTGATGCCCTCTTCTGGGGTGTATGAAGACAGCTACAGTGTACTTACATATAATAAATAAATAAATAAATAAATAAATAAATAAGCTACAGTGTACTTACATATAATAAATAAATAAATAAATAAATAAATAAATAAATCTTTTTTTTTTTTTTTTTTAAAAACAAACATACACAGAGACCTAGGAGCTGGGGAGATGGCTTTGTGCTTAAGAGTACAGGCTGCTTTTCCAGAGGACCTGGGTTCAATTCTCAGCACCCACACGATGGCTCACAATTGTCTGTAACTCTAGTTCCAGGGTATCCAAAACCTTCTTCTAGACTCTATAGGCACTCCATATCTGCAGTGCACAAACACACATGCCAGCAAACTGCTCAAACACAATAAAACAGCAATAACAGAAAGAAAACCAACAGAGACTTAGACAGTCACAGCAGCGGAAAAGTATTTGTATTTTGCAAGTGAGAAACAGGCTTTGGGGGTGAAGCCGTGCTGGTCACGCGTGTGTAAAGTGCCGAGCATTCCACCTTGGACAGCGTCTGCCTTCTCTGTGCCTTGCAGACTCTATTAGAATGTGGATCCACTGCTGTCTTAATAGGGGTAACATGGTCTAGAGCAGAGGTTCAGCCCCTGCCTCAGCATGAGACATGGCTGAGTCCTGCCTTCTGGGTGGCTGTGGCCAGGGCTTCCGGCTGCCTCTGACCTCTCCTGTCTCTCCCCAGGAAGCTGTCTGTGACTGCAGCGCCCAGTCACTTGCCTCCTGCTTCATCCGGCCATCCCGCAACACCATCCGGCACTCTCCGTCCAAGTGCAGGCTGCACCCCTCAGAGTCAGGCTGGGGCGGGGAGGAGAGGGCAGCTCCCCAGTGAGTCACAGCGCAGCCAAGCTTCCGCCTCAAGCAGCCCAGAGCCTGGAGATGAGGCAAGGGGCCATGCCCTCAGCCTCAGTCCATCCAGGAGGACCAGCAGCTGTGCCACTGCAACAGAAGCGCCTTCACATTAAGGTAAAGCAAGGTGTCTTGCTGACTGCTGGGCAGTGACCTGTGACCTCTGATTCCCAGGGGAAGGCAGTGAGCAAAGAGAAAGACCAAACCTGGGTGACCAGGACTGGGCCTCAAAAGCACCTGGAGAGCTCAGCAAGTCAGCTCTGGATTCTAAAGGGGGCCTGGTACCACCCACACCGCTTCTTAGAAGGATCCAGAAAAGGAGGCATTTCTGACCAGGCTCCAGGAACAGGGCCGACAGAGATGCTCCTACTGACCACCCGTGGAGGAGAAGCCACTGAGAGGATTCTACTTTGCCCAGCTCGAGGCTCTCAGAAGAGCTGGGCCTGAGTGGGACCGTCACCTCTTGCTCCCTCCTCTCAGCCCGGCTGCTCTGGTTGCTAGGCCTTCTGGAGCAGGGAAGGGGGACGTGCCAGAGCAGAATTCAGGGCCAAGTACACTTAGAATCCTGGAGCCCAGGAGCCCCCTGCCTGTGCCCACATGTAGCAAGAGCTGGGGTGGGGTGGGGTGGGGGCGGGGGCAGGTAGGAGTATGTAGGGTTCAGAGTAGGAGGCCAGAAGAGCCGACTCGCTTGTCATGGGCACAGGGACATGAAGGCCCGACTTTCGCAGGAGACTCCATGAGAACAGAAATGGGTAGCATCCATCGCAGTACCTGACGAAGAGGTAAATGCCTCCATCCGTAGGGCCGCTTTCTTGGTCGCAGGGTTAGGTGCCACAGTCCTGCAGCAGGCATCGAGCAGAAACACTCCCTGGGAGAGACTATTGCTTAAGTCAGAGCAGAGAGCGCACCAAGAGGCCGAGACATAGCCCAAGACAAGGGGCTACATTGTTCATTTGCCTAGATTGTTTATTTGAATTTTTCATACTATAAATATTTAAGGTGATTTACTTTATTTTAATAATTTAACTTACCCCTCCCCACCCTCGGAGCCCCTAAGGTAATTTATTAGAGGTATCCTTGCCTTTGGGGCAGTGTGGGGCTTGTGACACCATGGAGTCCCCCATGTGGCTGAGGCAGATCAGCACCAGACTCAAGTCTCCTGGTTCTGTCCGAAGGGCCCTCAGCGGAGCGGGGGACTGCGCACCCCATTCCTCCCACCCACTGCCCATTTAGGCTCAGAGCTCTACGTTTTCCTCTTCGCCCGGTACTCGGCCCGGCTCTCCAGGCCAGATTGTAAATGCTTCAGACAAACTGCAGGCCAGAATGATGTCATCACTCCCCAGACATCCTCCGCGACCCTTCCCGTCCCTCCCTTCCCTCCAACACCTCTTCTCGTGAGTCAAACACAGGTGACGGCCGCTCTGTTCCTTCCACGTTCCCAAAGTAAGAACTCGCAGGAAAACAGGATGGACTTGTAGAATGTTGTCTATTGCAGCTTTGCACACGGACCTGAGAGTGTCTACCAGCCTGCCAGCCCGCTCACCAGCGCTTCTCTTAGCCTTATAGCCACTCACGGCTCCTCGAGCCCGAGCTCCGCTGCCTGTCCTTCCGACACCCCAGGAGTCGCCTGTACCACAGCAGTGTAACTCAACCACAGTGTGGGGAGGACTCACGTGGCCCCCCTTGGTGCCAAGGAACCAATTTCAGTTGTACACATGCGATGTGCCGCCCTCCTGTTCCTGGCTGGGCACCCAGACTCATCCAGGGATGGATTGGCTTTTGTGCAGAGGTCCCCTTGGAAAGGCAGAGAGCCAGCTGCAGAGCTGGTTTGCTCCAGGACTAGGGTGACGCCTCTACACTCCCACCTACCTGTACCCAGGCTATCTTTTTAGAAATACCTGGGCCAGTTACCCAAAGCCCCTCGACCCCATTCCCTATGGGCAGTATATCAGGGTCAGTGCTTTCCAGCAGCTGTTGCCTCATGTCCAGTAACTTGCGTGGACATAGTCAGCAGGCCAGTGGACCGCGGGCCAGGTCCCTCCAGGATGCTACTGCACTCCTCTAAGAGGTCAGAGGCCCCTCTAAGGTTATTTCTAGCTGAGGGGACCACACCAGGCCACAAGCCACCAGAGGCCTTCTGCCACCTCCCAGAGCTGCTGAGAGCTTGGGAGGCTTGGAGAAAAGTCCCCATAGCCCTGAACTTCGGGGCGTAGGGGCCGATCAGCCTTACCATCGTCCCCGTCTGGGTTGTGCACTTCCGCTGTCTCAGCACCTGGCTCCTGTGGCCCCCCAGCAGGTGTTGCAAGCTCCAGGTCTTGTTTTTCAGTCCCCGTTTCTAATTCTTGCTTGCCACTGTGCAAGGCCACTTGTCAGTGTCCCTATGGAAGCCTCTCATAGGGCTCAGTGGGGTTGAAAATGTTACGTGTAAATATCGGTTTGGTTTGCTCTTTAACCTTTGACTTGGTAACTGGTTCTGTTTTCTTTGGGGGTGGGGTGGAAGGGTTGGTTTGTAAATCTCTCTACTCTTTTGAAATGTAATTTCTAAGTTTGTTTGTTTCTTCAAATGCCTTTTATGTCTTGGTAACATTCCCAAAGCAGAAAACTGCCTGGCTTACAAGAGGAGCACTCCCCTTGAGGCCTGGGGTCGTGGGAAGGAGCTCCACCCTCCCTCCTGTCTATGCTCTTTCTGTCCACCTCTGCTTTTCTTCCTCTTCTTCTTCTTCCTCTTCCTCTTCCTCCTCCTCCAGCTTCTACCCTACTCCCAGAACCAGTGTCCCAAGGAGCCTTGGGGTCCCAGCCTCTAAAAGATCACCTGGCTGTGCCTACAGGGTTGACACAGATTGGCTGGGGGCGCAAGGGAGAGTTAAGTTATGTGATTGAAACTAAGCTCTGTCTCACCTCTTCCCCGGGCTACACCAGATGAGACTCTTTGGGGCGGTGGTGACTGGTTTTGAAGTGAGATTCAGCCCTTAGGGCCCTGACCGGACATCAGGACATCAGCATCCAATTCCCTTTGCCCCGTCCTTTCTCCCCGTCCTTCTCCCACCAAGGCTGGCCTCTAGAGATTTTGTTCTCATGAGCTCAGATTGGGCCCTGTATCTTGGCTTCTCCGGGCATATTCATCTATCAGCTGGTCTCTAGGCAACAAGCCTGAGTACTCAAAGACTTGACCTTCTAGGCACCACCATGTACCTTTGTGTCACAGTGTACCTTTGATAGATATATCTGTCACTCAGCTTTGTCCCTTACCCAGACAATACCCAGATTCTTCCCCATACCACCCACCCAGGATGGATCCAGTTCCAGCCTCAACTGCCCACTGCACTGCCTTTCCTTCCTGCCTCACTGTACTAGCAAACGGCCTTCCACCATCCTCCCTAGAGCACCGTACTGTTTAGGGGTCATATCACCATCTCCCCGTCTCTCCTTAGTCTCTCAAGGGCAATTCTTGAGGGGCAGGTTTGACTGGACAGGGTTTAGTGCTCTCATTCTATAAAGGAGAAAACAGGGAGAGTTTTTGCCCTGGAGTCCTGAACCAGGAAGTCCTCAACTGTATAGCTGGATTCTTCCCTGCTTCCCGTACAAACTCACTGGGACGCTGGCTAGATTCAAAGCATCCCAAACTCGCCACTGCCAAACCCAGGGACAGGCTTTCAATTCTGGTCCTTTGTTCCAGAGAATAGTCCAGAGACCCCCTGTGCCCGAACCTCTGAGAGCAATTTCTCGTGCAGATATCTAGGCCTTACCACAGCCTCTGGATAGAAGTCCTGTGGGTTTAGCCCCCGGGAGATCCGGAAGCACCGGTGACCAGTGTTTACACTCACAGCACCAGCATCACTTCAGCATCCTGAACCAGAGTTCACAGCACTAGGTCCTGAACCAGAGCCCTGAGACTGAGCCGTGATTTGGGAGTGAGGGTGTCTCAGCCAAACTCCGCTTTGGGTAAATTATTCCAAGGGTTTTCAACGGGCGTCAAAAACAGTTTTCCACCTTAGTCATAGTTTTCATAAAACAACAAAGGCAGAGAGGCTGGCGGCCCAGGCCTTTAATCCTGGCTGTTCAGGCTATGCCTTGAGTTCAAGGTCAGCATGCACAATTTTCTCAGGTCTTATCTCAAAGATGTTAAAAAGTGGTGAGTAGCTCAGTGGTCAACGCTTGCTTCACAAGTGTGAGGCCCAGGCTTCTCTCCTTACTGTTGGGAAATAAATAAAACTGGGAAACCAGAGGATGAGAACTAAGGACCTGTCTAGTTACACAATTTAAAGTACACTCCCTTCCTCCCCCGTTTGTCTCTTTTGTTTAGACACTGTCTTGCTATGTATTCTTGGCCGATCTGGAAATTGCTATGTAGACCTTAAATCTGTGGTAATTTTCCAGCCTCTGCCTCTCAAGTTCTGGAATTGCAGGCATGGACTACCATGCCTAGCCTTAAATTTCCTTCTCGAGTTCCCTAGAGGCCCTGGTGAGAAGTGAAACACTTTTATCAGCCAATCATGATTGCTCCTAGAGACAAACTAATGTGGAACCAGAGATCTCTTTACAGAACCTGGAGCTATACCAAATTAGCCTAAAATAAGACTATTTACAGCCGGGCGTGGTGGCGCATGCCTGTAATCCCAGCACTTGGGAGGCAGAGGCAGGTGGATTTCTGAGTTCGAGGCCAGCCTGGTCTACAGAGTGAGTTCCAGGACAGCTAGGACTACAGAGAAACCCTGTCTCGAAAAACCAAAAAAAAAAAAAAAAAAAAAGACTATTTACAAAATAATGAACTGCCCCCAGTTTGAATGACCTTGGCCAAATCACAAGGCTAGTCTATGCCTCAGTTTCCTCAGCTATAAAGTGGTGGCTGTGGAGAAGACCAAATACATCGTGCCTGTTTGTCAAAAAAAAAAAAAAAAAAAAAAGCTGTTGATCTATATAAATCTGGCTGGATGTGCCCACACTCTTTATAGGCATCGAGCCCTCAGCACCCTGGCTCCGGTGGTGGCGTGTACCACCTTTCCTCACCAGAGAACCTCACCAACCTGCTCACGTCTTTTAATGCTACTGTAGTCCTTTTGTGTGCATATGTGCATGCGTTTGCACATGCTGGGGATGAGACTCAGAGCCTGGCGCATGTGAGGCGAGCATCTTACCGCTGAGTTACATCTCCAGCGCCTAAAAGGCCTTTTAAAAAGTATTTACTGGACCCGGCAGTGGTGGCACACGCCTTTAATTCCAGCACTGGGGAGGCAGAGGCAGGCGGATTCCTGAGTTCAAGGCCAGCCTGGTCTACAGAGTGAGTTCCAGGACAGGTATTTACTTTGAGATGGGGCCTCTTGTATCCTCAGGTGGCCTCCAACTCACTATGTAACCAAGGATGAGCTTGAACCCTTACTACCTTTCCGCCTCCTTCAGGGCATTTGCCACCGCCCCTGGCCTTAGCTGTCCTTTAAGTACAATCTCAATGCTGTGTTAACCACTGCTATCTCCAGGATTTCTTCTTGGTCCCAAACTGAAATACCACACCCCCATAATAATTACTAACCCCTACACAGTAATTCCCACCCCACCCCAGGCCGATGACCTCTGGTCTGCTTTTCCCTTCTTCACTGGCCTGTTTTAGGTACTCATGGAGATAGAACCCAGTATTTATTGTTTGTGTCTCACTGTTTCAGGTTACACAGGTGGAGAAGGGCGTGGCTTGCCCAAGGCCTCTGAGCAAGCCAGGCATAGCTACCAGCACATCCCAGAGCCCCGACTCTCCGGTTCTACACTATAGTGAATGAAGTGTGCTCCGGGGGTGTGGCTGAATCCCCACCTTGGGGCTGGGGTTCAGTTTCCGCCTCACACACCTCCCCTCCTTTATCATTATCCACAGTCTCCCTCCTGTCACTCTGTCCGACCTGGTTCCTGCCACCAGATGGAGTGGCCCTAGCATAGGGCCAGGTTTTCTCCTCTGGGGCCCTCAGCCTCCTAGGTCCTCTGGTGTGCTGTTCCCTCCTGTGGATTTGTGTGTGACCTTGGCAGTCGCCTCCCCGTCCCAACAAACTCACCTGTCCACCCCATCTCGAAAGTGCTACGTGCAGGCTGTCTCCCAATTGCAAGGTTTGCTCTTGGGTCTGGAATTCTGTCCTGGGTTTATTTTGTATTTTCTCTGACTAGAGGCATCCGCTTCTTCCATGGATCGTGCCGCTACATCCCTTCCAGTCCTCCTCATCGGGCTCCTCCCACTCTCTGCCTCCTGTCTTTCCTGTCCTCAGTCTCCCAATAGCATAACCTTCCACTGGGAAGGTGTGTGGTGGACACGGACTTGCTCTTCACCTTTGGGTCTTCCCTGCCCAGCCCACTTCTGGTGGCTTCGGTATAAAGCGGGGGAAGCCTGGCCTCTCTTGCTTTGGTTTTGTGCCTCTCTGTCCATCCCATCACATCTCTCCTGCAAATCAGCCCATCTTGACAGAACCTAATCCCCTGAACCAACAGCATCTGCAGTTTGCAGAATCCACAGATTCTTGAAAGGGGACCCAGGGTGTGGTCCTGGGCCACAGCCCCTGATCAGGGCTTCTCCTCCGCCTCCTGGGACCCTCATCTTCCCTCTGCCCACCCCACTGGCCTGGCCTCCCCTTCCTGCCCTTCACTAACTCCCTGGACCCTAAAGGGAGAGGCTTTGGTTTCCTCCGAATATCCTGGAAGGACTGAGGCAGTTGAGTCCTTGTCATACCACATGCAAAGCCACCTGTGCCACTTCTATGAAAAGAGACCTCAGCTGGCAGTCTGGAAACCTACCTATCCCAAGTTTGAGCCTCCCAGGTTTATAGTCCTCTGGGGAGCACTGTGATGACCCTATGGGCCTCAAATATCCTTCATGTTCTGGGGCTCTATAGCCTCCCCTGGATCAACCGGGCCCTGGCAACCCTTGTTCTTGACTCAACTATTGATCTTGTGCCTTAGTCTATTTCTCCACATGGGAGGCTCACCCACCACATCATTCCTAGCATCTACCCAGACCTTTCGGTGCCTCTTCAGCTGGGCCTTGCCAACGCGGCTTGCCTTAGGAATAATACCAGGTTGCCAAGGCAGCCTGGACTCCACTGGCAAATCTGTCCCCATAGTAGAAGCATCACCAGGAAAATTGGCCAGGAAATTGCAGGTTGTTGATCCCACTGAAGCAGGCCCAGCAGGTTGGGGTATGAAAGAGCCTCCCATCGTTATGACGTAGACAAGTTTGCCAACAGCAACAAGGTTGTGGGCCCAGGTGAGCTTTCAGTGCAGCCTGGTCAGGAACTGGGGCTAGCCTGAGCCAAGAACAATGGACAGCAACTGGTCAAGGGGACTCGTAGATTCGGGCCTCTGGCCCTACACAGAACAACACTGTGGCATTTCCTCTTTCTGGAAGCTGGAGAGGGGGCAACGGTCACAGTTTTCCTGTTGTCTCTCTGCCTCCTCTTCAGCCCAGCTCGCCATCCCCCACTAATTTGGATTTCTGGGAAAGCTGCATAGGTGGTCACAGCAGGCCAGGGGGACAGTCCCTGGAGGCAGGAGGCCAGAAGGACGCTTTTCATTTATCCATTGGGATCCTCACCATTGCCAGAGGGCCTCTGTGCAAAGGGAAAGAAACCCAAGGCTGCAAGAAGAAAATCCCGTGCCCTCTCACCTCACGCTCCCGTGCTGCACCTCCTCATCCTCCCTATTCCAGGGAGACTGTGTAGACAGTGCCAAAAATCAGTTCCAACTCCCAGCATCTAGGGAAGAGGGAGAGATTGCCTTTCCTCTCCATCCTGGCTCCCCCCCCTCAACCTGGCCAATACTGTGAAGTCCCTTCCTGCTCAGCCTGGTTTCCTGGTGAGGGTCCTGCAGTCGTGGGCCCTGTGGGACCCCTCAGGAGGGAAGGGACCAAGGGCATCCTTGGGCCAACTGTCCACCTCTCCCTCCCACTGTTCTGTCCTCTCCCTCCCACTCCCCCTCTGCCTTTCTCTCTTCAAAGGCTCCTTCCCAGGACACACTGGGTGGTCGGACAGCATCTAGTCCACCCGCTGTCCTCGCCCCGTGTCTTATTTCAGACATGAGACCTGTACAGTGTAAACTTACAAAGTGTTTTTAATGGTTGTAGATTGGAAATAAAGTATGTCATATAAACCGTTGCCTGCTCTGCTTTTCCCTGGAGAGGCTGCTGGGCCCAGGCCTGTGTGAAAGCTGACACCATTCCACCTGGAGCTTCCTGGGGGGAGGGGAAACTGGAGCCAGCTGGATAGTTGGGAATCACTAGATGGGGCCACCACGGGGAGGGTGGGAGGGGGGGTTCTGCTGGCTCATGGCTGGTAACTCAGCGTCTCTCAGGAAGTGTCACCACTGCTGAGGAACAAATGTGCCACCTTCAAGAAGGAGAAAAATAGAATCAGGCTTTTCCATAACACTCTTATGATAATTTATTATGGGGAAAAAGATACTTTAGGCATTGCAGCGTGGAATTAGTACCCAAATGTATCTATCCTACCAGGTTGTGGGCTGAGGATTTGGGAGCAGGGTCGTTCTAAGTGTTTCTGGAGGCACACGGTCAGAAACCAGTCAGGCTGTGAGTTTCTGCACCTTTGTGTGTCTGGGGATGAAAGCCAGGCTTTGCTTCACGCATGTCAGGCAAACTGTCCAGCAGAGAGCTTTAGGCCCAGGCAGCCTAAGTTATTTGTATTTCTAACCAGAGCTTGAAGATTCCTTTACAAAATAGCTAACTCACAAGCCTGGTGAGCCAGCGCTGGCTATGAAGTAAGAGACTCAGTTCCTCAGAGGGTGGAGACGCCTGTGTGTTCCAGTGTAGCCACGAGCTTTCTTCCAGGAACGTGATCTCTGATTGAACAGGGCAGAAATCACAGTCTTCCATGGTTACGCCCTAAAAGTTACATTTCCAAGATATTTTATTGGTTATATAAATTAGCTGTTTCCAGTGTACACACCAGGAGAAGCTTTGGTCCTTCCTTGGGGTCATCTTGGAAATGGCTTACCGTCTGCGAGGGACACAGAAGACGCTGCCAAGGTGGCCTCTCCGAACGTGGCCGGGTTTTTATTGTAAATATAAGACTGGACAGCCAGGGGCCTCTGGGAGAGTCCAGAGCAGAGAAGGAAGTAGACTGAGCGTGGCCAGGGCTACAGAAGTAGGAGAGGACAGCGGAGATAGCAGGATAGAAAGAGAGAATAGAGAGAGGGGAGAGAGAGGAGAGGGGAGACTGGCTGGGGGTAGGAGCTGGGGGGGAGGTTAGAATGGAAGAGGAGGTGAGAAGGATGGAGGAGGAGCTGAGGAGGATGGAGGAGGAGCTGAGGAGGATAGAGGAGGAGGTGAGGAGGATGGAGGATGGAGGAGGAGGTGAGGAGGATGGAGGAGGAGGTGAGGAGGATGGAGGAGGAGGTGAGGAGGATGGAAGAGGAGGTGAGGAGGATGGAGGAGGAGGTGAGGAGGATGGAGGAGGTGAGGAGGATGGAGGAGGAGGTGAGGAGGATGGGGGAGGTGAGGATGATGGAGGAGGAGATGGAGGAGGTGAAGGAGGATGGAGGAGGAGGTGAGGATGGAGGAGGTGAGGAGGATGGAGGAGGAGGTGTAGAGGATGGAGGAGGAGGTAAGGAGGATGGAGGAGGAGGTGAGGAGGATGGAGGAGGAGGTGAGGAGGATGGAGGAGGAGGTGAGGAGGACGGAGGAGGAGGTGAGGAGGATGGAGGAGGAGCTGAGGAGGATGGAGGAGGTGAGGATGGAGGAGGAGCTGAGGAGGATGGAGGAGGAGGAGCTGAGGAGGATGGAGGAGGAGCTGAGGAGGGCTAGCCAGTATAATAGGTACTTTTGATAGTGATGGAGCCTGGAGAGTGTCATGGGCTTTGCTAAACTGGTAAGTGCCACAGGTAACCATATGTCCCTTCTGCAGGTGGAAACCAGTTTTACCAGTCTTTTGTTTTGTTTTGTTTTGGTTTTGTTTTTGTTTTTGTTTTTCAAGACAGGGTTTCTCTGTGTAGCTCTGGCTGTCCTGGAACTCACTCTGTAGACCAGGCTGGCCTCGAACTCAGAAATCCGCCTGCCTCTGCCTCCCAAGTGCTGGGATCACAGGCGTGCGCCACCACGCCCGGCTCCACCACTTATTTTTATAGGTCTCTTTGTGGGGTTGGTGGTGGTAGGGAATGGTGACTAACAACAGCCAGACCTGAGCCCGCCGTGGAGGATGTAATAAATGGGCCTGGAAGATAAGATGTTTAGCATCAATTAAGGAAGGGGGGCACACCCAGTGTTGGAATGTTGATCAGACAGAGGGGATGGCGATGGACTGTAGGCAGGAAACAGAAGTTCAGAGAGAGCATGCCTGACAGCCTAGGAGAAAGGCGAAGACAGGCACGGAGGCATACATTGCTAATCCCAGCACTTGGGAGGGCAGGGAGGGAGGGTGAGAAGGTACAGTGTCATCTTTGACTATATATTGAGGCCAGGCTGGGTACATGAGAACCTGTTTTAAAGTAACCAGAAAGGGGGAGGGGGATATGAATTCAAGAAATGAAACTTTGGGGCTAGGCAGTAGTGGCACAGGCCTTTAATCCCAGCGTGTGGGAGGCAGAGGCAGGCAGATTTCTGAGTTGAGGCCAGCCTCTACAGAGTGAGTTCCAGGACAGTCAGGGCTACACAGGAAACCCTGTCTCAAAAAAACCAAAAAAAAAAAAAAAAGAAGAAAGAAAGAAAGAAAGAAAGAGAGAAAGAGAGAAAGAAAGAAAGAGAAAGAAACAAAGAAAAAGAAACAGGGGAAGAATTTCTATGCATCTTATGAACAGGAGAGGGCCACTGAATTCCAAGCAAGGATGTTTACTGGGACTAGATTCCATGAGGCAGTAATCTCCGTACGTCCCAACACGGCCCGCTTTGTCTGGGAATACTGAGTTCTGTTTTGGGGACATCAACACATGAGGTGCTCCAGAAAGTGATATTCAGGGACTCAAGAACACACCTCTTTCAGGTAGCTGTTGAAACTATTAGACCAGAAGGGCAGAGCAGGAACTTCTACATATCCTTGGCTGGCCCAGCGCTTTCTAGATACACTAGGCTGGCCTCAAAGGCTCAGAGATCGTCCTGCCTTTGTCTCCCCAGTACTGGGGTTAAAGGCATGTGCCGCCACAACTGGCCCTTTGGAATCTTTCGTACTACCATTCACACGGTTCAGATCTGAAAGGAATCACTTCATTGATGATGGGGGCATTCTGATGCCTCTATACCTTGACCTGCAGAAGACCCTCCCAGGTACGGGGCAGTGGAGCAGGTATGGGTTGGGCTCCTGGGAGTACTGTACATCTGGGGTTAACTTACAAGGGTAGGAGAAAGGAAAGGCTTTCCGGGCAAAAAGCGTGCTCGAACAAAGGAGCAGAGACAAGAATTGACATGGGGTGGCTGCAGCAGGGTTGACTTGTGTTAACGCTGGCAGGGTGTGTGCTTGACCTTTGCCAGGTACTTAAGGGACCAAGGAAAGGACCCACGGAGGTAGGTAGGCAGGAGACAAACCCCTCAGAGCTCCAGTTCTTCCTGGAGAAAGTCACTCTCTACACTTTTGGAGTCAAAGAGATAAAGGAGGAAAGCCATGGCCCGGAACAGGACTCCAGCACCAAACTCTGACTTTCATAGGTAGGATGTACGGCGGGAAAAGTCACCAAACTGGTGCTTTGGAGAGGGCACGGCCCCGGTCTGGGTGTAGCCGCGGAGGTGGTTGATTCGGATGTTAGGACTAGGTGGGTTTGGGCAAGAACGTTGAACACGGAGTACGCATGCGCCCCGCTAGAGACGCCGGGTTGTGCCTGCGGGCGCGGAAGCCGCGGGCTGCGCATGCGCAGTCATTCGGCGGGAGTTTTGTAAGTAGGTGGGGAGGCGCGGAACCACGAACCGGACTGACGCGGGAGAGGATCCTCTGCGGTGGGTCTACAGAGGTGACCTTGGACTTACTGTCTCAGGATGGGGGAAGGGGAGCTGGGCTGGACGGGCGTCCCTCTGGGGTTCGGAAGTCGCAGACATCTCCCCGGATGTGGTTCAATCTCCCCTGACCCGCCTCTGCCCGGCCCACCCGCCGCTCCCAGCTGCAGGGCCCCGGGGCTTGGAGACTTTGCCCTGACTGGCCGACGCCTGGAGGAAGGCCACTCCTCTCTCCCGGGCACTGCTGTCACTCCGACTCCAGATAGTGGCCACAGACAGGGCAGAGTGCTGGGGTGGCAGCCCGGGTTACATTGCTGTGCTCCGGGCTGGCTGCCCAGGGAATCTGGGCCTCCCGATAGATAATCTAACTCCTGAGGAACGTATTGAATGGGATAATGATGTAAGAAGGCGCTTCCGTGTACGGGCTCATAAGCACTTAAATGTCTGTTATCCAAGCTGAGCCGTAAGGATTGTGGTGATTGAGATCCTTGAAGGACCCTTCTTGTCCGTTCAGTATGGCCCCTTAGCACCCATTGGTTTTTACCAAGCGTCCTCCACATTCAGCGGTCTTTTGGGAGAGGGAGATTTACGTGCAAGATGGAGGGATGCCCGACTTTGCCTCTCTCAGTCTGGTGTCTGACAGGTGCTGGCAATGGGGGTGTGGTGCGGTCTACAGCCAGTTCTACAGAGAGATGATGTGAGGCCCCCAAATCTGCCAAAGACAAGTGACTTCGTATTTAAGCAGTGTTAGGAAGGATGAATCTGTTTCATGGGTAGAAGGACATGTGGGTAGAGATTAAAAAGGATTTCTAGGCCGGGCGTTGGTGGCGCACGCCTTTAATCCCAGCACTTGGGAGGCAGAGGCAGGCGGATTTCTGAGTTCGAGGCCAGCCTGGTCTTCAGAGTGAGCTCCAGGACAGCCAGGACTACACAGAGAAACCCTGTCTTGAAAAACCAAAAAAAAAAAAAAAAGGATTTCTAGGCATGGCAGAATCTGGAGAGACTAAGAGATGATGTGGGGTTGTTTTGTTTGTTTGTTTGTTTTCCGAGACAGGGTTTCTCTGTATAGCCCTGGCTGTCCTGGAACTCTGTAGACCAGGCTGGCCTCGTACTCAGAAATCCTCCTGCCTCTGCCTCCCGAGTGCTGGGTTTACAGGCGTGCGCCACCACGCCCGGCTGTTTGTTTGTTTTATAGTTTGGAAAACAAAGATCCTAATGCCTTCAAGGAACTGGGGTCTAGTGACTCACAAAGTGATTGGTGCTAAGGTAGTTTTTATACCCTGAGTTCTTGAAGACAGCAGTCAGTGATAATAACCTTGCTGCTGAGAATCTTGGAGGAGGCAAGTGAGGTCATTTGAAGTCAAGACCTATTATGGGCTAGTGAAGCCCCCGTGAGCCTGGAGCTTGAATGTGAGGAACAGATCACCCCATTTTCCTGTTTTTCTGTTTTCATCCAGGATGACTTCAGTGACCAGATCAGAAGGTGAGTTTTCCAGTGAAATTTAGTGCCTCTTGCTACGGGATCAGGCTCCGGAACTATCACAGAATCCTCGTTGGCGTCTGGTGGATTTGGAATCACACGTGTGTGGACTTGCAAAAAGGGCCTTCTCTGTGCCTCCATCACCTGGGAAATAGCTTTCCTTTCTCCTCCTTCCCTTCTGCCTAGGCTCCAGCTGAATGCCATCTTGTGGGCATGTGCATTTTCTGTTTCACCCTTTGCTCAGATACTTGCTAAGGGTTGTATCTGAGGTAGGTTTGATTTTATATTTTGACTTTTCTATAACAAATGGTAGACCAGGAACCAGCGATGTCCGGGACTCAGGATCATCAATTGCAACCGAGTCTCAAGCCTTTGGACGCGTCGCCTCCACCCTCTGCCTGCCAGGAAATGATGGCGCAAGGCAATTCAAAGGAAAAAACCCACCTTGGCTCGAGCCCTGGCGAGGGGGAAGGTGGCAGTGCCGACCACCAGGAGGGACCTCCGTTTCAATTGTCCCCTCAAGAACAGTCTATCCGTCATCGAGACAGAAGGCAGTCCTGGAGACGAGCAAGCATGAAAGAGATAAACCGGCGGAAGTCACTGGCTCCCTTCCACCCCGGCATCACAGGTGGGGTGCTGTGTACTTAAAGGAATGGATTCCAGCCCATCTCAGAGGCAGCAAGACATGAGTGTCAGAAAGTGTAACAGGTAGACAGCGCTTGGCTACGGTTTAGCTATGCAGCTTTGAACACATCACCTTCTTGTGCCTCAGTTTTCTTACCTGTAAAATGGAGATAATTCTATGGGCACATTCTTGTTTATAATAAATCCCGATGCCACACACCTAATGAGTGTACAGTATTAATTGCTGTTTACATATTAGCTGGCATGGCTAGAAAGCCTGGTTGCTAATTATTTAACACATCTTCCTATCTAGGATGCTAGGGATTTGAGTTCCTTCTGTGTCTCATACCCTAAGATGGGACAGAAGGCCAGTGGGCTGATAACCTGCTCGACTCTAGCCTTTTTAACTAGAAATGACTCAGCAAGAAGATGCGCATAAACATACATTAAATGGCCGGGCAGTGGTGGCGCATGCCTGTAATCCCAGCACTCTGGGAGGCAGAGGCAGGCGGATTTCTGAGTTAGAGGCCAGCCTGGTCTACAGAGTGAGTTCCAGGACAGCCAGGGATATACAGAGAAACCCTGTCTCAAAAAACAAAAAAACAACAAAAAAACCCCAAAAAACAACAACAAAAACCCATACATTAAATGGGGACAGGCATGTAATTCAGTGGGGAGGTACATATCTATCATGCCAGAGGCCACATTCAGTCCCCAAAACTAAG
Source organism: Apodemus agrarius (assembly GCA_964023405.1). Lineage (NCBI taxonomy): Eukaryota > Metazoa > Chordata > Mammalia > Rodentia > Muridae > Apodemus > Apodemus agrarius. The sequence continues at coordinate 22,609,081 of OZ030008.1, forward strand.
AAAAAGAAAAAAGAAACAAAAAATTAAAATGGTTTTTAGGGATGCCATATTTGAGTGTAATTTGTGACTTGTCTAAACTTATAATCATTTGATGTGTCAGTATCAAAGTACAGGATATTAATGGAGAAAGTCTAGTTTGAGCCTGTGCTTCGCGTCCTTTGTATTAAGTCCTCAGTGAGCTGGGGAAATACACCTCAGTACACGCTCTTGGCAGCCAGGAGCCCCTGGAGCACTGAAGCCATTGGGACCTCTTAACGTATCGCTGTTCTCTCAGGCGGATGCATTGCTGGAAGGGATCTGAGTTCAAACAGCCCAGGCCAAACCCTGCTGCCACAGTGCCATGTGCCTAGATGTGCCAGGGGCGTGCTGGCTTGTCCACGACCAGCCCTCCCTCCGTTCCCATTCCAGTGCATCAGTTCCCATAGCGTGGACTCCCCCCGTGATAAGATGAATAATATTTCTGGAATTATTAATTTTGTTTATGGCCAGAAAGATGTTCAGCTGAAGGGCGAGAATTCTTAAAGCCAACCTCCTACTATATGATAATTGTTTTTTAAGTGGATGCCATTGAGAAAAGAAGAGGGACATCTCTCGGTTGTTTGAGTCGGTAGCACGATGACGTGAAGCACCACCCAGTCCATTCGAAGGACCTGCTGTACAACCTTGAGCAAAGAGTCTAACCAGCCTGTGTGCCACAGTGTTACCATCTGTTAGCAAAATAGAATCGATGCCAGGCACGGCTGTTCTTGCCTGTGATCCCAGCATTCTGGAGTCTGAGTCAGGAGGATTGCCAGGAGTTTGAAATACAGCCTGGGCTGTATTTCAAGACTGCATTTCAAAAAAAAAGGCAAATAAATAAAAGAAATAAAAGATATTTGCCTTAAAATTTTAGTGAGCTATGCATAGCAGGAATGAAAAATCTCTGTTATACAGCAGGTGTTCAGCTGGTACTGGCTATTAATATTAGCTCACCACAGGCAGCGTGCTACAGCCCCTGCTGGCGTACTTGGGTCTGAAGCATGGCTTCTTCAGCCTGTTTTCAGACAGCCTACTTTCCTTACTTGATTGAGTTTCTTCACTTGTAAAGTGGAGCATATACTGTTTATAAGAAAGGATTTTTACTTTTCAGTGCCAAGGATAAGATTCAGTCCACATACAGTCAAGGCAAGGTTTCAACCATTGAGCAACAGCCCCAGCCCCAGCCCCAGAAAATAGCTCTTCAGATTATGTACTAAAGCACATTGCACTGCCTGTTATACAGATGCCTTCTAGGAAAAGGTTTCTCTGTGTAGCCCTGTCCTAGAACTTGCTCTGTAGACCAGGCTGGCCTTAATTTCACAGAGATCCACCTGCCTCTGCCTCCCAAGTGCTGGGATTAAAGGCATGTGCCACCACCATTAGCCTAAATTATTTTTATCTACCTTGTTTGTTTTTTAATTGACAGTCAAAGCAATAGGTTTCATTATATTTGTTAAATAAGATTTTGTTGTTGTTGTGTTTTTTAGTTTTTCGAGACAGGGTTTCTCTGTGTAGTCCTGGCTGTCCTGGAACTCACTCTGTAGACCAGGCTGGCCTCGAACTCAGAAATCCGCCTGCCTCTGCCTCCCAAGTGCTGGGATTACAGGCGTGCGCCACCACACCCAGCTCGTTAAATAAGATTTTAATGTAATACATGAAAAGATTCCATTAACACTTGAAAATTTGGGTACATGAAAGTGTAAACTTCATTCCTCAGTGAGCTTGGAAAAATTAGAATTCTGTTCTTACTCAGAAGGCAGCTTGCCTTATGCTGGGTTACATGGAGAGAGAGGAGATTTTTCAGTCTTGTTGTTTTTCTGACTGAGTTTGATGTTCGGTTAATGTGCTGTTTTCTGTTAGAGCTCAGCAGGTCCATCAGTATGAAGTTAGCACAAAGCCACCGGCTCGGCGCCCTCCTGCTCTCCAGCTTCCAGGTAAGCTCCTGAGGATCATAAGTGTTTTCATTTGGTGTCATCTGTAATTGTCACAACTTCAGAGAAATGTCAGTATCAGCGATGAACCCGGGAAAAGATGCTTTTCCGTGCTGGGGTTTGATTTAAAAGCCAATACGCCCCTGGGCAGCTGAGTGGTCTGTGCACTGAGCTCTCCTGCTCCTGGGGCAGCTCAGAGGTTCCCAGTACCCTTCACTCACTGGCAGCAAGAGATGGGAATTTATAGTGGAGAGGTCAAGATCTGTTATTGTAAACATTTCAAGGCTATCCACATGGTAGACCTTTGTTTTCTTAAGTTGTGTTTTATGGCACCGGTGCTTTTGACTATTTTGATGAGCAAGTAATTTGTGTGAATTAAATGACTATTGTTTTCCCTGAGTTAAAAATCAAAACATAACCAGGCAGTGGTGGTGCATGCCTTTAATGCCAGCACTTGGGAGGCAGAGGCAGGCGATTTCTGAGTTTGAGGCCAGCCTGGTCTACAGAGTGAGTTCCAGGACCTCTAGGGCTACACAGAGAATCCCTGTCTTGAAAAAAACCACCCCCCCAAAAAAAAACAAAAAACAAAAAAACAAAAACAAAAACATAAGCCTGGTATGGTAATGCTGCCTTATAGGTGGATCTGAGTTCAAGGACAGCCTGGGCTACACAGAGAAACCCTGTCTCCAAGAAACAAACAAAAGAGAGAGAGAGAGAAAGCATAAATTTGTAATATATAAATATATACGTTTGCATATAAATATATTTTAAAAATATATAGAGTGAGCAACAGAATATTTCCTTATATTCTTACCTATATAAAAAGTGTTGGAGGGACTGGAGAGATGGCTCAGCGGTTAAGAGCACTGACTGTTCTTCCGAAGGTCCTGAGTTCAAATCCCAGCAACCACATGGTGGCTCACAGCCATCTCTAATGAGATCTGATGCCCTCTTCTGGTGTGTCTGAAGACAGCTACAGTGTACTTACATATAATAATAATAAATAAATCTTTAAAAAAAAAAAAGTGTTGGATAACTTGGGAGGCAGAGGCAGGCGGATTTCTGAGTTCGAGGCCAGCCTGGTCTACAGAGTGAGCTCCAGGTCAGCCAGGACTACACAGAGAAACCCTGTCTCGAAAAACCAAAAAAAAAGAAAAGTGTTGGATGAAAAAGTTTAGGCTCTGTAGGTTTTTTTTTTTTTTTTTTTTTTTGGTTTTGTTTTTTGAGACAGGGTTTCTCTGTATAGCCCTGGCTGTCCTGGAACTCACTCTGTAGACCAGGCTGGCCTCGAACTCAGAAATCCACCTGCCTCTGCCTCCCAAGTGCTGGGATTAAAGGCATGCACCACCACTGCCCGGCTGCTCTGTAGTTTTTAATCATAAAGGTCATAGTAACATGAAGCCACAAACAGCTTACTTGGGAGACTTTGGTTGTACTAAAAGTGCTTTTTTTCTTTTACTTAAGTTCTCTATTGAAAAACTTGAACCTTTCTTAAAGAACACTAAGGACTTCAGCCTTGACTGTTTTAGAGCAAAAGGTGAGTTGCTAAGCTAGACAGGTCTCTGACCTTTGCCATTCCTTCCTGTGAAGCCAGCTAGTATGTTTTCAGTGTCCTCTTTAAAACCAGATCTCCACCTTGGTAGAAGTTGCTCCTTATCACTACATTCCTCGACATCACCTGACTTCTGTGATGCTTTCTCTTCAGTGATAGCTTTCACATTTTTTGGAAAAAGTGAAATTCTATAGCTATCTATGTTTAACTGCTTTTTTTTTTTTTTTTTTTTTTTTTTTTTTTTTTTTGAGACAGGGTTTCTCTGTGTAGTCCTGGCTATCCTGGAACTCACTCTGTAGACCAGGCTGGCCTCGAACTCAGAAATCTGTCTGCCTCTGCCTCCCAATAACTGCTTTTTCATGAGTAGAGTATGAGAACAGACACTTGCCTCCCATTTAGGTATCTACCCAAAGAAAAGCAGAGTTTTCTTCTGTATTTTTGTTGCCCACACACATATAGTTTTCTTGTTTGTTTGTTTTGTTGTTGTTTTTTGAGACAGGGTTTCTCTGTGTAGCTCTGGCTGTCCTGGAACTTATTCTGTAGATCAGGCTGGCCTCAAACTCAGAAATCCGTCTGCCTGGGCTTCCCAAGTGCTGGGATTAAAGGCGTGTGCCACTACTGCCCAGCATATAGTTACTTTTCTATTACTGTGATAAAACATCATGACCATAAAAGAAAGTATTTAATTGGGCTTACAGTGTCAGGGAGCTAGAGTACATGATGGCAGAGCAAAGGCATGGTGGCAGAAATATGTGGGCACTTACATCCTGAGCTGCAGTAGGGGGCAGAGAGTAATAGAATGAGTTTTCTGAAACCTCCAAACCCACTCCTACAGACACACCTCCTTCAGCAAGACCACAGTCCCACAATCCTTCCAAAAAAGTTCCACCAAGTATTCAAACATAGGAGCCCATGGGGGCCATTGCTAATTAATCCATCTTAACCATCCCCTGATGCTGGGTATCAAACCCAGGCCTTGAACTTGCTAGGAAAGTTCTCAGCCATGGAGCTAAACTTCCAACCCCCACATAAAGTCTTTGCGTATTCACATGACTGTTTTGTGTGAAAGAGGGTCCGGATAGGATAGGGGACCCTAGACTAGGAAAACCCTTAATATCTTTGTCATCTGCTTGTTGTGAACAACATTTGTGGCCTTTCTATTTTATGACATAAATTTATCTTCTCTAGCATCTTCTCTCTCTGAAGAATTGAAACATTTTACAGACAGCCTGGGAAGTGATGGAAAACTACAAAAATGTTTTGTTGAAGATTCAAAGGAGTAAGCACAGCTCCCCTTCTGTCTGTCCTTAATTAAAACTTGAGTTAAAACTTGATTATAATTAAACCATTGCATACAGAAGTCTATCCAGCACTTATGTTCCACTGTGCTCTGTAATCATTTATTTTTGCTTTCCTGAGATAGGGTCTCTAGTCTAGACTGGCCTTAGCCTTTTGGTAATCCTTCTGCATCTCCCTCCCCAGTGTTAGGATTAGAGGTGTGGCTGCCGTGCTTGGCCTGTGCTAGGCTCTTCTAGATGATGAGGAAGGGGATGCAATGGTAAGTAAGTCAGGTCCCCCTGTCATATTTGTATTAGAGGAGATAACAGAGACAATCCTATCCCAGCTAGGGTAATCCAGGAAGTCAGCAGGTGGGGTAGTGATGGAGCGAGTGGGGAGGCAGCTGAGCTAGAGTGTTGAGAGAGGACCGATCCTCATGGCTTCACTTTAGGACTGGAACACAAAAGACCTGGGGAGTGAAAAGTGACAGCCGTGGGAAGCCTGAGGGGACCATTCCTCAGGTCTTCTGCTGTGCAGAAGGCAGCTTATATCCTAATGCTCTACAAGCAAGAATATTAGCAGAATGGGCTGGAAAGACGGCTGGCTCAGTGGGGAAGGATAACCGCTCTCACTGCACAAGCTGATGACTTCATTTCCATCTATGCCTCCTTTGGTGGAAGGAAGCGAATTCACTGTTGAAAGTTGATGTCTTCTACATAAGCTGTATCGGGGGCACATGCAAGTGCACACATAAACACACACTAGTAATAATAAGTAGAATTTATATTAATAGGATATCATCCCCTTGGTAGTCCTTCAAGGGCGGGGCTGCCATCACAACTTCTAACTCCACCCTGGGACAAATCATGCACTTAATCTGAATTTGGGATTCATGTGGGGTTCCCCATTCCATAAGTTCTTGGAAGTGACATGTCTAATCAGACATGAAATATTTTAGCCCAACAAAATCTCTTTATGTATTTATACACAGGCTACTGCATCCCTGGTAGAGATACTGTGCATATACCTTGGTAGAAAAACAATTACACCACTGTTGCCCCGTCTTTACCATGTGGAAAGCCATGTGTGTCTTCCACAGTTCGGCAGGTTCAGTCCTGCTTCTTTCCCATTAGAAATACTCATCTAATTGAGCTGAACCATGAGAGATTGCTGCATTGTGAGGCACCAGAACACAGATAGTCTTAAAAAGCAAGTTAATAGGCTTGCCTTTAATTCTGTTTGCAGTAGTCATGAACTTTTAAAGCTACGGAGAAAGAGTAAAGTACAGAGAAGAGTAGAAAGATTAATCTCCATGATTTCAATGGGAATTAGTGAGAAAAACAAATTTAAAACCTACTTAGCTATTATGAGTACAGAGTAGATATTGTGTCAGCCCCCTCCTCCAGAACATTTTCTGAAGAATAAAAAGCTTATGAATATATTTTAGTGCTACTAAAATTATGTAACTCATTAAAAGCAAGTGTTTGATGGAGAATTCATATTAATCTCATAATTTCATTTATATTCCAGAAAAGCACCGGATTTTTCACTGGAAGCATCAGTAGCTGAGGTGAAAGAATATATAACAAAGTAAGTGAAAGGACTGAGCCGTCCTTGGAAAAGTGAACATTTTTCTCCTTCCAGGGAATTACTGAACCTGGAGAGCATGCCTGGCGCACACGGTGGGCAGCACTTGTGTGTCTGCTTTAGAGATTGATAGGGTGGAGTCTAGGAAATAAGGGTGTTAATTTGATTTTAACAGCTTGTGTATTACTTGGTTAAATTAATATCCTCTGAGTCAGTTGAGCTTTCTAATCCTTTAATGACCTTTTAATGCATTTTATAACCAGATTATATGCCCAAAGTACTTACTGTTGCCCTGAGTGATTACAAATGTGACCGAAAGCTAACTGAGCTTCCCTTCTCAAATTCCACAGGTTTTCTTTAGAGCGTCAGGCCTGGGATCGGCTCTTACTGCAGTACCAGAGCGAGGTTCCACCTGAAGAGGTGCCCAGGTTAGACCTGGGAACTGGAAAGGAGCCACTGTCTTTTACCTCGTGGAGTTTGATTTGAGTTTCTTTCAAATCCATTTGTACAAATTGAGTGTTGAATCTGTTTTCATACTTCAGACACTTTAGAGTGTCTGCCTTCTTGGTGGAAAGGGAGGGGCCCAGAACAGAACTGCTTCTAGGTTGTGTTTTTGGCCCCCACTTACAGTCCTCAGGGAGATGGGCACATAGCCACCTTGCACCTGTTCACCTGGTACTCTGCCAACAGTACTCTTCAAGAGACTTTACTGAGCACATGGTTTTTAAGCTGTAGATAGGAGAGTCCCTTGGTTAAGGCTTTGATGAAAACAGATAGCCAAGAGGTAGAAGGTATGAGAGACTGTGTTTGGGCAGTGGGAAAGCACTAGATTTTGGTTTATTTAGCTTCTGAACTAGTTTAGTTAATTTGAAATATGGTCTCACAAGGCAGCTGTGGGCAGTCTCAGCTCCCCAGACGTGCCTCAAATCCAGCTTCCCAGTTGCTGGAATTACAAGTGCAGCACCAGAAACCTCTCAGCTGTCATTTGAAAGCTTCTTCTCCCCAACTAAATCGCAACTGCAAAGCCACCTAGAAAATAATAGGTGAGGGCTGGAGAGATGACTCAGCACTTAAGAGCACTGGCTGCTCTTCCAGAGGTCCTGAGTTCAATCCCCAGCAACCACATGATGGCTCACAGACATCTAAAATGGGATCCGATGCCACTTCCTGGGGTGTCTGAAGACAGCTACAGTGTACTCAGATCCATAAAACAAATTTTTAGAAAAATGTTAGCTGAAACCCTAATGACAGAAGTATGTAAAGAGGCTGTGAGGAACGTGATTTTTGACGGGGACAGGGTTTCCCTCTCAAAGGTCTTGATACGGTTTCCAGGAAATGATTGTAAGTTTCAGGAAGTCTTTTATTTTTGTTTTGTTTTTAGAGGATCAACTGAAACCAGAATCACTGAAGTCAAGGTGGATCCTGCAGCCTACCTCGGGTCTTCCCAGAAGGAAGTTCTTAGCACGAAACCAGACTACCAGAGAATAGTGCAGGATCAGAACCAAGTCTTTGCCTGTATGGAGTTAGTGGTGAGTTGCTTCAGGCTTCTTAGGTTGATTACCTTGCTTTCTGGACTCATCATCTTCTTTAACATTATGACATTATGACAATACCAGACGTGACTTTTTTTTTTTAATTTTTTTTTTTTTTTTTTTTTTTTTTTTGGTTTTTCGAGACAGGGTTTCTCTGTGTAGTCCTGGCTGTCCTGGAACTCACTCTGTAGACCAGGCTGGCCTCGAACTCAGAAATCCGCCTGCCTCTGCCTCCCAAGTGCTGGGATTAAAGGCGTGCGCCACCACCGCCCGGCCCCAGACGTGACTTTTAAGAAGGAATGGATTATTTTGGTTGCTAGTTATAGTCCATGGTTGCTTAAGCCTGTTGATTTGTACCATGAAGTAGATTGTGTTCGGAATGTGTGACAGAGGACATTACTCCCTTCACGATGATGAGTAAGAAAGAGAGGGAAGGAGTGAGGGTCAGGTCCTAATAGCCACTTCAGGGTCAGACCCCGAAAATCCTAAACTCCTAAAGGTTCCATTGCCTCATGGTGGTAACACTTAAGTAGCAGCAACCAAACCTTTTAAAGTGTAACCTCGGGGGTACTCCAAATGCAAGTTAAATCATAAGTTTTGGGGGTTAAACAAGAGGACAGCAATATCTCTACCTTGGGAAAACCAGAAAAATTTTAGCGTATGCCAGGCGGTGGTGGCACACGCCTTTAATCCCAGCACTTGGGAGGCAGAGGCAGGTGGATTTCTGAGTTCGAGGCCAGCCTGGTCTACAGAGTGAGTTAATGGACAGCCAGAGCTACATAGAGAAACCCTGTCTCGAAAAATCGAAAAACCAAAAAAAAAAAAAAAAAAAAAAAATAGCATAAATATGTGATGTTAGATACTAACAAGACACTAGAAGGAGTAGAGAATAGAGGAGGAGCAGGGCTGCTGCTTTACACACAGTGACTAGTAGCTCCTTTGTCCTTACACTCAAACAAAATCTAGAGGGCCTGGCATTTTGTGGGTGGAGGTTTGGGGGGTCAGCCTCCTGGGGCATCTACAGAGCAGGGTGGAGACATGCGGGGTGTGTTTCAGTGGTGCCGAGAGAGAATGTCTGACATAAGCATTTCAGGCTGAGAGAGCAGGGCCTAGAGCCCCAAAGCAGGAGCCTGTGTGGCCGGCCGTCTGGGGGGTCAGCGTCCTCCCTGCTCACACTGACTGACCTTTCCTCTGCAGATGGATGAGCTCCAAGGGTCAGTGAAGCAGCTGCAAGCCTTCATGGATGAAAGTACTCAGTACCTCCAGAAGGTGTCAGTACAACTCAGTAAGTGCATCCTTTGGGGGACCACGGCTTAGGATCCGATACCCTCTGGACTGCAAACTGCCTCTCCAGGCTTAGAGTCCTTCCACTTGTTTTACTCCCATAGGAAGTCAAATGTTGCTAGGAAATGCCTTGATGTAAATTCCATAGGTGCACTCCATGAAGACGCCCAGTGATTTTTGACAGCTTGAATTTTCAAGGAGGCAGGAAGTAAGGCTGTGGATGCTCTCCCATAGCTTTCCTGGATGTGGGGCAATGGCTTCCTCCAGCCATTGTCTTATTTGCCACACTATGCTGGCCTTCCTGCTAGACTGTCATCTCCTTGTGGACAAAGACTCCGTGTGTCATTACTACCCTTCACTGTCTGGCACATTGTCCAATACATTTTGTGTGAATTTAATTGAAGTGTATCTTTTGGCTCCTTTCCTCTGCAGAGAAGAGAAGTATGGACCAATTAGACTCTTCACCTGCTCGGAAACTGCTCAAGCTCCCCCTACAGAGCTCCTCTACCATGCAGTGATCAGGGTCCTGTCAGGGACCTCACCTCACAGCAGTCGGCTGGAAAGTCCCGGCTTGATAGCACTTTCACTGTTTCCGAGGGACAGCGTGCATGTATCCAGAAGAGTGTGTTAAGGACATTTTTTGTGGGGATGTGCAAGATGCCTAAAATGATCTTTAGAATCAGTCGTCTGTTGCTGTAAACATCCTCATGGCCAGCGCTTTTCATCCCATAAAACAATCCAAAGAGATCTAGACCCAACCTCAAGGAAATGTTTTAGGGACCAAGGTGGGTTGTCATAAAAGACTGTTGCTAAAGTTTGTCAGTGTGGGACTAAAGGTGGATTATAGGATGGTGTCACATAATGGATGTGTGTGGACTCTTTACAGAATGCCCGTTTTCTGAAGTGTCCTAATGTCCATAGGGTGCTTTAGTTTTTAATATTGAATTGATTTCCTGGAATCTAAATTCATGACAAGAAAGGACTGTAACAACTGAATTTTTTCCCTTTGGGAATTCCCCAGCCTTCCTAAGAATTGAACCCAGGGCTTTGTGGGTGCTAGCGAAGCACTCTCACTAAGCTCTATCTTTAGTCTCCATGTTTTGGGGTTTTTAATGTTTAAGTTCTAGTTACTGAATGATGCTTGGAACATAATAGCCCTATGAGCTATATTTAAAAACCGTGTGTTAGCCGGGCTGTGGTGGCGCACGCCTTTAATCCCAGCACTTGGGAGGCAGAGGCAGGTGGATTTCTGAGTTCGAGGCCAGCCTGGTCTACAGAGTGAGTTCCAGGACAGCCAGGGCTACACAGAGAAACCCTGTCTCGAAAAACCAAAAAAAAAAAAAAAAAAAAAAAAAAAACAAAACCGTGTGTTGTCATTTCCTGGGCTGAGATACAGTTACTTAATCTCTTATCTAGAACATTAAAAGGATGTTAGTATCTATGTTGTAAGGACACTGTAAGGATTTGTTTAAAGAGTAAAAGCCTAGAACAATGTTATAGTTTGTTGTTCAAGATTTAAAAAAATGAGTAGACTGTAGTTAATGAGGTGATAAAGCTACTATCTAATATAGAACGCCACATGGAGAACTCAGGCAGATACATATAAAGTCTGGATTTGAAATAAATTTAAAAGTTATGCCTAGTTGTTGGAGTGTACACTATGTGACGATGTGTGTCTGCTCTCCCTTGCCTTCCTGAAGCACCTTCTGATTGGTTAAAACAAAAAGCCTGTAGCCTATAGAAGACAGGGTAGTAAAGTAATACATCCAGAAAGAGGAACTTTGCGAAGGAGTCAGGCACAGGAGATTTGCCACCCAAAGTGGGATGTGTTAAACTGAGGAGAGGTGACCAACCAATCGGCACACACAGAACAGTCTAAATGGGCTAATGTAAGTTAAGAGCTAGTTGGGGAACTAGCATAAGCTAAGGCCAAAAGCATTATAAATAAAGCTGCTTCTTCAGGAAAACATCAAATGGTGGATGACGCCAGTGCAGATGGAGGACCTGGGGGGCTCAGGATTGGGAGGCTGCAGTGGCTTCTGTGGAGGATACAGCAGCAGTCATGGTCGAGGCCTTGAGGATCATGGAGGTAAAGTTGAAGACAAGGAGTGGATCCCCATCACCAAGCAGTGCCGCCTGGTTAAGGACTTAAAGATCAAGTCCTTGGAGATCTACCTGTTCTCCCTGCCCATTAAGGAATCCAATATTACTGACTTTTTCCTGGGCATGTCTCTAAAGGATGAAGTTCTGAAGATCCTGCCAGTGCAGACGCAGACTCTGCTGGCCAATGGACCAGATTCAAGGCCTTTGTCACTATTGCAGGCTACAGTGGTCACATGATGTTGGTCTTAGCATTAGGTACTCCAAGGAGGTAGCCACTGCCATTTGAGAGGCCATCCTTTTGGGCAAGCTCTCCATCATCCATGTGCAGAGAGGCTACTAGGGAAACAGTATTGGCAAGGCCCACACTGTTCCATGCAAGGTGACAGGCCGCTGTGGCTCTCTGCTGGTGTGTCTCATCCTTGCCCTCAGAGGCACTAGCATTGTCTGCTCCTGTGCTGAAGAAGCTCCTGATGATGGCCAGTGTGATGACTGCTGCACTTCAGCCAGGGGCTCCACTGTCAGCCTGGTCACCTTTGCCAAGGTCACCTTTGATGCCATCTCCATGACCTACAGCTACCTGACCCCCAACCTCTAGAAAGAGACTGTTCACCAAGTCTCCTTATCAGGAATTCACTGATCATCTAGTGAAAACCTATACCAGATCTGTTCAGAGGACCCAGGCTCCAGTTGTGGCTATCACTTAAGGCTTTTGTTTGTTTGTTTGTTTGTTTGTTTGTTTTTCGAGACAGGGTTTCTCTGTGTAGCCCTGGCTGTCCTGGAACTCACTCCGTAGACCAGGCTGGCCTCGAACTCAGAAATCTGCCTGCCTCTGCCTCTCAGAGTGCTGGGATTACCACGCGCCACCACCACCCGGCGGCCTTTTTTTAAAGATTTTATTTATTGTTATATCTAAGTATACTGTAGCTGTCTTCAGATGCACCAGAAGAGGACATCAGATCTCATTACAGGTGGTTGTGAGCCACCATGTGGTTGCTGGGATTTGAACTCAGGACCTTTGGAAGAGCTGTCAGTGCTCTTAACTGCTGAGCCATCTCTCCAGCCCCCCACTTAAGGCTTTTTATACAATAAAAATAAAGTAATTAAGTCTGTTAAGTAAGTAAAATGCCTCCATGTCATTATTTGGATAGTGGGGTGGGCATAGAAAAATCCAGACAGTTAATACCTAGTCATCAAAGACAGGATGATATTGTCCAAAGTAGAGCAAGGAAGAAAATCTATACAGCTTCCAAGAAAGCCTGTATTTAAGAATCAAAGGTGTTATTACTAACTTGTTTCAAGAGCAGATGGACTTTGGAGCATGTCTTCCTCTCAGTTTGCTTGGTCCAAAGGGCAAATCATCTGTCTTCAAAGGGGACTGTGCCTTCCTCCATTTTCTTATATTCTATCACGTTTAAAGTTTTCAAACTTGAAGATAGGAAGTGTTTGGTGTCTTCAACAACTTAAAAATGACTAGAACGTCACAAAAGCAAAGCATGAAAGCTTAGATCTCAGCACTTATGAAGTAGAGGCTAGAGTCAGGAGTCTCAGGCTCTTCGCTGCACAGCAGCTTCTAGGCCAGTGGATTGTGTTAGCCTGTCTCAGTGGTACTGAGCTCCAAGCGTTGTTTATGCTTATCACAGCTTTATGAGAGAGGCCTTGTTTTTTGTGTCATTTATAGGACATTGGAAAGTTTTCCTAATTTAGCTAATAATATGTACTGAGTAAACTGGCACCAGTTAAGTACTTTGTAAATGTTAACAGTCAAATACAAATTATGTAATAAAAGGCTGTCAAACAAGTTTTGCTTTCATTCGGATTGGCTTGGGCCTGACCCATTTTACTCTTCTAGGTAAACAGTTTGCTGAGGGAAGATGGCAGGAACTGGTATCAGGCCAACCTACCCTATGTTACAACCCTTTAATAAGTTCCTCATGTTGAGGTGAACCCCCAGCCACAAAATTATTTTGTTGTTACTTCATAACTAATTCACAACTGTTAGGAATCAAATATAAATATCTGATATGTAAATATCTGATATCTCCTGTGAAAGGGTCTTTCAGCTCCCAAAGGTGTGGCAACCCTCTGTGCCATAGAGGAGTGCTGTTTCTCAGCCTCTTCTCTCATGGCTTGTTCAGCCTGCTTTGTAATCTGGGTGCTCCTCTATCAGCCATTATTAAGAAAATCCACTACACAGGCCAATTTTCTGAGGGCCTTTTTTCATCTGAGATTCTCTTTCCAAATGACTCTACTTTATTTCAAATTGACATAAGTTGCCAGAACATGCAGGCCACATTTTGATTCTAGTCTGGAGAGATGACTTAGTGTTTTAGAGTGTGCACTGTTCTTACAGAGAACTGGAATCATGTTTAATCACCCATATTTCAACATTCTGTAGCTCTGGCTCTAGTGGGAATCTGCTTCATTTATATTCACATCACTGCCCTACACACAAGTTTGCACATGCACAATTAACAATGAAAATCTTTAATTGTTGAGTCAGTATGTTCAGTCGTTTTTTGTGGAGTAACCAACTCATGTTATACTCAAGAAAGCAAATGACATGGCTGCCATTTGTAAGAGATGGAAGAGGACTAGGAATTTGATCCCTGAAAATCGAATCCCTGAGGCTCAGGAGTGCCATATGATCTTGAGTGTAGCTTTAAACCTTGTTAAAACAAGTATGCCATGGCTCATAAGAGCTTACTAATAATTTAACCATGAAGGAGAGGTAGGGGGTGTGCAGAGTAAGCATTTCACATCCCCTCCAGGCAGTTCTGAGCAACAGCCTCCCGGACACCGCAAGAAGAAAAACTACAGCCAAGATGGCGCTGCTTAGCTCTGCAGGCCTGGCCACCATCTTTTCTGTAGTTTCTAGCGTAAGCAGGCGCTTTGCGCATGCGTAAACCCCCGGCATCCTCAGCGCGCCTGCGCTGCGCAGCGCCCCCCCCCCCCGCCCCTCTTTGCTGGTGCTGCTGCTACTGCTGCTGCTGTTGCTGTAGATTGACGGCCCGCGCTAGCACTTCAGGTGAGTGAGCGCCTCCACCACAGCGGACGGAGGGCGCGCGGCGCGGTACGCCCGGGCGTCGCTCCTCTGTGCGCTATGGACCGATGGCCATGCGGCAAGCCCCGGGTCCTCGCGGTCGGCCTTCTCTGAGCCCCCCCGCGCCTAGCGCGTTCAGTCTGGCCTCCCGCGCCCCTGCCGGTACCTAGCCCGCGGGGGACAGCGTGTGCCCTGTTGGGGTCCAGCTCCGCTTCGGAGGTCTGCACCCTCCGTCGCTGGGACCCCCTGAGGTTGTCACCCTCTTTCCGCCTCTCCCGGCGGAGCACGGAGCTGCTAGAGCTGAGCATCCACCTACCCCGCTGCCCCTCACAGCCCAGAGAGTTTTGACAGGGGCCTGGATTCGCCTTCTGTGGGTTTCTTCCCAAAGCCACAGAGGTATCCCTCTCTCCTGAGACCCCAGGACCCCGGTTTGTGTAAAGCCCACTTTGTAGCCAAGGAAACTGAGGCACGAAGAGGTGAAATGCCGCGTCCAAGGTCATGCAACTGACAAGTGACACGGCCAGCTCGCTAACTCAGAGGCGTTGGGGCTTTGGTGGGATTTGATCTTGTATCTTTAAATTTTAGGGGGAATACACTTGTCACTTATCTAGAGTTGCTTCTAGGCGTCGTAAAAGTGGGCTACAAATAGAATTCTCTTCTGGTCAGTACGGTGGAAGTGCGGTTGTGATAACAATCGCGATGTTAATGTGAGCTGGCTTCCTCCCAAATACTCGCTTTGTGCCAGGGATCTTGCTAAACGTTTTATTAAGATCGGTTCACCTTTGTACCTCACTGCTTCCCCATCCAGTGCTTTCTCCCTTCTTTTTCTTGAAGCCGGTTTTTCCCCCTGCAGAGCTCTCCTGCACGTCACAAGTAGACTTGGAGCTTTATGGCTTAAGCAGAGAGGCTCTCCCCTGGTGGCTCCCTGACAGAACACAGTAAGCTTCGCCTGCGTCAACCCCCCCTCCCCCAACCGCAAACCCCCCTTTCAGCCCCCAGGGTATAATTGGCATTTCTTTTCTAGCTGCCAGGACTAGGCTAGCCGTGCTGGCTGGACTTGTGGAGGTGACAGAGCAGATTTAGCCAGTACTCACCTCTTTTGGGGACTTTCTGGCTCCGCTCCAAAGCTGGTCTTGAGCATTTTCAGGCTTTAAGATAAAAAGAGAAAGCGTTGACACGGTGGTGCAGAATCTAAGACGCCTCCTTTGATTTGAGTTCCAAATGAACAGCTATAAAAATGTGTTGATTTTTGCCCCCAAAATAACTAGCTCAGACTGCCTTTTCCTCCCTTAGCAAATCCTCCTCCACACTTCAAAGGCTCCACAAAATTTTCACCTCCCCTGATTAATTTTCCTAACTAGAATTAAATAATACATAACAGGCTGCAGCCTGGGTCTTATCTTCAGTAATATCGGCCTCCCCCCTCCCCACCCAGGTCAGGCACCATCTTTGCACACCCAAATGCCTGGGTAGACAGTTGGTAAATACTGAATTCCTGCTGTTCCTTGCTATTACTCAAAGGGTGATGTTCTAGTGCTGTTCTGTTGGTGCTTTTGCCCTCCAGTTTCTCTTTGCTGTCCCTCCCTTTAGATTTCTCTTCTGATTATCCTGTATCAACCTTAGTCCACCATTTCGTTTTTGAAAATTTGCAGATAATGGTCTTGCATCTAGAAGTCTCCCTAACCGTGGAGCAGGCATATGCTTCTTTAGCCCACAGGGGAGTTTTTATTTTTATGTGGCAGTAGGAGTGCCTGAGGCGCATGACATTTTAGTCTGCACTGAAAAATGCATGTGAGATGCACTTTCTCATTCTTTTACTCTGTGTGGCTTATTACCTCAGGTGACATCAGAGTGATCATAGTTTTTATTGTCTATCAATATGTAATATTTGTAATAAATTAGTAATATTCAGAAGGACCTTTTGGAACATCAGACATGTACGTAGGATTTCTTCATAAATGAAGCTCTGTTCATTGTTACTGCTTTTGTTTGGTTTGTTTTTTAGATTGATTTATATGTAGGCGTGGCTGTGCCTATGCCTGTGCATGTATTATGGCTCTTTTAGAGGTCAGAGAACAATTTTGGAACAGTCAGTTCTACTATGAGGGTCCTGGAGGTTAAATTGAGATCATCAGGATTGGGGGAAAGTGCCTTTACCAGCTGAGCCACTTTGCCAGCTCAATTGTGATGATGATGATGATGATGATGATGATGATGATGATGATGCAGAGCCTCACTTTGTAGGCCAGTCTATCCTCAAATTCATGATCTTTTGACCTCAGCCTCTGGAATACTAGGATTTCAGGCATATACTACCACATCTGACTTAATAAAGTTCCTTAAAAGTTTTTATTTAATTATTGGTGGGGGCACACATGTTATGTTGTGCATGTGGAAACAGAGTACAACTTTGTAGAATCAGTTCTAACCATCACCTTTCTATGGGTTTCAGAGATTGAATTCAGGGTTCCAGGCAAGCATCTTTCCCCACTGAAAGACCCTAACAAAGCTTTAAAAAGAGAGAGAGAGAGAGAGAGAGAGAGAGATGTATTTTATTATTTATGTGTGTGAGTTCACTGTCACTGTCTTCAGACACACCAGAAGAGGGCATCAGATCCCATTACAGATGGTTGTGAGCCACTATGTGGTTGCTGGAAATTGAATTCAGGACCTCTGGAAGAGCACTCAGTGCTCTTAACCTGAGCCATCTCTCCAGTCCCCCTTAATAAAGCTTTTTTTCTTTTTTTGTTTTTTTGAGACAGGGTTTCTCTGTGTAGCCCCGACTGTCCTGGAACTCACTCTGTAGACCAGGCTGGCCTCGAACTCAGAAATCTGTCTGCCTCTGTCTCCCAAGTGCTGGGATTAAAAGCGTGTACTGCCACTGCCCAGCTTTAATAAAGCTTCTTAAAGAGTTATTTTGAAATGATTTCCTGATATTACAGTGAACTATATTATTGTGTATAAGGCATGGTAATGAGTATTGTGGAAAATTCAGAATCGAATAAAACAGGGTTCCTTTTCAAGCAGTTTCCTAGCTAACTAGGGAACACTATTTAACTGTGGCATATCTGAAAACTGCCACATTAGATTATAAGCAAAGCAAAATGATAATATAAGGAAATGATATTCCAATGTGGGAGTTTTTTTCTTTTTAGACAGGGTTTCTTATGTCCTGGGCTGGCGTGCAGCTCCTGACCCTCCTGCTTCTATCTAAGTTCTGGGTTTATAGGCATGTGCCTCCACACCCAGTTTGGAAAACACCATAAAATTATATTCAATCTGAAAGCAAGCAGTGATCCTCCTCACTTTGGCAGATAGCTTCCTGAGAACTGAGTCTGTTCAAGGTCATAGAACTAGGGCTTCAGCTTGACATTCCAGACATTTTATTAAGAATTTGCCTGGGCTAAGCGGGTAGGGTAGCTCAGTGATAGAGAAATTGACAGTGTGTGTGTGTGAGGTCTTGAAGATTCTTCCCAGAAACGAACTAACCAAGTTCCTTTCTTTCCTTCCTTCCTCCTTCCTTCCTTTCTTTCTTTGTTAAGTTACCAGTGTTTCTTCTCTGCCTGAAGACATTAACCAGCAACTCTTAAAATTCCAGGAATGTGTATAGATCAAGGAGTAGAGGAGATGCTAAGAAGCATCTGATCTCTTAGGGAGAGGATAACTGTTCTTGACCTCTGAAGACGGTGTGTAGATATGTCAGGGTGGACGGAGGAGGGATTGATTGTGTGTGGCATGGGCGCTGGGCACGAGGTGGGGGAGGAGCGTGCACAGCAGCAGTGAGACCACTTTGGGGGGAATTAAGATTTTCAGAGCTTGGCAGATTGTTAGTGTCAGACTTGACAGGGCGAGGGAAGCATTTTGATGTTTGGCTGATAAAACCGAGTCAAGGTAAGACTAGAGGAGGAAAGAACAGAAGCAAAAACCCGCGTGATTCTATCAGAGCAGCGGTTCTTAACCCTCACTGTACACCCGTCAACTAGACAGCTTCTTAGCACACTGCTCGGCTTCCCTCCGGAGCTCCTGGTTCAGTAGAGGTCTTCAGAGCGGCCTGAGAACGGGCAGTTCTAATCTCTTAGCAGATTGTGTTGGTTCATCTAGTTGGGGGGGGCACATTTTGAGAACAACTAGACAAGAATGTTGAAAATGGAGTCAGGAAATGTCAAAGAACTTGTTCTAGAGAGGGAGGGATGGAGGGAGGGGAGGACAGAGGGGGAACAGAAAGACAGACAGACAGATTTTGTGTGTTACTGGCATGGGTCAGTTCTGGAAAAATACATACAACACCATAATAGTCATTTCAAAAAATGGGATGTAGGAACCTGGAGAATTGAGTTTTAAAATTTATACCTTTGTACGTTTGTGTATTCTTTTTACATTGTACGTGTATTGCCTTTGTATTTTAAAAAGCTAAGAAGAGCCCATCTTGAAGATTCATACTAAAATATTTATGGATTTTAAAAGAGCTTGCTAAAATGACCTAGTCATACAACAAACATTTTTGGTGCATGCTATATGACAGATGCTGGTAGCTTCTAGAAGCACAAAGCCTTTGCTAAAACTTGGAGTCTGGTGATATAGCTATGCAAATAACCCCAAGTAGTATCACACCCGAGCTTCCCAGGAGCGGGGAGCAGGGCCTGTCCCTCTGCTTGACTGATAATGATGGATGGTCAAACCCTGGCAAGAACTGAGGACAATAGGAAAGAGAAGGTTTTGTTTTGTTTGGTTGTTTGTTGTTTGCTGGGTTTTGTGGGGAGGGTGACAGGCCTGGATAAGCAAGAAGAAAGGAAACAGTTCCTCAGGAAGGACTTGGGAGGATCAAGAGTTTAAAGTATTCTTGCCTATAGAGCAAGTCTTAGGCCAACCTGGACTACATGTGACCATCTCAGAGGGGTGTAGTAGGGAGGGGAAGGGCCCTCTTAAATCCACAGATTAATAATACTATAGGTTTAATGCAGAAAAGGTGTTCTTTATTCTGAGAAATTCCCTTTTTCCTTTTAAGAGTCAGGCTACTTGAGAACAGCACACAAAAGCTTGCCCAGTTTGAGAACACATAGGTTTCAGGGCTTTTTGTTTTTGTTTGGTTTGTTTCATTTTCTGAGACAGGGTTTCTCTGTGTAGCCCTGGCTGTACTGGCACTTGCTTTGTAGATCAGACTGGCCTGGAACTCAGATCTGCTGGGATTGAAGGTATGTGTTACTACCACCCCCGCCAGGGTTTACTTTCTTAAATGAAAAAAAAAAAAAAGATATAGTGCTTAATTTCGTTGTATTTATAACAGTAACCTATAATTTTGTCATTACTTTCCTTTCATATTTATTCATATAAAATTAATTGGCATGTGGAGGATATATCAAATGGAAAAGTGAATTGCTCTGAACTCAGTAGTAGAGCCCATGCTCCAGGTTTGATCCCGTGCTTCCGTTGAATGTTAATCTCTTTAATGTTGTTCTCTTTTGGAAAAGTTCTGCTTCTTATAACACCGGAAAGAGTTCGACATGTTATTAGTTCTGAGTAAATATTTATTGTTGCTAGCTATAGGGGTGCACTCTGAAGGAAATGTGCCTTCTTTGCAGGCAGAGTTGCATTCCATGTAAACATTAATTACAGTATTGAACATGCTATGCTATTAAACCTAATGTGGGGCTGTGTAGTACAGAACTGTTAGCCTTCCTAACTATTTATGTGTAGGTGTTACTTTTTGTCTTTCCAAGAGACTTAATATAGTAAATTAGGTTAGTTTTCTGGGGCCGACAAGGTGGCTTAGTGGGTAAAAGATCTTGCTGCAAAGATAATGATCGGAGTTTGATCCCTGGATCACATATATTGGTGAAAGAGAGACTGACTCCACAGTCATTGTCTGACCTCCACGTGTTTGCTATCTACACACACACACACACACACACACACACACTCATAAATTTTTAAGTATATTAACTTCCTAAGTGTAAAGTGGCTTCCCCCAAGCTTTGACTGTCATTTTACCACCTAATGCCCATGGTCTACACAGTCTGAATTTTTCAGTTATAAGGATTCAGTTCCTAATACAACCGTACTTTACATTGCATCTGGTGACTTATTAAGACCTTTAAGTATATACTTTGTAGTATCTTAGAGAAGATGCTGTTTCAACTTTTAGGGAAATAACTGTCTTGTGGGGACTATCAGCATGATGGCTGACAACCTTATAAAGCCAGTAAGTTAGGATAAGGAAAATAATAAGTAGATCATAAACATGAAATTGCTTCCCAATTCTTTTTATTGTTTGTTTTTGGTTTTTTTTTGTTTTGTTTTGTTTTGTTTTGTTTTTTTCGAGACTGGGTTTCTCTGTATAGCCCTGGCTGTCCTGGAATTCACTCTGTAGATCAGGCTAGCCTCGAACTCAGAAATCCGCCTGCCTCTGCCTCCCAAGTGCTGGGATTATAGGCGTGCACCACCACGCCCGGCTTTGCTTCCCAATTCTAATTATAGTTTAAGATTTGAAATAATGTCAGCTTTTTATTAAATCATAGTTGTGATAATCTTTTCATAAATTAGCATTTGTTTAAAACAGTTTGTTAGAAGTGACAGGTTTATCCTCATAGTGCTTCTACATTTTTATACCTTGGGTTTCAGTTCATGGTTAAAAGTGTGGGCATGGTGGTGGAGCATTCCTTTAGTCCCTGCATTCAGGAGGCAGAGACAGGCAAATCTCTGTGAGTTCAAGGCACAATGCAGAATGATTCTAGGACCGGCATGGCTACACAGAGAAACCCTGTATCGAAAACAATAACAACAAAACAAAAACCAAAGGAACAGAAAAATGTAAATGAGCCTGGTAGAGTCCTTGTCTAGCATGAGAACCTAATTTTGATATCCAGAATCAAAGAAGAAAATTGAGTGCTTTTTTAAAAATTATGAGAGTTTAGTGGTAGGGACATTGTACATTAATCTCTAAAACTTGGCAGAGAGCATAGAGAGATCAGGTTATTGTTTTGTTTTTTTTTCCAGTCAAGAAGCTGGGGTGGGGCTGGGGCAGAGCTCCTTCTGACAGTCTTCAGCATTAGAAGGTGCTGCTGTTTTAAAGTCACTGTGTTGAGATGGTGTGAACCTGTGTGGACCAGAAAGTAACTTAATACCTTAGACATCCCACAGGTAGATTGCTTTTTCCAGCAACCACAGGTAGGTGTTGGTATGTTCTTTGTAATAGTAGTCAAAGTTTTATATATTGCTTTTCTGTTATCAACATTTGCTGATCATGAAATTTGTAATAGACTTTAGGAATGCCTTAGTTACTTTCCTGTTGCTTTGGCTAGACACCATGAGTGAGACAACTTATAAAAAAAAGTTTATTTGGGTCTTATAGTTTCAGAGGGTTAGCATCTGGGACCATCGGGGCAGGGAGCATGGCAGCAGACAGGCAGGCGTGGTGCTAGACCAGCAGCTGAGAGCTCACATCCTAAGTCACAAACTAGAAGCAGAGAGAGCTTACTGGAAATGATGTGGACTTTTGAGACTTCCAAGCCCCAGTGACATGCCTCTTCCAACAAGGCCATACCTTGTGATCTTTCCCAAGGTTCCACCAACAGGGACCTATGAAGGCCATTTTCATCCAAACCACCACAGAAACCAAACCTGAAAAAATAAAAAAGGATTAATAATCAGTTGGCATCAAATAGGAATAATTGTTAATAGAGACTTGTCCAAGATTTGGATGCAGAATGCTAATACTCAGATCCTTGTTCTACTGCTTGCTAACTGTGTGACCTTTGTCAAATTACAAAGCCAAACTGTGCCTCAGTGTCTTCATCTGTCAGAGTGGGGTGGGATTATGCTGCCTAGCTTATAAGTGTCAGAACATAACATAAAATGATGAATGGAGAAAGTGCTTATTCTGGTGCCTGACACAGGGAAAGCACTCAGTCACCGGCAGGTATGAACAGGAAGTACTGCCTTCAGGGCTTTTGTTTGCCCTTGTTTGTCCATTCAGACTGTAGAAAGGAACGAATTGTTTTCAGGGATTCTGCCTGTAGCTGGTAGGAACCCGGAGCTCTTCCAAGCTCCCTACCAGGCCCTGCCAACAGCAGCGTCCCTAATGTCTTGAGCTGCACCCTTCAGGAGTGGAAGGCAGAAGGGTGTGCATCTGGCGCTAGAGTTGCTTTAGAGAAGTCCCAGGTTAGAAAGCTCCCTGTTGGCTGGGAGTCTGTAATTAACAAGCTCTGTCCGTGGGGATTGCTCTGTCCTAGCAGTTATCTGTATCAAGACCCTGGAATGAATACAGTGAGCACATAGAGCAAACGCAGATTTCCAACTTGGCAGTCTGCAAGTCTATTTCCCACCTGCTGCCAGAGCCCAAGGATGACACAGCAGAAGGGCGGGTCTGTTATGAGGTGTGTGCTTGTCCTTATCCAGGGCCAAGGACATAAGCAAGCACGTGTCTGTTAGAATGGCGGTCTATGGATATACCTCAACAGCTGCCTTTGACCCTCACTCCGCTTTTGCTTCTGTAGGAAGGAAGGCAGCTTCTGAAACTTTCTCCTTGTAGAGAGATGCCCAGATTTTCATTTGTGTAGGAATAATCTGTGAGCTAGGTTTTAAAAGGCCTGCTTGTTTCGTGGCTTGTTTATTTGGCTTCTCAGGCTGTCTCTGGAGATCCTTTGCTTTCTTAAGGGCCCCCAGGAGACAGCAGGGAAACCAACATCCATTATCCTAGATACTTGGGAGGATGCTTAAGTCAATGGTTTCGTGATTAGATTAATTCATACTTTAAGCCTGACAGAACTTAAGAGCCAAGTCATGACATAATTGTGTCTCTTATAGATGGAAATATGGAATGCAGCCCAGTGTCCTGGAGTGTCTTCCAGAGTTTGGGCCTGGGGTCTAAACAGTGGTCCTAGCCCCATACACATTCGGGGGCATGAACTTAGTCAAATCACTTAAGTTTTCTGTGTCTTTTTCCTTATTGAAGGAAGGGGACACTGTTGAAGACCAGTGCTTCTTAGCCCTGGTTAAGAATTACCCAAAGACCTTTAAAACAAAATGCCTAAGCCCTGCCCCAAACAATTAAAATGATCCTTTGGATTGAGGCCATGTATTGATATTCTTTAAAGCTTTCAGGTCCAACTATAGCTAAGAAAACTGTAAACAACATGTGAATAAGGATTTTGTGTGCTTTTAACTTAAATATTTAAATTTATGAGAATTTCATATGTTAGTATTGTATTTATATGTCTACTTGTTCCTCTTCTTCCTCCAGCTCATGTGTCTTCTCACAACTCCTTCTAAAATTTATGCTCTCTTCAATAATAATAATAATAATAATAATAATAATAACAACAATCTATTATATCTATAAATATACACACAAAAGCTGGTTAGTCCATTTAGTGTTGTTCATATGTGTATGTATTTAGGGCTGATTATTTTGGATTGAATAACTTATCAGGGAGTTTGTCCCTAGAAGAAACTGAATGTTCCTCCCTCAAGCAGCCATTGATTTCCTGTAGCTCTTCATCTAGTGTGGGTCTTGTGAGATTTCAGCCATCTGACATGACAGCTGCTATCGTCATTATGCATGTTGTCTTAGTTAGGATTTTACTGCTGTGAAGAGACACCATGACCAAGGCAATTCTTATAAAGGACAACATTTAATTGGGGCTGGCTTACAGGTTCTAAGGTTCAGTCCATTATCATCGTGCTGGGAAGCATGGCAGAGTCCAGGCAGCAATGGTACTTATTGGAGGAACTAAGAGTTCTACATCTTCATCCAAAGGAAGCCAGGAGCAGACTGTTTCCAGGCAGCAGGAGGAGGGTCTCAAAGCTCATCCCCAGAGTTACACACTTCTTCCAACAAGGTCACACCTCCAAATAATCCCACTCCCTGGGCTACACCTACTTACACATGTCGTGTTTAGGTGACCATATTATCGGGATTTCATAGGTGTACCTTCCCTGTCGTGTCTAGAAGATACTGTCTAGCAGCAGGTATTCTGGATGTCTGACTCTTAGTCTCTCTGCCCCCTCTTTGATGATGTTCCTTGAGTCTTGGGTGTAGACTTGAGTTGGGTCCTTGAGTTGGCTTGTAGATGTATTAATAGGGGTTGAGCACACAGTCAGTTGTTCTCTGCATTTCGACCAGTTGTAGATTTATTTATCTTTCTGGTTGGTTGGTTGGTTTTGTTTGTTTTCTGGTCTTTTCGAGACAGGGTTTCTCTGTGTAGCCCTGGCTGTCGTGGCACTCACTCTGTAGACCAGGCTGGCCTTGAACTCAGAAATCCGCCTCCCTCTGCCCCCCAGGTGCTGGGATTAAAGGCGTGCGCTGCCACTGCCGCCTGGCTGCTTCCTTTTTTTTTTAATTTTTAATTTTTTTTTTTTTTTAAGATTTATTTAAGGAACTGAAGCAGCAGCTCAGTAGTTAATAGCACCTGCTGCTCTCGAAGAGGGCCCGAGTTCCATTCCTGACCCCACATCAGGCAGCTCGCAACTGCCTGGAACTCAGATTCTGGAGATTCAATGCTCTTTTGGCATCCACAGGCACCTGCAAGCACATGTGCATGCTAACACATACATATGTGCTATGCGTAAATAAAAGTAAAATGTTAAAAAAATACAAATTTAAAAATAAAAAACACTTTAGTTTTTATTTTGTGTTTGAGTGTTTTGTTTGCATTTATGTATGTGCTAGAAGAGAGTACTGCTGGATTTACTGGAACTGGAGTTAAGGACCATTGTAAGCTGTTGTGCAGGCTCTGGGAATTAAGCTGGGGTCCAAAGGAAGAACAGCTAGTGCTCTTAACCATTAAGCTATGGTTGTAGATTTCTGTAATGTTTCGTCTTTCCCATATGTTGTAAAAAGAAATTGTTGGTAAGCAAGAGAGCTATATTTATCTATGTTTTTTTTTTGGACAGTTGAGTCCACTAATATATAAAGTTATTATTGACAGGTGTATGTTGGCTGCCATTATTTTGTAGTTGTTGTTGTTGTTTTGCTGTTTCTGTTCTTGGACCTGTTTTGTGTTTCAGTGACCATGCTTCATTTGTTTCCTTTCTGTGGTCTCTTGGCTATGCTTACACCCCTCTTCACCCTAGAGAATTGTTTCCAGTATTCTCTGTAGAGCTGGTGTGGTGGACATAAGTTATTTTAGACTGTGTCATGGAAAGTTTTTCTTTTTCCTTCAGCTATGAAAGGTAGTTTTTCTGGGCACAGTAGTCTAGGTTAGCATTTGTGCTGTTTGAGAATTTCAAGCACATTGCTCCAGGCTCTTGCAGCTTTTTTTTTTTTTTTTTTTTTTTTTTTGTTTTTTTTTTTTTGTTTTTCGAGACAGGGTTTCTCTGTGTAGTCCTGGCTGTCCTGGAGCTCACTCTGGAGACCAGGCTGGCCTCGAACTCAGAAATCCGCCTGCCTCTGCCTCCCAAGTGCTGGGATTAAAGGCGTGGGCCACCAACGCCCGGCTCTCTTGCAGCTTTTAAAGTTTCTATTGAGACGTCAGCCATTAGTCTAATGTGTGTTCTTTGATGCTCCTTGTGGTTTTTCTCTTGCAGTTTTCAGTACTCTTTCTCTGTTCTGTGTATTTAGAGTTTTGTCTATAATATGCTGTAGGGAGTTTCTTTTCTACTCCTGTCTATGGTATTGTTGGCTTCTTGTATGTCTTTCCTTAATTAGGGGATGTTTTCTTCTCTGATCCTATTGAAGATCTGGTCTGTGCCATTGATCTGAGATGATGATGACGATCTTCCTCCTTCCTCTTCTTCCTATTCTTCCTCTTCCTCCTTCCCCTCCTTCTATGCTTATAATTCAAAGATTTGTTTGTTTGTTTGTTTGTTTGTTAAATAGAATATAGTATTCAGGTCATGGGAAGGGTAGTTGAGAGGGTAGAAGGGATAGAGAAAGGCAGAGAGACAGAGAGTAGAGGCCGGACATGAGCACATAGAGAAGGGGGGGAGGGGGAGGGGGGAAGCTCTGAGGGGCAGAGCTAGAGCAAGAAGGCAAGGGAGAAGAGCGGATTCGGTCTTTCCATTGTATCTAAAATGTTCTGCATGTTTCTTCTATGGTTTTCTGTTTTGTTTTTTATATTGTTTGTTTGAATGGTCCAATTCCTGTACTTTATTGTCAAGCCCTGATACGGCTTTCCTTTGAGTTTTCTAGCTGGGCTTTCAATTCCATTGCATGTTAGCTTCAGTATTTCTATCTCTGTACTGAATTCAGTTTTCTGATCCTGAATTGTCTCTATCATTTCGTTCATCCTTACACTTGTGTTTTCTTGGACTTTACTGAGAATTTATTTCATCCTGTTTAAGTTCTCTGAAGCGTTTGCTCATGTCCTTTTAAAACCCCTTGATTTTTAAAAATTATGTTTATGATTGTTCTTTTAAATTTTGTGTTCTAGGGTTCATCTAGGTAATTCTTATTGGAGAAAATTTCTATAGGAGTGCTGGGTTGGAGGGGGCATTATCTTGTCTTTCATATTGCTGTGTTTTTGCCATGTGATCTGGGCACGTAGACCTCTTTTACTGGTTGTGTGTTTGAGGTGAGATTCTAGCCCGCCTCAGGCTGGCTGTGCAGGACCTGCATGGAGCTGTGGAGATGGCATCGAGGGGTGAAGTTGTTTATTTCGGGGGGGGGGGGTTTGTTCTGTTGTTGTTTTTGTTTGTATACAGATTCACTATATATAGTTGTGGCTAGCTTGAACTCACTACAAAGACAAAGCTGGCATCAAATTGACAGCATTCCATCTGCTTCTGCCTTTCCAGTGGTGAAATTAAAGGATTATCCACAGCTGGCAAAGATGACCAAGTTTCAAACACTTGGTAAAGCTAAGTAAGCTTCTGTGTCATTCTTAGAAACCATCAGGCCGGGCGTGGTGGCACACGCCTGTAATCCCAGCACTTGGGAGGCAGAGGCAGGCGGATTTCTGAGTACGAGGCCAGCCTGGTCTACAGAGTGAGTTCCAGGACAGCCAGGGCTATACAGAGAAACCCTGTCTCAAAAAACCAAAAAAAAGAAAAAGAAAAAAAAGAAAAGAAAGAAACCATCAGTGTTGTGCATGCAAAAAAGTGGTTGTGTGCCACCCCCCCTTTTTTTCTGACTCAGTTTCCTTTGTAGCTTGTCGTCTCTCACAGCTGCAGCGCTGTCTTCTGTGTGGTTTTTATCTTACCTGCGTGTCCTCGTTCGCCCTCCTGCATTGTGGTTAGTCAAGCAGATCCTTTCAGGATCCACCATTGTCACTCCTTCGGGAATCTCTTGGCCACCCTAGCTCTTAGTTGTCTTGCCCCTGCCCTGGGGAAGTGTCTTTTAGCTCCAGTGCTATGTTCCAAGCACCAGTGGAAGACCGCCCAAGTGGCCCTCTTTCTTCTTGGTGAAGTGGAACACACATAGAAATACCATTGGTGAAACTTGGTAGTATTTTAAACTGGTAAAGCTTTGATAGTTCCCTAAACTGATGATTAATGCCCTACAGAGGTTATTTGGCATTATATGGAGGCAGTTTTGACTGTGAGAGCTGTTGGAGGGGGATGTTCTAGCCATCTAGTTGTAAATGTCTGGAATATTACTAAACATGGTAATACACAGAACACATCCCCCCACACCAGACACTGTCTTTGACACCAGACGCTGTCTTTGTCTACAGTCATCAGTGAGGCAGTGTGTGAGACTGGGCATAACGTCAACATTTGCTGTTAGGGAACTGAGTTTCAGTTCCCCTTGAGCCATTTACTAGTGGTTGGTCTGTTTGTCTTAACAGTTTTTTCATCTCCATTCTAGCTAGGATGTCAGCACCTCTATTTTTCATTGTGATAATCAATGAACTGTTAGGAGAGGGAGGGGAGGAAGAGGAAGAAGAGAGAGAGAATGAATACAGGTGAGTCTGCTTGCTATCTTGGCTCTAGCCAATCACCTGGCTGTTCCTGCCTCTTTTAGCTGTAAACGTTTCAGGATTAACTACAGCTGACACCTTCCCCTCATCCCCCCCCCCCTTAGTGTGCCTCTTGTTTGCTGCCTTCATTTTGTTTAGGTAATCTCTCTGCATTCTTTCCAAGACCAAAAGTGATTGACTTTGCCCCTAGAATACCAATGAGTATCTTGGTGTCAGTATGTCCAGAAAAGCCAAAGATAACAAATTACCTTGGTCATGGGAGAAAGCTCTGAAATAAAACTGTATTTTATTACTGCCTTTTTTTTTTTTTTTTTAATGTTTTTAAGTACTAGAAATTTCACAGCGTAGACTCCCATGTCCCTTAGGGTCAGACCAAATGTCTGCTGATCTTCCGAATGACCTTTACCAAGTTTCGCATTAGGTTGCTAACTGGTTGGCCTGAGGAAAACATGAAGTACATTTCTAGAGAGTTCAGAATGCCAGCCTTGCCCAGGAGCCCAAAAGATCATTCTACCTAACTTCTTCCCTTTTCAGAAAGGGACACTGTCCGGTGTCACTCAGCCCTTATGGGCCTGCCTACATGTAGAGTGCACTCCTGATGTTCCGATGGACTCTTTCTGGGACTGGGAGGGTCCATGCGTCTCCAGCCTTTTGCTTTCTGACTGGGCAAAGGCTTGCATTTTGCATCACTGGACTTTATTTTTTGTGACACTAGAAATGGAACCCTTGCCTCACACATGCTTGATAAGCAGACTGCCACCGAGCTGTGCGCCCGTCTCTGCATTGTTAGACTGCTGTGTGCTGCAGAGACAGCAGCCTCGCCAACACCAGCAGAGAGGCTGTGCTTGTCTGTGTTTTGTATTCACAGGTTTGCCAAACTTCTTAAAAGTCCCAGGTCTTGGTGCTCTTCAAAGACCCTTCTCGTGTTGTGTGTGTCAAGAAACACCGCCGTCTCTCCCTACCCCCTAGTAACATTTCCTCTTGCACTTCAATGTAGAAACAGCATTTTCCAAATTTATAAAAGATGATCTACATAGTCCAGGGCTTTTCAGCACATGTCACTGAACTTCATTTTTCCTAGATGATTTTGGGGGGATTTGTTTATTTGTTTGTTGTATGTGTGAGTACATTGTTGCTGTCTTCAGACACCAGAAGAGGCCATCAGATCCCATTATAAAGGGTTGCTAGGAATTGAACTCAGGACCTCTGGAAGAGCAGTCAGTGCCCTTAACCACTGAGCCATTTCTCCATCCCAGATGTTTTTTGAGAAATCATATTTATGTAGTCTCAACTGATCTTGAACTCAGAGTACTCTCCTGCCTCAGTCTCTTTAGTATGTCTTACTCTTCAATGTTTTTTTTTCCTCCCAACATTTTTTTTGATTCTTTTTTTTTTTTTTTTTTGTTTTTTTGTTTTTGTTTTGTTTTTTTCGAGACAGGGTTTCTCTGTGTAGCCCTGGCTGTCCTGGAACTCACTCTGTAGACCAGGCTGGCCTCGAACTCAGAAATCCACCTGCCTCTGCCTCCCAAGTGCTGGGATTACAGGCGTGCGCCACCACGCCCGGCTTTTTTTTTTTTTTTTTGATTCTTTGATGTGATTTTTTTATTTCACATCATACATCCCTATCATATTCACTTTCTAGTCCTTCCCTGTTCACCTTTCCCCCTACCTTTCTAACTTTATTCCAAGTAAGAAGTCAATCTAATCCGTGGTACCTATATATACACTGGAATGTGGTCAAATTCTGGTGGCCTGCCCCTTAAGTGGAGCTGAGTCCTTCCCCTCGCACCGTGCTACGGGAAGCCATCTGGTGTGCAGAGTGGCACTTCAGCATCCTATCATGGTTTTTACGAGTTCTCTTCCATCGCTTCCTGTTTAGGCAGCTACTATTTTAGGGGATGGGGTGGGAGCAAAGGTGGGGATTGCCACAGAAGTCTTGTATGGCATGGGTCATGGACTTCAACACAGACCGGGCCATACATAGTAAGGCCACGGTACTTCCTAGGTTTTGGTACCATTAATGCTCCCACCAGAAGATAAGCCTTTCCAGTCCTCAGCCCCTCCCTCCCTTTCCATCATTACACGGTTTCTCCCCTACCATGTAAACCTCTTTGTCCTTGACTGCTTTGGCACCATGTTTCTGCTTTTCCTCCTGTGCCTCTGAACATTTTCTTTTCACCTTCTAATGGTTCTACTTTCCATCACTCACTTGCCCTTCTGAAGAGCCCAGGTGTGTAGTTGGGTGATGACCTGTGGACTCACCTCTCTAAATCTCACTCTTACTTGAACTCAGGTCTCTCTGACTTAAACTGAAATATTCATTAATGCCTGCTGCTCTTTTTCAGTTCCTCCATCTCCATGCATTTGGGTCAGTATTCTTTTATCTCCCATAACTAGAGACTTTGACAAAAACCTGATTCTTCCCTGACCTTGTGCCATTTTAAAATCAACTTTTAATTTCCCACTATTTTATCTTAACTGATGTGTATTTCTCAGAGGTGCTGAGGCTCAGGCCCTGTGTGTGCTGGGCCTATGCTTTAGCGTTGAGATCACCCCTAGTCCCTCCTTTATTCTTTTTTTTTTTGTTTTTTTTGTTTTTGTTTTTTGAGACAGGGTTTCTCTGTGTAGTCCTGGCTGTCCTGGAGCTCACTCTGAAGACCAGGCTGGCCTCAAACTCAGAAATCCGCCTGCCTCTGCCTCCCAAGTGCTGGGATTAAAGGCGTGCGCCACCAACGCCCGGCCCCTCCTTTATTCTTTACATTTGTAATTTCAGCTGCTTGACAGACTGTCACTCTCAGCTGGGTCAAACTCTTCTTTTTGGTATATTCTCCTTCTGGTTGGTTTGACCTGTTGAATCTTTTTTAAGATGCATATAGTTTATTATATAAAAATCACTGAATGTATTCTTTTTGGAAGATGGCAGGATGATGGTCTCTGCTCTATCTCTGTTAAAGATGCTGTCAATGATCATCCTCTTATCTCAGATGATCTCTGGTCCTTAGTGATGGATCACATGCTCGACCGTTATCCCTCAAAACTGATAAAAGCCTCAGCAGAGTGTCCATTAAAGTTTGAAGCACACTATTTTAAGAAGTGAGAAGTAGCCCTTGTTTTAAAAACAGGCTGCCAAGAACTAGCTGGAATTTAATTCCCTCCTTTACTTATTTCATATTCTCCTTGCCGTAATTAGCTCCTGAAAGAATGGGTTCTTAGCCTGGGGGGATGACTCAAACCTGCCTTTCCAAGGGGTCTGAGTCATTGTTGATATGTATAGGATTGCTTTAGGCTTCCATCAAATTTGTCTCATGGGGTGCCACTGTGTGGGTGGAGAGGAAGGAACTGATCCAGGTTCCCATAACCAGCTGGTGGGGCTGGGATGGATATTATGGTATAGTGGAGACAGAAAAAATTAGACATTTCCTAATCCCTTACGTGTAGAATTTTAGAAAACAGGTCCCAAGCCTATGTTTCTCATCTATAGAGTAAATGAGGATGTCTTCCTGGGAGATTGATGTGAGAGAATTCCTGGCATGGAGTTGGTGCCTACACTGCCCTTTCCTGTTCCTTCAGTCGAAGGGTGATTGTAAAAATACACTCTTCATACTTCTTCTCAAGACTAGGAAAAAGGGCAGACTTTTTTTTTTCCTACTGTAGCTTATGAAAGCTTTCCCAGCCTTTTAAAAATATCAGCACCTCTTTGTGCCAGAATGGGACCTGGCAGCAGATGCCGGAACTGCAGGCCACATCCCCAGGAGGGAGCCAGTCTGTGCAGCTGAGGGATCTGGAGATGGAGTTTTCCACCATGTGATCTTCCTTTTCTCATAGATATTATAAAACTGCTCACTGGGAAAGGCTCAAGACGGAAGGGACTAAGGGGGAAAAAAGAATTCACTGCATGCCTTCATATGTGGAAGGTCCCCTGTCCCCTGGCCAATTTCTCAACAATCCCAGAACAGCTCTAGCATTCGTTCCTTAGTCTGCCCAGCTAGGGGACAGCCTTCTTTAGTTTGCATCTTAAGTGTATACTGGCATAGTCGTCACATTTTCTTTTATCGTAGAAACAGGAGATGGTTGGACATGGTGACACCTGCCTGCAGTCCCATCACTTAGAAGCAGAAAGATCAATAGTTCAAGGACAGTCTCAGATACATACCAGGTTTGAGGTTAGCCTGGGCTATTTGAAACCCTGCCTTAGAATACAAACAAAAAATGCAGGGGCGCAGTAAATGGATGTCTTGATTCTGGACTTGAGGTCTAACACACCCACATACTTAAATGAAGTTTGTGCTTCTTTCTTGTGAATGAATTGGACTGGTAAATAAAGTAGGTAGTATGGGAAAAAAACAATGCCAGGATATCATCACTTTACATGAGAAAAAGAGCATCATGAGAATAAACTAAACTTTGTGTTTTGAGACAGATTTTTCCTGTGTAGCTCAGGATGGCATCAAACTTTTGATCCTCCTGCCTCTCTGCCTTGCTAGTGGTAGTAAATGGTTATCCTTAGATGGATAAGAACTGTAAGTAAAGTATCTTTTCATCATTATATTATTTTCACACAGTCTGAATGATCATATAAAGTCCAAAGGAAATGAAGCCAATAGTTTATTGTATGATTAATAAACACAAAATGAATAAATACATTTCAGACTTTTTTTTTCAGAGATGGAGTTTGAACTCAGGGTCACATACATGCTGGGAAATTACTTATACCTTCTGAGCTTTGAGTTTCTTTTTCCTGAGCAAGCGGTATATAGCTCAGTGCCTTGTGTCATGCTAGACAGAGGCAGCAGGCGTATCACCAGACAGCCATGTAACATGGGGAACAGCTGCAGATACCCTGCAGTGTGCTGCATTGTAAGCCACGGTCTTTAGTAGGATAGATGTATTAAATAATTTTGAGCATAATTTCTGTTCACAGTGGGTTTAATCAGGATATAATTCCATCATTTGTCAAGCATCTGTAGCACGCCAGTCTCTTTTGAAGGTTGTCTTAATTCTCACAGGTTAGAAGCAATTATTCCCACTTGGAACTCTTGTCTATTCTTTTTATTTATCATTTTAGGGACCATAGTCATCTCTGCTATTTTGTAAGTTCCTAGGAGGAAGAGACACTCTCATCTTCCCCAGTGCTTTGCACAGTAGCTCTCCAGTAAGTGGCATTGAATGGCCACAATTCAAAATCATCAAGTTAGGATTTTCCCTGATCTGATAGGTCTATAGACAAGAAAGAAGAAAGAAAGTGTGGAGATTTCTCCACAGTGTGAGAACCATGTGCCTGCAGTATCCAGTGCTTACAGTCTATCCAAGGCTGTATGGTGGGAGGCAGGAAGGCTTTCTGCTTCATTATCTCATCTCCCTCAGCCACCTTGCTTTCTCCGTACTCTACAATGTGGTCCCCCTTATTGGCGTACCTATTGCTGTAGAATATAGCCTTTCAAAACAAAGTCATTTCTTATCTTTTATAGTTTCTGTGGGTCAGGAACACAGAATGCCTTGGCAGAACAGTTTGGCAAGTGTCTCATGTGGTTGCAGTCAGGTGTTTGGTTTTTTTGTTTGTTTGTTTTTGTTTGTTTTTCAAGACAGGGTTTCTCTGTGTAGTCCTGGCTGTCCTGGAACTCACTTTGTAGACCAGGCTGGCCTCGAACTCAGAAATCTGCCTGCCTCTGCCTCCCAAGTGCTGGGATTACAGGCGTGCGCCACCACCGCCCGGCTTCAGTCAGGTGTTTCTATGGCTTAGACACCTAAGTTCTGACTGAGGCTTTAGGATTCATTTACAAGATCACTCACGTGGCTAGCAGGTTAGTCCTGGTGTGTTGATTCCTCCACGTGGACCTCCAGAGGTCTTTGTGTGCCCTCACAATATATTAGTTTTTCCCTTAGTGATAGAAATTCAACAGAAACTAAAATGCCCATGTAAGGGAAATCTAAAAAGTCACATTTCTTTCACTTCTCTTATGTTCTATTAGTAATGTAAGTCATTCCTGATTTGTTCGGGTGGGCAATTATATGTGAGTGTGAATATCAAGTATCCAAGAAAATGGACTTGTAGAAAGCTATCTCAGGTCAGCTACCATTCTCCTTATCACACTGATTCCTCCGTAGAGTTGTTGATTCATTTTCACTGCCCTTGCCGTTACTAATTTAGGGTCTGTCTTAGTCAGGGTTTCAATTCCTGCACAAAACATCATGACCAAGAAGCAAGTTGGGGAAGAAAGGATTTATTCAGCTTACACACATTGCTGTTTATCCCCAAAGGAAGTCAGGAGTGGAACTCAAGCAGGTCAGGAAGCAGGAGCTGATGTAGAGGCCATGGAGGGATGTTCCTTACTGACTTGCTTCCCCTGGCTTGCTCAGCTTGCTTTCTTATAGAAGCCAAGACCACCAGCCCAGGGATGGCACCACCTCCAATGGGCCCTCCCCACCCTCCATCATTAATTGAAAAAATGCCCCATAGCTGGATTTCATGGTGGCATTTCCTTAACTGAAGCTCCTTTCTCTGTGATAACTCCAGCTTGTGTCAAGACACACAAAATCCGCCAGTACAATTGACTCCTTGTCAACTTGACACACAAACACATCACTATAAAGCCTCAACACTTAACTTTATTATCCATCCCCAAGATCCAAATAACTTTAAAAGGCCCACAGTCTTTGCAAATTCTTACATATTAAAATTTCAATCCCTTTAAAATATCCAATCTCTTTTAAAATCTAAAGGTTTTTTTTACAATTAAAAATCTCTTAACTGAACTCCACTAAAATACTTTCTTACTTCAAGAGGGAAAAATATCAGGGTACAGTCACAATCAAAAGCAAAATCAAACTCCAATGGGATTCAACTCACGATCTTCTGGGCTCCTCCAAGGGCTTGGGTCACTTCTCCGCTCTGCCCTTTGTAGCACACACCTTGTCTTCTAGGCTACAGCTACCTGTACTCCACTGTTGCTGCTGTTCTTGGTGGACATCTCATGGTACTCCAAACCACTGCTGTCTTCTGCCGTAACTAGGCTTCACCAATAGCCTCTCATAGGCTCTCTTCATGGTGCCAAGCCTCAACTCCTTAGCGTGACCCCTTCAGTCCTGGGCTGTCAACTGAGACTGCACCTTCACCAATGGCCTTCCATGGTCTCTCACAGTGCTGAGCCTCAGCTGCTCTTCATGACCCTTCATGCCCACATTACCAAGTCTAGCCACAGCACAAAGTACAACCTTGGTTGTCTCTGGAACACAGCCTCTGTGCTCTCAGAAAACACTTCCCTGAAGATAGATTTCACCTCAGTGATGCTTCTCTCTCTCTCTCTCTCTCTCTCTCTCTCTCTCTCTCTCTCTCTCTCTCTCTCTCTCTCTCTCTCTCTCTCTGAGACAGGGTTTCTCTGTGTAGTCCTGACTGTCCTGGAACTCACTCTGTAGACCAAGCTGGCCTCGAACTCAGAAATCCGCCTGCCTCTGCCTCCCAAGTGCTGGGACTACAGGCATGCGCCACCACGCCCGGCTCTGCTGGTCTCTTTTTAATCTCCACTAATTTCTTAGCTCCAGCTAACCAGCATCAATAGTCCCAATAATGCAGAGATTTCACTTTAGTAGTTCTGGTATCTTCAGCTGATTCTTCAGCCTCAACTAACCAAAACCACAGAATTCTTTGCAATCAAAATAGCAGCGGTGGGCCTGGCAGTAGTAGTGCATGCCTTTAATCCCAGCACTTGGTAGGCAAGTTGGGATTTCTGAGTTCGAGGCCAGCCTGGTCTACAGAGTGAGTTCCAGGACAGCCAGGGCTACACAGAGAAACCCTGTCTCGAAAAACCAAAAATCAAAACAAAACAAAACAAACAAACAAACAAACAAAAACAGCAGCAGCCTTAGAGTTTTTTTGTTTGTTTGTTTTCTCGAGACAGGGTTTCTCTGTGTAGCCCAGGCTGTCTTCGAACTCAGAAATCCGCCTGCCTCTGCCTCCCAAGTGCTGGGATTACAGGCGTGAGCCACCACGCCCGGCTGCCTTAAGAGTTTTTAATCTTCCCTCTGAAATTTCACAAGCCAGGCCTCCATCTTCTGCACTGTTATCAACCTTATCTTCCAAGCTCCTACAGAACATCCTATGTAGCTCATAACATCCCAATGGCTCTTTTAGCAAAAAGTTTCAAAGTCCTTCCACAGTCCTCCCCAAAACACGGTCAGGTTGTCACAGGAATACTCCACTCCCAGTATCATTATCTTATTTACGGTTTCTATTCCTACACAAACATCACAACCAAGAAGCAAGTTGGGATGGAAAGGATGTATTCAGTTTACATTTCCACATTGCTGTTCATCACCAAAGGAGGTCAGGACTGGAACTCAAGCAGGTCAGGAAGCAGGAGCTGATGCAGAGGCCATGAAGGGATGTTACTTACTGGCTTGCTCAGCTTGCTTTTTTTTTTATAGACCCAAGACTTCCAACCCAGGGATGGCACCACCTACAATCCCCTCCCCCCTTGATCACTAATTGAGAAAATGCTGGATCTCATTGAGGCATTTCATCAAGGGAGTCTTCTTTCTCTGTGATAACTCCAGCCTGTGTCAAGTTGACAGAAAACCAGCCAGTGCAGGGTCCTATTCAATAGCATTAACTCTCAGCTGTTGCCTTCCTTAACCCTCTCTCCACACTGTTGCTTCCAGAAGCATAATTCTGTGAATGTTGTTCTTTCGTCCATCTTTAGGAACTAAGATATACACTTCAGAGTGCAATTGTATTTGTTATTCTTTGTTTAAAATATCACCACAGATGTAGTAACCTAAAACAACACATCTTTATTATCTCAAGGTGACCTTGCTAAGGCTTCAAACAAGGTGTCAGTTAGGGTTACCTCTCAGCTGAGTCTCCACTGGGAAGGAAACTATTTCCAGTGTCATGTGGTTGTTGGCAGTATTCAATTTCTTGTAGAGATCATTAAACCAAGGGTCTCAGTTTCTTTCTGTCTTAAAGGAAGCTGCCCTTAGTTCCCTGCCGCATGGCTGTCTCATAGCATGCCTGCTGGCTCAACACAGCTAGCAGGGAAGAATGTCTTTCAGCGAGACAGGTGAATGTAACCACATAAAAGCACTCCTGTACATTTTTTTCCCTCAGTTTCTTAGTCAAAAGCAAGACATAGATCCTGCCCCACACTCTGGGGTGTGGGATGTGAAGCTATGAAAAGGTATGAATACCACAGGGGAAAAATAACAGGCCATTTGAGTGTCTGTCTGCCTCCACTGTGTCTGCTGTACCCTGTGCAGTACATGGTGTACGGAGAGCAAAGTCCAGCGTCTCAATGGATGATGTTATGTCTGCAGTGCCAGTGTAAGCACGTTTTCTCTTCCTCCCTTCTGTTTCAGAGTTACTGGTTTATTCTTGAGACTGATCTACTCTGAGCCATCCTCATGGATGAACTTCAGGATGTTCAACTCACAGAGATCAAACCTCTTCTAAATGATAAGGTAAAGTCTGTTTTGTTTTAGCTCAAATATGTATAGATGGTTTTCTTGTGCTATTAACTTTTTATATATGAGAATACTAAGTAAAATACTTAGCTTGACATTTGTTGATGGGAATACTTTTTTTTTTTTAGATTTATTTGTTTGTTTAATGTGAATACACTGATGCTGTCTTCAGACCCACCAGAAGAGGGTGTCAGATCCCATTACAGATGGTTGTGAGCCACCATGTGGTTGCTGGGATTTGAACTCAGGACCTCTGGAAGAGCAGTCGGTGCTCTTACCCACTGAGCCATCTCTCCAGCCCGATGGGAATACTTTTAAAAACTCATTTTCTAACCTACTCTTTGATGTCTCCCCCTACCCTTTCTTTTCCATAGGCTAATTCATCATATTTTGAAGTTTTTCTATCTTATAGAAAGGAAAAAAATAATACGACTAACTTAAATAGAAGGTGTGAAGGGGTATTTGATTTAGGATTCAAATGCTTGACTTTTAATTTCTATAACGAAATTTTAACACGTATGGCTAGTTATGTATATAGGCTCCAGTGCTGTCTCAAAAGTTTGCTGAGTCTACAATGTGACCATTTTCATCGGAGAATGAAATTTTTTGGTGGTAAGGTGGTAACCTTTGAGACAAGGTTTTTCTGTTTAGCCCTGGCTGTCCTATAACTCATTTTGTAGACTGGACTTAGACTCAGGAAATCCATCTGTTTCTGCCTCTCTAGAGCTGGGATTTAAAGGTGTGCACTACCACATCCAGCAGAGAATACCTCATTTTCTGTCTTGTTGTTAGAGAATTTCATGATGAATGGCATACTTGAAAGCCACCAGAACTTAGCAGATCTTTCTTGTCCCTTCCTGTTCAGTGTACACACCAGAAACTTTGCCACACTGCTCTTTTGGCTTACTGTCCTGATGCTCTGTTAAATACTTTAGAGCTGGTGTGAGTCTACAGTGTCCTCAGAGGAAAGAATGCAGAGGGTGTGGCTAGACGGGTGGGAGAGAAGAGATGAGCAGACCAAAAGATGATAATGCTAATTTCTTTCTCTCTCCAAAGCAAGGCCCTTTATAACATCTTACTCTGCTGATATATATAAAAAATAACCCAGCTGACCTCGAACTCATAAATTCACCTGCCTCTGCCTCCCAGGTGCTGGGATTACAGGCGTATGCCACTGCTGCCGACCTGACTTACATTTTTACTGAGTTATGTTGTATCCTGACAGCCCCATACTCCTCCCTGTGGTCTTTTCTGTCACTCCTTCCTTTGACTTTCCCAAGACTTTATGTTCTCTCCTGTGGCAGTCTGGACTTTTTAAACACCTTCTTGACTTCTGCTGACTGCCCCCACAATGTTTCCAGAAATCTCTATCCAGTAAATACCATTTTTCTGTGTATATAAAGGTACCTAAAAGGATGTGCCATGAAGAAGAGGAAGATACTAAAATCTATAGTCATAAAGCTCCGGTCTAGCCACAGAAATGAATATTCTCAGAGCAGGAGAAAGCAGACAGTTTAGCTTCAGGAAGGAAGTAACCTGTCTACAGTCTTGTTAATCATCAGAATCAAGTAAGGGGGTTCAGATCCCATTCCAGAGCAGTCTAAGGGGTGGAGACTGTGCTCTGCATGATTCAGGTGTGACTTCTGGTTGGAACTGCCTGTGGAGATGTAAGAATCCCTGATGCCAAGTCATCCCTCCTTACTGATACCTTACTGGACTGGTTTGGGATATAGTGTAGTTGTTTTGTTTGTACTGAGGATTAAACCAAGGAATCATGGTTGTCAAGTGCTCAGCCTCTAAGCTACTTACAAATAAGGGCATTGCTATAATATTGCTTGAATGTTATAGAGTGAATTCTGTCTCCCCCAATTTTACACACTGAAACTTTAGCCCCCACTCCATGTGACTTTTGGAGAAGAAGCCGTGTGATGGTCAATTTTTTTTTTTTTTTTTTTTTTTTTTTTTTTTTTTTTGGTTTTTCGAGACAGGGTTTCTCTGTGTAGCCTGGGCTGTCCTGGAACTCACTCTGTAGACCAGGCTGGCCTCGAACTCAGAAATCCGCCTGCCTCTGCCTCCCAGAGTGCTGGGATTACAGGTGTGTGCCACCACCACCCGGCACATGCATTTTCTCTTAATGTTCAGATTTCTCTTTAAAGTACAATAATCTTTACTTAACAGATGACAATATCTGATTGATAGGCCAGCTCGCCCAGTCAGTACATGGAAGAGCTGGGACTGAAACCCAAGTCTTTCCTATTCTGAAATATTCTGCCTGCCTCTGTGACCATGTAGACTTTGCCAGTGTGACTTTTCTTGTCTCTTTAAGGAGCAACCTAGATACGTATATGATTTTACCCCATCTTTCACTTCATACTTTGCTCTTAGCATAAATATTGCTAAACCCTTCCAGGCTTCAGGGAGCTAAAGGGAATGTGGACAGACCCTGTTACAGGAAAATGTGTCCTGGAGTGACCGTAAGGAAGCATTTTCCATATATTTTAAGAGAAGCTTATGTTAACTTGTCTTATAACTTGTTGGTATTCTTCCCATTTTTATTTTAGTATGACTATAATTTTGTCTATAGCTCAGAATTGTCAAGAAGTGGGTGAATTTGCCATGTTTATTTTGGCTCCAGTAAATGAAAAGTCACCACCAAAACAGAATATATAGATACATGAGAGGTTTTTTCCCCTCAAATAACATTATAAATGTGGTAGTACTGAACTGTAATACCAGTGCTTAGAAAGCTGATACGAGCAGACCAAGTCCTAGAGTACATAGCAAGACTCCGTCTTAAAAGAGAAAAGCCAGGCCTACCCCTGAGATCCAAGCACTCAGAGGGCAGAAGCAAGAAGGCTGCCAAGAGTCTGAGGCTAGCCTGTGCTGCATAGTGAGTTCCAGGCTAGCCAGAGCTGCATAATAAGACTCTGTCTCAGAAAAGTATTTAGCCATTTTCAAAGTATTTTTAGAAATATTATATTATTCTCCAACTGGGCACAGTGGTGCACACCTTTAATCCTGGCACACAGAAGGCAGAGGCAGGTGGATCTCTGAGTCCAAGGCTAGACTGGTCTACAGAGCTAGTTCCAGGACTATGTAGAGAGACCCCCATCTCAACAAAAAATAAAACAAAACAAAACAATAAAACAACCAAATATTATATTATTCTTCTAACCTCTTGTCAAACACTCAGCTGCTTTACAGATGAGGCTTATATTTGGTCCAAAGTCAGTGTCTATTAAAGTGTTAGAACCCAGACTAGCACCTTTAACTTTTATAAACAGATTTATTTATTTATGTGCATCAGTATTTTGTCTGCATGCACATCTGTGTAAGGATGTCATATTCTCAGGAACTAGAGTTACAGACAGTTGTGACCTGCCATGTGAATGCTGGGAATTGAACTCTAGTCCTCTGGAAGAGCAGCCATTGCGCTCTTAAACATCTAAGCTACCTGTCCAGCCCATACCTTTTTTTTGGGGGGGGGCGTTGGCTTTTGGTTTTTTTTGAGACAGGGATTCTCTGTGTAGCCCTGGCTGTCCTGGAACTCACTCTATAGACCAGGCTGGCCTTGAACTCAGAAATCTGCCTGCCTCTGCCTCTGCCTCCCAAGTGCTGGGATTACAGGCGTTCGTGCGCCGCCCCAGGCCAGCCCGTGTAACTTTGGCCTTGATCTAAGGGTTTGGTGCTCTTCTCACCATCTGCTTGTCAGCTGTCCAGCCACCTCGCCCAGCAGGTGTCATGCCAAGCAGGATAGCCCACCATGCTTCTCTTTCCCCGTCTTTTAGTCTGTCTACTATGGCTTTAGATCCTACAGAGTCTAGTAAAAGCCAAAAGCCAGATTTAAAAAAAAAAAAACACAGGAAAAATTGAAGATATATCAGAAAGGGGAATAAATACCCAAGGGGATAGACAGAATAAGCTATTTGCTTTGTGTTGGCTATAATAATAAATTTTGAAATAGCCTATACTGTAGTTTAAGGTTTGTTTTTCTACTAAAGACTAGGCATATAAGCAAAGGGGAGGGGTGTGTGTATAAGAATTGTAAGAGGGAGAACTCTGGGATCAACTTAAAAATAATTTTAATTGATATGACTGTTTTGTTCGCATGTATGTCTATATGACATACATATGAGGACTTGTGTACCTCATGTCCACAGAGACCAGGAGATGGCATTGGGTCCTCCCTGAACCATAGTTAGAGATGCTTGTGAGCTGTCAGGTGGGGGTTAGGAATTTAACCTGGGACTTCTGGAAGAGCAGCACCAACCACTATTAACCACTGAGCCATCTCTCCAGCCTCTGGGAGCAACATACTTGTAAGCCCCAGGAGAATAGAAACAGAAGAGTTTGTCAGTGTTACTATTTGAAAAGGTGTGTGCAAGGTGGGCACTGGGGCAGAAGGACATGGGATATCTCAGCCTTTAACCGCTCATGTTGAGTAAGCCTGCCGACCTGAGTGTGATCCAAACCCAAGTAAAGGTGGGAGAAGAGAACCTAGTACACTCTGTCCTCTGACCTCCACAAGCGTGCAGCGCCACACATATCCCTCCTCTTCCAATCATACGCATGCATGCAATAATAACATTTAAAAATCTAATATGCCAGGCGGCGGTGGTGGCGCACGCCTTTAATCCTAGCACTTGGGAGGCAGAGGCAGAGGCAGGCGGACTTCTGAGTTCGAGGCCAGCCTGGTCTACAGAGTGAGTTCCAGGACAGCCAGGGCTACACGGAGAAACCCTGTCTCAAAAAAAAAAAAAAAAAAAAAAAAAAAAAATATATATATATATATATATATATATATATATATATATATACATACACATAAAATAAAGGTTTCAGGAGGATCTGGCCTACCTGGTGGGTTACTGGTTAAAGGCTGGGTAGATAGAGTGTCAGGACGGGGCTGGAAAAGAAGGCGCAGTGAGTACCTAAGTCCCTAGCATTCCCAGGTGAGTCCGCAATGTTTACTTTCTGTGATCCAGACTCCATGTGGGTGGTGTTGCTTTCTTGGAATCCAAGATTATGGAAAAGTTCCAAGAAAAAATGAGGACATGAATCCTGTCTCAGGGAAATGATAAGAGACAGAGTAAAGTTAATTGGAGGAGGGTTAGGGATGACCCTGATGCTGTAACTCTTGGCCTTGGCCAGCCAGAACTTGATTACCCTGTAGTAAGTTTCTGGGAATGAGGAGATAGAGTATGCTTTGAAGGAAAACAAAACAAAACAAAACAAAAACAAAAAACAAAACAAACAACTAACTATGGCTAAAAGAAAGAAGAAAAGCGTGGGGGCATAGCTTGATGGTAGACCCTTCATCTCGTGAGCATGAGCCCCGGGGCTCATTCTCCAGCACTTCCCCACCTGGTGTCTACAGTTAAACATACATTTGTTGCCGGGGCGGTGGCGCACGCCTGTAATCCCAGCACTTGGGAGGCAGAGGCAGGCGGATTTCTGAGTTCAAGGCCAGCCTGGTCTACAGAGTGAGTTCCAGGACAGCCAGGACTACACAGACAAACCCTGTCTTGAAAAACAAAAAAGAAAACGAAAAACAAAAAAGAAAAAGAAAACAAAACATACATTTGTTGACACTTTCATCAGACACTATTCTGGGGTGCTATTCTGTTATGAACTAGAGGGTGGGTATATCTTAGTGTTTCAAGAACAATCGTCACAACTGTTGTCAGAAATGACCAAAGTGACACTGGGCAGGGAGTGTGTTCATGCAACGATTAATGCCACCACAACAGACTGAGTGGTTGACAGCCAGTTTCAAGAAACAGAAGATGGTAAGGAGAGACCAATAGTTACAGCCTATCGGAAAGACTGAGGAATTTTAAAAATTTATCTATTTTTATTTTATTTACAATAGTGTTTTGTCTACATAAGTGAGTCAGATCCTCTGGAACAGGAGTTACAGACAGTTGTGAGCTGCCACGTGGGTGCTGGGAATTGAACCCAGGTCCTTTTGAAGAGTATTTAGTGCTTTTAATTGCTAAGCCGTCTCTCCAGCCCAAGGATTTTTTAATGCAGGAGTCTGTGATCTATAACATTAGCCTAATAGTGTAGATGTCAGCTTCAAAGTTGAAATTGTATTTTTTATCAGTCTACAGGTAATTACTTGATTATAGACAACAATCTTAGCATTTATTAGGATTTATTTAGGATTTATTAGGGAGCTTGTTAGTTTTGAAAATAATAATTGATGTAGAACTTAAGGCATATGTAGAATTTTCATTCATATCTTGAATTATCAGCTTGAACATATTTCTTCTGAGAGAATGGTTTGCTGAGGAAGCTAAAGCAGAGGAATCATAGATTTGAGGCCAGCATAGGCTGTGGAGCAGCGTGTGATGTCAGAGCTTTAAAACAACACTGGTTACTAATTTATGCTAATTGTCTGACTCAGTTCTTAAAGACAAATAGGGCACTTCCTGAGCTTGGTCAAGCCATTGCCTTGCTCACTCTCCCATTTTCATTTTACCTTCTGT
Organism: Apodemus agrarius; assembly: GCA_964023405.1. Classification (NCBI taxonomy): domain Eukaryota; kingdom Metazoa; phylum Chordata; class Mammalia; order Rodentia; family Muridae; genus Apodemus; species Apodemus agrarius. Next base: position 22,653,209 of record OZ030008.1, read on the forward strand.
TGGGAAGAAATTTTTTTTTTTAAAGAGAGATACCATGTTTTTCTCTTCTCTGGAAGGCTCCTTAGTTTTTTGGGTTTTTTTGTTTTTGTTTTTTGTTTGTTTGTTTGTTTGTTTTGGTTTTTCGAGACGGGGTTTCTCTGTGTAGCCCTGGCTGTCCTGGAACTCACTTTGTAGACCAGTCTGGCCTCGAACTCAGAAATTCGCCTGCCTCTGCCTCCCAAGTGCTGGGATTAAAGGCATGTGCCACCACACCTGGCCGGCTCCTTAGTTTTATTCTTTGCCCCAGTGCTAAGAATGGAACTTAGGGTTTTTGGCGCTTGGTGTCCCAGAGCTACATCTCCAGCCGTGCTCCCCTGTAGAAGAGCTTTATCTTGGGAAAGAATCTTGCTAAATTGCATAGGCTGGCATGGAGTGTGTAGCTGTCCTGCCTCAGTGACTCACATAAGGTTGGATTGCAGGTGTACCACCACACTCAGCACTCAATTTTCTGTGTCGTTTTTTCCATCAATTTACTTTTTTTTGTTTTGTTTTTTTGGATTTGGTTTTTTTTTTTTTTTTGAGACAGGGTTTCTCTGTATAGCCCTGGCTGTCCTGGAACTCACTCTGTAGACCAGGCTGGCCTCGAACTCAGAAATCCGCCTGCCTTTGCCTCCCAGAGTGCTGAGGTTACAGGCGTGCACCACCACCGCCCGGCCATCAATTTACTTTTAAAACTTTTATTGTTATAACAGCTTGCTACCCCCACTTTAGTTGTTTCCCTCTTCGTGTCTTCATGTCTGCCTCAAATCCTGTATCTCTTCTGAGGCATTCATAACTTCTTCAAGATGACAGTTTTACACCAGTTGAGTGTCAGGACCAAGAATAGCTGGTGAGTCACACATAGACCACCCTCCCTGCTGGAACCTCACATAGCTGGCAGATTCCCCAGGCCCTTTCTGGGGTTGCTTTTGAGGTCTTATTATCTCATCTTTCTTCACAGTCTGCCACTGCCTTCTGCCTCTCAGAAGAACCACTTAGACTGTGTGTGTGTGTGTGTGTGTGTGTGTGTGTGTGTGTACATGCTTGGTTCCTGCAGAAGCAGGTGTCAGATCTCCTGGACCTGGAGTTATAAATGGCAGTGAGCCACCATGTGGATGCTGAAATCCAAACTCAGGCCTTCTGGAAGAGCAGCCAGTGCTTTTAAGTGCTGAGTCAGTTCTGCCTACCTACCTTTTACATTTCTTGATTGTATTGTGAGAATACATCTCTTTTCTCTAATAATTATTGTTTTTCTCTTCCAATTTTTTTTTTTGAGACAGGGTTTCTCTGTGTGGCCTTGGCTGTCCTGGAACTCACTCTGTAGACCAGGCTGGCCTCAAACTCAGAAATCCGTCTGCCTCTGCCTCCCAAGTGCTGGGATTACAGGCGTGTGCCACCACCACCCGGCTCTCTTCCAATTTTTTATTTATTTGTATTTTATACATCATTCTTTGACCAGTTCTTAGTTACGTTTTTCTTACTCAATTAAAGGAATTGCTTGCTTTGAAGTTATCTTTTTCTTTTTCTTTCTTTCTTTCTTTCTTTCTTTCTTTTTTTTTTTTTTTTTTTTTTTTTTTTGGTTTTCCAAGACAGGGTTTCTCTGTGTAGTCCTGGCTGTCCTGGAACACACTCTGTAGACCAGGCTGGCCTTGAACTCAGAAATCCACCTGCCTCTGCCTCCCAAGTGCTGGGATTACAGGCGTGCGCCACCACGCCCAGCAGAAGTTATCCTTTTCTTTGTTCATTGTTTATTTATTTATTTATTTATTTTTTGTGTGGTATCGAAGTTAGAACACAGAGCTTTGAATATGCTATGTAAACATCTTCATATTGAGCCACATGTAAAACACATATGAAGCTCAGAGCACTGCACAGAAATGCTCCTCACCTCTTTCTCATACACATGTACACAAACATCAAATAAAAGAAAAAATGATTATTAGAACCCTTTTTCCCTGAGAGTCTAATAATTTGGTTAAGATTTTTGCTAGCTCCTCAACAGAAAAGGTAGCTGGCATTTCTGGAAGTAATTACCTGTTTCTCCTTTTGGCATTTCTTTTGTGCTCATCTCAGAGGCTCACACCTCACACAAAGCCGTGTGGGTGCTAGCACGTGATCATATGTGTACCAGTGACAGCTGCTCCTGAAAAGCCCAATCAGGCTAGAACGACTTTCCAAATAGTCCCTAAAGGAACCTGCAGGAGCACTGATAGGGCCTATCTTTTTTTTTTTTTTTTTTTTTTGGTTTTTCGAGACAGGGTTTCTCTGTGTATATTCCTGGCTGTCCTGGAACTCACTCTGTAGACCAGGCTGGCCTCGAACTCAGAAATCCGCCTGCCTCTGCCTCCCAAGTGCTGGGATTACAGGTGTGCACCACCACGCCCTATCTTAAGTGTGCTTTTTTGTACAAATCCTTTTTGTGGTAAATGACCAAAGGGAAACCCATGCTTATTGTAGAAGAACATTGAGGGAATTGTGGTCTCATAATTCCTATGCAGAGACACATGGTAGGTAACGTTTGGTATTTCCCTTCTGATCTTGGTTATGTTTTCTTGAGACAAGGCTTCACGCTCTAGCCAGGCCAGGCTGGAACTCACTATGCCTCAGGCTGGCCTCGAGCTGCCAGCCAGCCTACCTCAGCTAAAAACTAGGATTATAGGCACGGGCCTGGCTTAAGTTTTTAAAATTGGCTTGTTTATTGTATAAGTCAAAGAACTTCCCTACTGGTCATTTATATCTTACTGAAACCATCCACTTTAGTCTATGTCAGGACTCTTCCTTTGGTCTTTCATAGTCTTACTAGAAATTAAGTACAATGGCCTTTCTGAAGAAGTTCTTTTTTTTTTTTTTTTTTAAAGATTTATTTATTTATTATATGTAAGTACACTGTAGCTGTCTTCAGACACTCCAGAAGAAGACATCAGATCTTTTATATCAGATGGTTGTGAGCCACTATGTGGTTGCTGGGATTTGAACTCAGGACCTTCGGAAGAACAGTCAGTGCTCTTAACCGCTGAGCCGTCTCTCCAGCCCTCTGAAGAAGTTCTTAACTGTGTCCTTTGGGACTGATTGGTAGGAGCCATTCAACACCAACACTGTGATGCTTTTTAGCTTATAGCAGCCTTCCCTGGTGTGTGCTATCCTCTCTCTCTCTCTCTCTCTCTCTCTCTCTCTCTCTCTCTCTCTGTGTGTGTGTGTGTGTGTGTGTGTGTGTGTGTGTGTTTATCAGAGCTGTCTTCACATGCTGTAACTCTCTATAAGACTTTACAATTATTTATTCTGCTCTGAGTCAAGAATGATGCTCAGACCAGCCTTCTCTGCCCTTTTTATCATTGCTAGCATCTGCAGTTTCCCAATGTTTGACCTATTGTGGGTACTGTGTACATTGTAGAAAGCCCAAGGCTGCTTATCTAGAACTTTATTCTTCCAGCAGGTCATCAATGTCATATACAAGTTTCTGTAATAATTTTAAACCTAATAGCAAGATGTACTGCATACGTCTATAATCTCAGCACTCAGGAGCCAAGAGGATTGTGAGTTCAAGGCTACATAGTAAAAACCTCTCTCACAAAACAAATTTAAAAGCAATGTAAGACGATTACACACATACATGCACAACTTGGCTTGCTCATGGTACCGACACGACTTTACTGTATTGGAGACCACTGCTCCAGATTACCCCAGCTGCTTTCCAGCCCCTCTCCTGAACAGGGCGTATGTTCATTGACGTGTATTCATAGGGCTCTGTGCCAACCTCTGTTTTGTCTCGACAGCTGGGTAAGTGGTGGGTCAGGAAGAATGGTTTTTTTTTTTCTTTGTTTAATGTTGGGAATTGAACCCAGGGCCTTGAACATCCTAAGGCCTGTGCTGCACTGCAGAGCTGTGCCTCTGGCTCACGGAAGAACTATTTCCAAGACCAGCTTGAACAATCAGATATCTAGAGGGGCAGTGTTGAAGCTCTAACTTCCTCTTCTGGAAGCTGTTGGGAAGATGAATATGCACGCCATTATATAATGGTCTAAATAATAAGAGCTTTTCAGGTGGCTTGTACGGCATGAAAAATCAAGTCAGAAGGGGTTTTTCTCTTTTCTCCCCCAAATGCATCACCTGTTCCCCTTTCTGTACTCTTATACTGCGCTCTTTCAACCCCTAAGTTTTAAAGGATCTTAAACACTGCAGAGATGGCTCTGAATCATTCCATTAATTCCCTCAAGAATTACTATCATAGAATCCCCATTTAGAAGCTTGGTGAATTTTGTTTGGAGCTTTTAGATATGGTGTACTTCTTAAATGATGCAGTGACTTTCCTTCCCTTTTCTTTGTTTTGGGTTTTTTTTTTTCTTTCTTTCTTTCTTTTTTTTTTTTTTTTTTTGTTTTTTGTTTTTTGTTTTTGGTTTTTGGTTTTTGGTTTTTGGTTTTTGGTTTTTGGTTTTTCGAGACAAGGTTTCTCTGTATAGTCCTGGCTGTCCTGGAACTCACTCTGTAGACCAGGCTGGCCCTGAACTCAGAAATCTGCCTGCCTCTGCCTTCCAAGTGCTGGGATTAAAGGCGTGCAACACCACCACCCGGCTTTCCTTCCCTTTTCTTACTTTCTATTTTGTAGGATATAATTAACATGTCAGCCTATTAAGAATTCTGTTTGGTTCTTCTTTCCTTCAAAAACATGGTTTTTAGAAAAAAAATGCCATTGATTTTCTTATTTATGTCTATCTGTGTGAGCCTGTCTATATATGTGCAAATGACCACAGAGGCCAGAAGGCATTAGATGCCTTGGAACTGGACTTGCAGGTAGCTGTAAGCCACCTAACCTGACCCTCTGCAAGGCAGCACGTCTTTTAACTGTTCAAGCATCTCTCCAGCCCACAACATCGCTTTTCCTTTTTCTTTTTAAAAAAGAGATTTGTTATTTTTATTTACATATATGTGTGTGTGTGTATGTGTGGGGTGCTTGCAGGAGCCAGCGGTTTTGGATTCCCTGGAACAGGAGTTACAAGTAGTTGTGAGCTGCCCCACCTGAGTGCCAAAACTGAACTCATGTCCTCAGCAAGAGCAGTGTGCACTCTTTTGTTTTCAAGACCGGGTTTCTCTGTGTAGCCCTTGCTGTCCTGGAACTCGCTCGGTAGACCAGGCTGGCCTCAAACACAGAGATCTGCCTTCCTTTGCCTGGAGTGCTGGGATTAAAGATATGCCTGGCAAAAAAAAAAAAAAAAAAAAAGATATGCCCAGCACAGTGCTCACTCTTACCTGGCGAGCCATCCCCCCATCATTGCTTTTCTTAAGAAATCTAACAAAATTTAGATTTGAAGTTTTCTTTTCCTGGCTTTGTCTTCTTATTGTTTCTTTAATTTCTAGATCTGGCAACCATTTTTCTGTCTTCCATCCCCCCTCATGGTGGCCTCCAATATCTTCCCTTCCAGGTTTCTGCTTCTCCTGTGTGTTGAGGGTGAGCTTTGGAGCATGGTTCATGTTTCACTGTCTGCCTACACGTTACTGCTTTTTTTCCATAGAAGGCATGACACAAGGAGATTTGCTGGGTAACGAGACTTTGTCTTATGTTAATCTCACCTCTGAAAATATAGCCTGCAGTAGCATATCAAACACCTCCCCTCCAAACCTTTCAATGAGAACCATTTTAGTTTGTGACAACCAGGAGGCTACACGTGCACTGCTTTCGCTGGGAACTAAATTTACTGCACTTTTGGGGAAACTGACTCTGTTTTCTGCCTTCTATTGACAGAATGGCACACGAAACTTCCAGGACTTTGACTGTCAGGTAAGGACTGTACAAGCACCAAAGAAGCTCTGTACAGGATCCCTACTGTGCCTCCCTCCCTGCGCTGGTGGTCTTAGAGAAGTGGATTCTTGTGTTGCTGTTGTTTGTATTTTGTTTTGTTTTGTTCAAGCAGGGACTATAGACCAGGCTGACCTTGAACTCTTAACAATGCCTTCTGCTTCAGACTGAGTTCTAGGTTTACCGGCATGAGCCACCATCCTAGCGAGAAGTCCATTCGTCATAGCTGATTGTGAGAACTCACTAGTGTTCTTTTAGTCATTGGATCAAACTCACTTAAAACAATTTGCTATCTATTCAAAAAGTGTCTTCCAGGACCCTGTCTAACAACTTTAGGTTACTTAGTTGAGCTGTGTCTTTGTGATTGAGGTCTCTGTTCCTTGGATGATATCAGAGACCTCATTTGTCACAAGTGGTAAATGGAAGGTTGTCACTAGACTCAGATAAAAACAAATGGTGGGCAGTTTATAGAAGAGACATCTTAATAGCAAAATTGTTTCCTAAACCAAAGATCAAATTATTATTAATACAAAATGAAGATTTTCCTTGGCTTTAAGTTTTTATGGAAATGCAAATTTTATCCTGGCTCAGTATTTTCCCACATGGTACTGTTCTTCATAATCTACAATTGCCAATTAGAAAAATCAGTAAAATGAGCCAGCCATTCTCTACCACCTACTTTATCTTTTAACTAGCGCTGAAAGAAATCTAAGAAAGGAACACACAGATAGATATACAGGGAACCTTACAAGCCCACACAGTCTGACTCTCGCTCTGGGACTGGAGCCATAACTACCACATGAAGTAGACGTAGAGGGTCCTGGCAGGAAAGGGTGCTCTTCAGACCGTGCTCTGGTTCCAGTGTTCAGCCATTTCGAATATCCATCAGGAAAGAATTGCTTCCAGTATACACTTCATGTTAAGTACAGTCTTTAAGGCATTAGCATCAAAGGCAAAAACCAGTCTATTCAATCTTTGTATAGAGAAATTAAAAAAAACAAAAACAAAACTTTTGTATTGGCTAACCAGTTCTATCACAATTATTAGTCCCCTATAATAGAGTATCTATTAGATAAGATCTTTGAAATCTATGTTTTAGAGAAGCAAAGCAATATTATAGGTTTTCAAGTTCTTAATATCTGAGCGAGGACATTGAATGACTGGGACGGAAAAACCGACTCCTCCTCCTTGCTTTAATCAGAAAGCAAGAGGTTAGTAAATTTAAACCATCTATGTTTTCTGCTTTACTGTGTGAGTGTGTGTGTGTGTGTGTGTGTGTGTGTGTGTGTGTCCAGGCCCTTGCTTGTGCTAGGCAAGTATTCTTTTTTCATATCTAAGTATAAGTATAGATTTAAGGGAAATTAAATTTAATATTAAGGCTTAAAATTAGTCTAGCAAGGGCCAGTAAAATGGCTCAGTGGATAAAGTGACTTACAATGTAAGCCTTATAACCTGAGCTCAGTCCCTGGAACCTGCATAAGGTACAGGGAAAGACCAACCCATAAATCTGTCCGCTGACCTTCACATGTATGCCGTGGTGTACACACACAGATGCAAGGCATGCACAATACTGTTCTAGCAAGGGACCAATGGAATGTTTTAGTGGGTAAAGGCTTACTGCATAAGTCTGATAATCTAAGTTCAATCTCAAGAACCCTCTTTTTTAAAAAAAAAAAAAAAAGCCACATGCAGGGGCTTGAGAGATGGCTCAGCAGTTCAATTCCCAACAACTATATGGTAGTTCACAATCATCTGTAATGGGATCTGATGCCCTCTTCTGATACATCTAAAGACAACTATACTACTCATATAAATTAAATTAAAACAAAACAACAACAACAAAAAAAAAAAACTACAAGCAGTCAGCAAGATGGCTTAGCAGATAAAGGTGCTTGCTGCCAAAGCTGATACCCTGAGTTTGATTCCCAGAACTCACAGGATAGCAGGAGAGACCAAATTCTCACAGGTTGTCTTGTGGCTTCTATGGCATGTCCATCCCACTCCAGTAAATAAATAAATGTAATAAAGATTTTAGAAAGAAAGTCTAGATGCAATGGTATGTGTCTACAATCCCATAACTCCTACAGTGAGATAGCGGGCAGAGACAGGAGACTCTCCTAGAAGCCCACAGTCTAGTTACCAAGAGTCTACAGTATGGCAAAAACAAGAAACGCATGCTTCAGCAAGGTGGGAGGAGAGAATCAACTCCGTAGCATTTGTTCTTTGATTTCCACAAGGACACTGCATGCACACATCCCACAACAATAATAACAGTAACTACTGCTGCTATTGTCTCTGTTATTTTAAATTGGAGCTATGATGTAATACAGTGGTAGAGCTCTTGCCTGGTATGTATGAGCCTGGGTTCAATTCCCAGCCCTAAAAGTCAACAACAAAAGACTATATTCCTGCTTCTCTTTTTATGATGAAGTCCTGTCCTATTATGCTAAAGTGTGCTTGTCTTTGGAACCTTCATATGACATACTTTCATTTGGAATGTATCAGATTAAACCTTATTTTCACCAATGTGGATATACAGTGGTTTTGATTTCTTTCCTTCCAGTACTGCTAAAAATAATTCATCTTGCATTTAAAAAAAATAAAAATAAAAAGAGCCTATCCAAAAATGTCAATACTTTGAGTGAAGCTTCATTATCTTCTGGCATTGTGAGATACAACTCTAGTTTAGGTTGGATAGAAATAGAATGATAGAAGGTGCTTGTGACTGTCACATGTTTGTTGCTAGTTTTAGATATGTGGGTTCTATGTGTCAAAAGAAAAACTGATTAGGGATGTAGCTTAGTGGTAGAGTGTTTGCCTAGCGTGTATAAGACCCCAGGTTCAATACTCAGTCTTGAGCACTCAATAAATATTAGCAGATAGCAAGATGCTCTTCTCTGTAGAAGAAGCTGATAACGAATGGTGTAGAATAGTCCAGGCTTGGCCAAGGATTGAGTCATCTCATGTTGCCCAGGCTTGGCCAAGGATTGAATCGTCTCATGTTGCCCGTTTAATTGCAGTTGCTCTGTAGAGGGCCCATTGGAGGACCAGATATTATCACTGCAGCCCAAATCAGTATATATGATTGGTAAATTAATGGCTTCCTACCAAATGAGAACTAAGTTGATGGTGGTTGGGTGGGGGGAAAGGTTACCTTACAGAAAAAGCTAAAGTCAAAAAGCAAACAAAAATCACAAATTGCCATCTGCCTATACATACCCTCTGTAAGTAGAGGGTTTATTCCTCCAATAAACAATATCATGTCACATGCGTGATGGATGCCAACTTTCTGGACTCACAGCCCAGAGCCACAGTGGTAAGAAAAGATCCTTACTGTAACACGATGATAAGTAGGGCAGGGTCCTCAGTGGGAGAGAATGGTCCCACGCTACTCTTGCACACTCCTGAGCACGGTGTGGTAAGAGACTTCTGGGGCACTGGGCAAGGTTGGTTACATTCTTTCTCTGGTGGTCATTCATCTAAGGCTGTGGAAAGAAGATACTAGAGCTGGTTCTGAAGGAGAAAAAGACTTTTAGGGTGACATATTGCAAAAGAGATTCTTAGATGAAAACTGTGTCTGGTGGGAAGGCTGGAGGGTGTGGGTGGCTGCAGAGCAAACACTGGCTGCCTGGGAGTGCTGTGTGAGCTCTGGGGGGGGTGGGGGGTGAGGGGCAAGAGGGGAGAGGTAAGGCCGCAGTCGGGGAAGGTCACGAGAACTTAAACAGAAAGCTTGATGGGGCAGAGGATAGGTAATTGGCAGGTTTTTTGTTGTTGTTGTTGTTTTGGTTTGGGGAAGTGGTTGTTTGCTTGTTTGTTTGTTTGTTTGTTTGAGAGAGACAGGGTTTCTCTGTGTAGCTCTGGCTGTCTTGGAACTCACTCTGTAGATGAGGCTGGCCTCAAACTCTCAGAAATCCACCTGCCTCTGCCTCTCCCAAGTACTAGGATTAAAGGAGTGAGCTAGCACTGCCCCAGCCAGTTAGGTAATTTGCTGTGAGATTACACAAGTGAGCTATATCCCTCTGAACACTAGTATTGAATGGAACATTATACCGAAAAGCCCTGTGTGTTGGGACTTAGAGTGTAGCTCAGAGAAAGTACAATTGCCTAGCAAGGACCTGAGTCACTCTCACACACACACACACACACACACACACACACACACACACAATTTTTTTACATAACATGAATACTCATACTAAAGCATGATAATAACACTATCATGTTTAATATGATAAACATAGAATAAAAACAATAACATTTCATATTAGCAAGAAAGTTGCTAAGAAATAGTGGCAGGCATTAAGTGGTCGTCATTTAACTGGTCTCAGAGATAAAGGGCCAGTGATACTGTGACAGCACGTTTAGCTGTCACATGAGAAAGTTGCTGATTATCCAAACTTGCACCCTCCCAGCTCAGACTGTTAACAGGCTCCCTGATCACGATGCCATCTTTGGTTGATGGGGAGGCAGTCAGGATAGAGACGTCAGTGACCTGTATGAGCTTAGGTTGTCTTATAAGCCTGGAGTGTAATGGGATGCGTTCCTAAAGTATACAACCTCAGCCAGGCGGTGGTGGCACACGCCTTTAATCCCAGCACTTGGGAGGCAGAGGCAGGCGGATTTCTGAGTTCGAGGCTAGCCTGGTCTACTGGTCTACAGAGTGAGTGTGAGTTCCAGGACAGCCAGGACTACACAGAGAAACCCTGTCTCAAAAAGCCAAAAAAAAAAAAAAAAAAAAAAAAAAAAGAAAAGAAAAAACAAAAAACAAAAACAAAAACAAAACAACCTCAAAGATAGACACCAGAGCCTGGAAAAGCTGCTTTGGGTTCTGCCCTCTGAGCACAGGCTGCCATTGTGGGTCGCATTCTAGAATGCTAGTGTGGCAGTCCCTAGAGAAAGAGCCCGTGAGACAGATGAGGGTTGGCTGGAGCAGGAAGGTAGCAGAATCAGAAAATCATCCCACAGCTGGTGTCTCTGTGGCTAGTCCCCTAATTTGCAATGGAGATGTATTCACAAATCCCCATGGAGGTTAGTACCTTCCTTCTTTCTCTTCATGCCTTTGCTCTCAGACCCGGTACATTCCTATTCTTTCCAAAGGAAGAGGAACTCTAAGAGAGTAAACAACACAAAGCAACAGATCAAAATATGACATCAAATTAAGACTCTTGGCCCTTTGATGCCCTGGTTGTTTGATGCTCTGGGGTTTGAAGGCACATTATAGGGAGGTAGGGGCTGAGCTCTCCCTCGAAAGGATGAGATTTTGTTAAGGGCCCAATTTTGACTCTGAATTTTATGCACATTGTGAATGATGACTAAGCAGTTATTTTGCTCTGCTCCCTACAGTCTTTAAAGGGTTTTTTAAAATTCAGTCCTTGACAGCTCCATTTTTTCTTTCATGTTTTTCGGGACAAGGTTTCTTTGTAAGTCCAGAGGCTGTTCTGGACTTCATTTGTAGATCAGTCTCACAGAGATGCACATGGCCCTGCATCCTGGGTCCTGGGATTACAGACATGCGCCACCATGCCTAGCAACAGCTCCATCTTTATCATTGTTCTGCCTCCCTTCTTCAGCCCATCCCCTTTACACACACTGCTATGGACTGCCTGGTACGGACTGGGCGATGTCCGTGTTGAGGCCACATTGCAATCGAGCGTTTTCTTGGGTTTCATGCAGTGGCTTATGTGAAGCACAAGTAGACTTTTTACTCAGATTTTATTAAAGGTTTGCATGAAACTGAAAGAAAGTTCTACTAATAGATATAGTGGCAAATTTAAGGGACCTTACTTTTGAATTGTGATGTCAATCAACTAAAGAAGCCTTATTCCTCCCTCCCAGTATTCTTATTCAATCCTATATTTTTCTCAATAAACAGAATATGGATCCTCTTGAGTTCTGTTTCAGGATCCATTCCGTTCCTCAAGGAAACAAAATCCCAGGGTTGGCAGACATTGCTCCTCTTCAGCGCTGTCCTTGTTAAATCTCATAAACACGGACAGTTCGCGGTGCGCTGTGGAGTGTTAGTATGAATGATTTATTGCGCACACAGTCTTCTACATCCTGTTCTTTCTGGGCACTGTATTTTTAAGACTTTTTTGTAGTTTATGCTTATACTGCTAGTTTACTCTTTCGTTTCATTATATAAATAATTTATAATTCATGCATTAATTTACCTATTATATGGGGTCTAGGTTTAAAAAATAAACATGATTGATCATTTTGTGTATGTATAACCATGTTTAAGAATTTCTTTAGATAATACCTAAAAGGAGATATTGTGACCAGGGACACATAATGAAATATGTTTTTGAAACACACACACACACACACACACACACACACACACAAACCTTTGAAGATACAGTTGCTTGTAGGTAGGCCCTTCTTAATGTAGAAATTTCCAAACTCTTCTCCAGAGCAGTTGTTCCAGATTACATGTCTGCCAAGAGTATATGTGCATTCTTTTCTACATTCTTGTATCAAATTGCATTTTGTGAGATTCAGTTTGTACTTTGCCAATGGCTTTTTTTTGGGGGGGGGGGTTTCCGAGACAGGGTTTCTCTGTGTAGCCCTGGCTGTCCTGGAACTCACTCTGTAGACCAGGCTGGCCTTGAACTCAGAAATCTGCCTGCCTCTGCCTCCCAAGTGCTGGGATTACAGGCGTGCACCACCATGCTGGCTGCCAATGGCTTTCTTAATTTTTTAGGACAGTACTATGTTTTACATAAGCTGTTGTTATGTGTTAGTTGAGTTTTTATTCCACTGGTTAGCACTCTGTCAAAAATATAGTATTTCTAAGGCAGAAATCACATCTCTCTGGTTTGCTCTGTTAGCCTCAGAGAGCTCAAATCAGAATAGAATATAGTAAGGGTTCACTCAGTAGATATTTAGTAAATTAGTATTTGGTATGTATGTGTGCATCACACACAACCACACACACATGTAGATCCCCTTAGAGTCTAGCAAGTCTCTAAATGCCCATGTAATAATGGATTTATTTCTTTATATTCTTTTTATACAAACCCTACACTTCATTTCATAAATAGCTCACAATACATGAGTCTAGTCTACATTTCTCCTTCCTTTATTTAAGCCATTTAGTGGGCTTTGCTAGGCAAAATCAGTAACCAAGAATATTAAATAGAGAAGAATGCATACTGTGAATCAGTAAAGCTCTCTCTGCTCTGGCTTGGAGCCTAGGATTTGAGATATACCGATGTCCTATTAGGCAGAAATTGTTTTTTGCACATGAGGGAAACCAAAGTTATAATGAGGTTCACTATGAAGAAAATTATCCTGGAAACCCATTGCGTTTGTTGAGATTCCAACTGGCACAATCAAGCCTTTCTTATCCATGTGAAACTTTGAGACAGATGGAGACTTCAGCAGAAATCCACGAGACTAGATAATTTTCTTTTTTTAGAAATGTAAAAGTTGGAGAGGGCTAGAATAAATCTCCAACGCTACCAGCTGCTAACCTTTCTGGCTTTACTCAGTTCTCTGAGCTGAGCTCCGCTCTGACTGCTTCTCAGCTTAATTTTGCTTTGGTTCATGTTTCATGGGCTATGAGGAACAAACTGCCCAGCACCCTTAAACAGGAGCAGTCCAGAATGTCTCGGGACTTGAGAGCACACACACCAGGAGGTAGAGCAGTGGCAGGCCACCTAAAAGCTACCAGGGCTACTCCAGGCTCAGGAGAAGCACCAGGGCACAGATGCCATCTCTCAGTCTCAGACTCAATTCTTAGGGAGGGATGCTGATGCCACATGACCAGATGCCTTCCTGCCTCTAGGAAGCCAAGACCCAAAGTTTTTTGTTTTTTTTTTTGTTTTTGTTTTGTTTTGTTTTTGTTTTGTTTTGTTTTGTTTTGTTTTTTTCCGAGACAGGGGTTCTCTGTGTAGCCCTGGCTGGCCTGGAACTCACTCTGTAGACCAGGCTGGCCTCAAACTCAGAAATCCGCCTGCCTCTGCCTCCCAAGTGCTGGGATTAAAGGCGTGCGCCACCACCGCCCGGCCAAAGATTTTATTCTGACTGTATTCTATGAACTTGACAGCCAAGGATCACTTCTGTAAGGGACAGGTGGTATAAGACACACAAGAAAGGAGAAAGATTCTACGCCAATATACCTTTCAGTGTTACCAAAATTACTAAGATTTTTGAAGCCTCTGGCTTTTTTACCTGGGAACAGTTTCACATCTTCAGTTTTCCTATGTGTTCTTTCCCTAAATATTTCCTGGTTCTTTATTCAACTTGCTGATCTTTCCATACTAATTACAAATTTATTATCAACAAATCTTTGATTTCCTGGACTCCTAAAACTGAGTTTTGAGGACAAGGGGTCTTTTTCTGTGTATTTATTTATCTATTTTGTTAGTAGGATTAGAATGTCAAATAGTGTGTGTAGTATTGCATCTTTCTGGTAGGTTTACAGTTCATTAAGCCTGCCTGAGATTTTACATTGTCTTATTACAGGAACATGACATTGAAACACCCCATGGTATGGTCCACGTCACCATAAGAGGCTTACCAAAAGGAAACAGACCTGTAATCTTGACATACCATGACATTGGGCTCAACCGTATGTATTTGATTTACAGCTTTTTATCATAATGTGCAATCTTTATATATTAAGAAAACAGTATTTCATTTTTTTAAAAGAACTTTATTTTATGTGTATATGTACTTGTGCTACATGTATGTATGTGTACCATGTGTGTGCTTGATACCTGTGGATGTCTGAAAGGGGCATCAGATCACCTGGAACTGGTTATGAACCACCATGTGGGTGCTTATGAACTAAACCCTGGTCTTCAGTAAGAGCAGCAAATGCTCTTAACCAACAAGCCATTTCTCCAAACCCAAACAGTGGTATTTTTGTTTTGTTTGTTTGTTTTTCAAGACAGGGTTTCCCCATGTAGCCCTGGCTGTCCTGGAACTCACTCTGTAGACCAGGCTGGCCTCAAGCTAAGAAATTCACCTGCCTCTGCCTCCCAAGTGCTGGGATTACAGGCGTGCGCCACCACTGCCCAGCCAAACAATTAATAAGAGCAGAAAAAGTCTTCTTTCTTAACACCCCATCTTTATTGTTACATGAGGGGTTAATATTCTAAGGTAATATGTAGGGCAGTGTGCTTGGGGAATTTTGGGCGTGTGTTTTACCTTTCTATTTCGTCTGCTTAAGGATGAAAGGCAAATCTGTCGGCTACTGAGAAAGTGGAACCAAGTCCAGTTCCCTGGTTTTGCTGTGGTCCTGGGGAGAAAATGCAGGGCCACACTCGGGCGAGGGAGGCGCTCTGCCACTGAGCTCTACCGCCTCAGCCATGGTTTTGTTGCTGTTGTTTTGTTTTATTTATATGTTTGAGGGTAGATAATTTTGTTGTGAGAAACTCCACTGAATTGCTAACAGTTTTCTTTCTGCAGGCTATTACCAGATTCTATAAGTAGGTGCTTCATCATGGTATAGTTTTAGTATCCCTTATCATCTAAACTCAAACTCAACAATACTACAAAATCTGAAGCTGTTTTAGTGCTGCCGTGATGTTACAAGTAGAAATGCCCAGGCCTGGTTTCATGTAATAAGTCACATGCAATACAGGGGCACTAAAAATGTTGCATACAATAATCACAAGTCAATCTGTATTAAGTGTATGTGAGCTACAAATGAATTTCATACTCAAATCTTATTTCCACCTGAAGATTTCTCATTAGTTGTATGCAGATTTTCCAAAATAAAAATCTTTGAGACTTCTGTTAAAAAGCATTGCAGAAAAGGAACACTAAGCAGGTGGAGTTCGATTAGCCTCTAAGCCGGGAGAGTGTAGTGCCCGCATTTGGAATATCCTCCCTAGTGTAGGTTCTAACTGCAGTTACACAGACTCTGCAGACATGTCTCCTTCATGCTGCCCTGGCTTTCAGAGTGTTGGCAGCCCAGGGCTGAGCCTTAGCCCTGTGCTAAGAGGGTGAAAACCAAGGCAGCATCTCCTCCATGCCCACAGCAGCTCTGACAATAGAGAGCCCCATGTGGTGGGTGTTAGCAGCTGAGGCTAACCCGAGGGTCAGGCGAAGGTCAGTGTCCTTCCTCATCAGGTAGAGGTAGAGGGACAAGGTGCATAGAAGACAGCACTGTGGGGAGATTACTTTGTGCACCACCAGGAAACCCAGCAAATATCCACAAGATGCTTTCTGCTCTGAACCCATCTCATGGAATTGAGAACAGTGGCCTCCAGTCACTGAGGTGCCTCCTCTGGAGTCTTCCTTGGGCATCTTGAGGCCCAGGGCATGTGCAGTCCTCAGAGCGGACTGCTGAGGAGAAGGGACTGAGAGAAGACTGGTCAGCCTTGCAGGGCGAAGGGGGAGCAGGGACAGCTGGGGAACTGGGTCCACTGGCATCCTTATCTCATAGATAAATCCTGCTTCAACACGTTCTTCAACTTCGAGGATATGCAAGAGATCACCCAGCACTTTGCTGTCTGTCACGTGGACGCCCCGGGCCAACAAGAAGCAGCACCCTCCTTCCCTACAGGGTAAGTAAGGCCACAGGGAAGCCCTATGGGAGCCATTGCAGATGGTTGGGTGTAGGCATGAATTTTTTGCAACCTACTATTTTTTTTCACTGTTATTCAATTTTAATACACAAGTGTAGGTTCTTTAGTAAAAAAATATGTTAAGCAATCAACAAGGATTTTTAATCAATTACATTAAACAGAGACTTAAATTCTTTTTTTCCTTTTTTTTAATTATTTTCTATATTCTTTATTTACATTCCAAAGGCTTTCCTCTTTCCAGTTCCCCGCAACCTACTTTTAGTAAAGGTTCAACCTCTTCTCTGCTAGAAGGTAGTGGTAGTGGAAGAGAAAAGTTACACCAAATAAGACTCAGCATCTGCAGACAATTCTCTAGGCAGCCAGACCGCAGGCTCGAACCAGCAGCTGTAGTTCAATCCTGAAGACAACAAAAGGCTCCCCAACCTGCCTGAGGCAGGGCCACTGAAGCTGCCTCATGAGCTTGGCCACTATCTCTGGGGTCACCACTAGTGGAGCTCAACAACACTACTAAGACAAACCAATACAAGCCTGTCGTTAGCAAAGAATATGCTCAGTGCTTGTCTCCCATTCTGCGGGGTCATATTTATACTTCTTTATCATAGCTCCTTCCACATGTTGGCTATATATCAAAACATCCTTTAACCTGTGTGCCCCAGAAAAACATCATTTGACATGACTGACTCTCCAAACAATCCAGAAATTTCTACTTCAGGTGGGCTGTGAGGGGCTGTAGGCTGCACTTCCCTCCCACTAGATGGCGTCACACCCACGGGTAGTGTTGCTTGCCTATCTTTCTGCCCTTGGTCTCAGAAGCAGGTTTATCCATGACTCTTGGGTGTTTGCACATACCCAGGGAAGCCTCCTCATGGCCAGGACCTGTGTCTCTGTAGGCACAAGGCAGATTGTGCCTGGAGCACCCACTTCCCCCTCAGCTGTCTCCTGACAGTGACTTTTTGTCACTTTGTGTCTCTTCCTGAATCACCAAATACATAGGCTGAGCCCAGACTCCTTTGCCCTGCTCTGGGAGGCCTTCCCTTCTGAGTTCCCACCTAGGCATGGATTTTGGACACCTGGAGACCATTTGTTCTGAAGCCACGTTGATGGACAAGGGCACCACCTGACCGGCCTTGACACTCAACAGCATCCTAACCTTGCTCTGCCTGTCAGTCACAGGCTCCAATGAGAGCTTTTGGGGCGGAGGGAGCCCTGCCCCTCGTGCTGCATTTGCCCGTGACTTCTGTAGAATGAGCATCCAGACCAGGGAGTCTGCCCCTGCATAGCACCCGGGCTCTGCCAGACACTGAGGCTTTGTGCATGTTGGCTCCCTCGATGCAACAGGCCTACAGGAGTCTCCTCAGTGTGCTAGGAGGGAGGAGGGCCAGATCCAGCCCAAGAAGTCTCGTCACCCAGAATCCTAGGTGACTCCGCCCACACTGTTGTGTCTCAGATACAGTTGTCATTTGTCCAGGGGTCCGTCAAGATTGTTTTCTCACTTGTGCACAATGGTGTGAGGACACTCCAGTCCTTACAGATGGCCCTGGGGGTTGTGGAGCAGAGGCCAACGAACATGGAGACTAACACACACACACACACACACACACACACACACACACATGCACAGTCTCATTACTTTCCCACCTCTGGGTCAGCTCTGGGCTTGCCTGGCCATTTTAGAATCAGTTCATATTATAAATAAGTAGTTCATAAAATAAACATATTAGGCCTAAGTGAAATAAATGAGCATTTATTCTGAGGATCCTGAGTCTGTCTTACAATGATGCCTGGGCCCGGGAAAGCGGCCTAAGTATGACTGGCAGGCTGCAGGCTGCTTCTTGAGTTGACTTTTGTTGCTGGGCATTCCTGAGCCTGGAAGTGAATGGAAGGGTGTGGAAATAGCACATAGTGGGCCATTTAACCAGTTCCTTTCCTGTAGCTTCCTCTGGTACAAGGAGTGTGGCCCCTTTTATTTCTTCCTCGCTCAACAGTAATGGAGGATCATGGAGCACGCCACAGTTGCTTTTAGGCACCACATCACATCCTTTGAGCCTTTGGTAATAAATAAATGAAATAAAATAAATCTTGTGTTTCTCTAAGGCTCCTGGCTTGGTCAAGGTCTCCTAGTGCCTGGGAACTATGGTGCTTTCTAATCCAGGGGGGGGTCCTTCTGGGTTTCAGGTATCAGTACCCCACCATGGACGAGCTGGCTGACATGCTGCCTGCTGTTCTTACACACTTGAGGTGAGTAGATTTTGTAGTCCTCCCCTGCCTTGCCCCTCAGTGCTACAAATGAAAGCCAGGCTTTCACTCAGATAAACATACTCTTCCAGTGAGATCTGTTCCAGCTCTGCCACCTTCTTCTTTTGACTCTGTCTTCTTTATTGTCCCTAAATACAGTGGTGTGCAAAACAGCAGAGTCACTATGTTCATTGTACTGAGTTGGGAGACGGGTAGTTAACAATCACAATAGCGTGCTGCAAGCCAAGTGTGCCTGTGGTGTGTGTCTGCACCAGAGAGCACAGTCAGCTCTCTGAGATTTATCCTTGGCATTAAGCAACATCAGCATGAAGATGACTGACATGGAGATAGATAAAGAGCATTACCTGTCTGTTAGGACAGATAAATGAGGCTGGCTAGAGAATGTCTCTCCAAGACGGGCCAGGGCAGAAGGAAAGACCAATATACGATCAGTAGAAAGGCATGTTGTCAGATCTGATAAACACAGACCAGATTCCTCACGTCTGAAATATCAGATAAACGTTGGCAGTGACTTTGTTGGCATAAAGGAAAGACATGGAAGTATTTTAATCCTGAACTGAAACCCAAGTTAGACTTTTAAAATGATTACTGTAAGTGTTTAAAATGTAACTCAGTAAAACTACTTAACCTAAAAAGGATTATTCCTGCTCCAGTCATTTGTAGAGGAGTAAAAGCTAAACACATGGACACAAGTTAAAAGACTATAGTCATTCAGGAAAAAAGATGAGGATAGCTTGACACCTGATCCTGTTAAGAGATGGGTTAAAATACATTTTAAGGGCTGAAGACGGGGCTCAGCAGTGAGGCGCTGCCCCTACAGAGAGCCTGAGTGTGGTCCAGCATCTGCTGACATGGCCTGGAGCGCCAGCCCAGGGCTTCACTGTGCTCTTTCCAACTCCACAGGCACTGTCCACTCAACCTGCAAATAGCCACACGCTGATATACATAAATTCAAATAAAATCAGCTTTTAAAAATAAAAGAAAGGCCGGGCATGGTGGTGCACGCCTGTAATCCCAGCACTTGGGAGGCAGAAGCGGGCGGATTTCTGAGTTCGAGGCCAGCCTGGTCTACAGAGTGAGTTCCAGGACAACCAGGACTACACAGAGAAACCCTGTCTCGAAAAACACCCCCCCAAAAAAGTTTATTTATTTAAAAAAAAGTTGCAAATATATAAGTGTAAAGTAGGTAATAATGAAAATATTTGTGCATATTTGATTTAACTATAAAAGCACATTTGAGAGTAGATGGTGTTATCCTTGTTAGCATAGGTAAGGCAATAAAGGTTGTGAAGCACCCAGCTTGTATTCTTTGCATAGGTAGTTGACCCTATCAGTTGTTAATCTGTCCTGTTCACAGTATGAAGAGCATCATTGGTATTGGAGTTGGAGCAGGAGCCTACATCCTCAGCAGGTTTGCAGTAAGTACAAAGTACTTGCCCACAAGCGAGTCCCTATGAGCTGGACAACTAGAGCATGCCCTACCCCATCTGCTGAAGCAACAAAAATCCTCTCTTCCCCACACACCCATCCGAGGGAAGATGGCTTCATCCCATTTGGAGACTGGTTTCCAGGTGCTAGTCAGGTTTCAGGAGGTACTGTCTGTGACTGCTCCATAGCACCTCTCTGCAGTCTTCCCTTCAGACGTGAGGCACTGAGGCATACGCCATCTGCTGACCATGTCCAGTGCTTTAGAAGAAGTGGGGAGTGGGAGTCTCACACGGTTGTCTTTGTCTCTCTCTCTCAGCTCAATCATCCAGAGCTGGTAGAAGGTCTTGTGCTCATTAACATTGACCCGTGTGCTAAAGGCTGGATTGACTGGGCAGCTTCCAAAGTAAGTACTGAGCGGCGGTGTCCGTCTGCTCATTCTCCGGTCCCTTAAGAAATTACCTTTAAATGGTTTAAGGGTAAAAAGAGATGTTTTGTTTTGTTGAGTGTTGAGAACTGAACATGTTATGCAAGTATTCCTAACATCCATCTTTAACGATAGCCCTGCTCAGAAGGTTTTAAGTATGCAGCTTACAAATGTTCACACATGTAATCACCACTCAGCTGGCACATAGAGTCTGCCCTTTCTGACTGATACTCATTCCCTGTTATTCCTCGCTGCTATTGCCTTATTCTGATGGCCTCATCTGTTCTGAAGCTTCATGTAATTGGCACAAGTTCCAGCTTAGAACTCTCACCTCCTAGGAGGCAGTGATGGCACTGCCTTTTCCTTGCAAAGTTTCTTTTAAAATTGTCTGCCCTTCTGATAGGGTTCCTCATTCAAGATTAAAATATTTTAGATATTAGTCTCTTGCTAAATTCTTGTAGCTTAGATATCTTCTCTTAGCCTGGCTTGCATTTTTAGTTGCTTAATAAATAAAATGATTGGATGACTCATTATCTCTAGTGAACGTAGAGAGAGCTCTTCTCTACTGTTCCACTTGTCATATAGATTATTAATGTTTACCACATGGAAAATGAATGAATTTGGTCTCTAAAATATGTGCCACCAGATAAAAATCAAAATACATATGCTAATGACCTATCACATATAAAATCTCCATGCTAAACCAGAGGGAGAGAGAGATCAAGGAAAAGCATGTTCATTGTTTTCAGGTTCCAATGGAAGCAGTCTATTTTCTTATTGAAGTGCAAGTGCTATTTCTATGATTTAATATAAATCTATAGATGTTGAACTTAAGCAATGATGTTTTCCATAAGAGAAAAAGAAATTAAGCTTTCATATCTTGCTATAGCCCTGGCTTTCCTGGAACTCACTCTGTAGACCAGGCTGGCCTCGAACTCAGAAATCTACCTGCCTCTGCCTCCCAAAGTGCTGGGATTAAAGGCGTGCGCCACCACTGCCTGGCTAATCTACCTGCTTTTAAATACTTTGTAATTGCCGTAAGTGTCTTTGTAATTTGCCACTGAAAGAAGTTGCTCCAGAGTACTATGACCCTATTTACCACC
The DNA here is from genome assembly GCA_964023405.1 of Apodemus agrarius. Lineage (NCBI taxonomy): Eukaryota > Metazoa > Chordata > Mammalia > Rodentia > Muridae > Apodemus > Apodemus agrarius. The sequence continues at coordinate 22,674,770 of OZ030008.1, forward strand.
TGTATCGGGGATTTTTATTGACACTCAAACCCATGATATCCAGTTATTTGGTATCTGAGAACTTTGTAGTGATGTAGATTTAAACAAAGGGTTAATAATGATCTTTAAAGAAATTAACACATATCTAATGCTTACTATATAGCAGCCACTGTTCTTTTTTTGTTTGTTTGTTTTTTTGTTTTGTTTGGTTTGGTTTGGTTTGGTTTGGTTTTTCGAGACAGGGTTTCTCTGTGTAGCCCTGGCTGTCCTGGAACTCACTCTGTAGACCAGGCTGGCCTTGAACTCAGAAATCCGCCTGCCTCTGCCTCCCAAGTGCTGGGATTACAGGCGTGCGTCACTGTTCTTAAAGGACTTTTATGGTTAAACTGCTCTTCTGAGGACACCAAGTGAATTTATACATTATTTAAGGCCACATAGCTAGAACTCACCAAGCCAGGATATTTGTGAAAATATTGTAAGACAGAAAGATAGACACAGTATATGTATCAATAATTGAGGGTTAAAAAAATGATAGTAAGAGTAGAATAGTGTATGATCAAAGAATTATCCTCTGCCAGGCAGTGGTGGCGCATGCCTATAATCCCAGCACTCTGGGAGGCAGAGGCAGGCGGATTTCTGAGTTCGAGGCCAGCCTGGTCTACAGAGTGAGTTCCAGGACAGCCAGGGCTATACAGAGATACCCTCTCTCTCAAAAAAAAAAAAAAAAAAAAGAATTCTCCTCATTAAGCCAGCCCTGAGAGGATAGTCTAAGGCAAGGTGGGCATAAGGACAAGTTTATCTAGGCCAGGCTTGGTAGCCACGCTTTTAATCCCAGCACTCTGGGAAGCAGAAATAGGAGGATATCTGTGTAGACCAGCCTGGTCTACAAAGTGAGTTCCATGTCAGCCAAGAAAACCTGTCTTGAAAAACCAAGAAAAAGTAAAAGGAAAACCTATCCAGTGCTAGGCATGGTGGCATCTGCCTTTAATCCCAGTGCTCTGGAGGCAAGGACAGGCTAGCCTGGTCTACTTATCCAATTCCAGACAAATGAAATCCTGCATGTATGTCCTGCCTACCAGCAGACCAGATTCTGAACGGTGTGTCTGTCCTCCCCACATGTATTTCCATGGGGAATATTGCCTTCCCTGGCTTTGAATGGAGTGGAATAACCACGCTGTTGCCAGCGGCTGTAAGGTCCTCCCCACTGTGACTTATGCAAATGTCTGTCTAGCACATGGGTGTACTGACCCCACACTTAGACAGTAACAACCTGGTGACATTCACAGAACTCGTTGGTCTGAGCAGTCCGAATAGGGCAGCCATGAGGTGGGCTGGGTCCTTGCTTTCCTCTTTCGCTGTAGCCTGAGGCTCACTGACAGCCCTGGGGATCTCAGGCCATCTTTCTTCCCTAACTTTTCACCCTGGCCATGGCCCTCCCTCACCCCCTTTCCTGCATCCCCAGCTGCAACTGATCCAAGTCCTCAGTGGGAATCCCATCCAGAACCCAGGCAGAAGCTTAAAGGGGAATTGGCAAGATGAGTTGAGCTGAATTTTTTCTAAAAATAGACAGTCTCCAGATTTACAGATTGCCGCATTTATTAGACTGTGCGATGCATCCTTCTGAAATGGGAAGAATTGGGAGAGAAATGTTCAGAATGTGAGAACGTTCTGTAAATAGAGCTGTTCCTCCCACTCCCTGAAATCAAGATGGCTGAAACTGGAAGGGACCTTATCTTTTGTGTCTTGGATGTCTTGGGCGGGTGTAAGTTCATCTCTACCTTCCATCGACCCAGGGTAAATGCAGAAGTGGCCACAGCAGAGGCCACAGTCCCAGACTGCACACTTCAGAGCACTACCTAACATGTTCCCTAGCACTTTTCTTCAACCTTCCTTCTCCCTCTCCATCCCCTTCCTTCTCTCTCTCCTTTTTTTTTTTTTTTTTTTTTTTTTTTTTTTTTTTGGTTTTTCGAGACAGGGTTTCTCTGTGTAGCTCTGGCTGTCCTGGAACTCACTCTGTAGACCAGGCTGGCCTCGAACTCAGAAATCCGCCTGCCTCTGCCTCCCAAGTGCTGGGATTAAAGGCGTGCGCCACCACGCCCGGCTCTCTCTCTCCTTTTTATTTTCCTTTTTGTCTTTTTCTTTTTGAGATAAGGTCTCCCAAGGTCACTAGGGTTAATCTCCAAGTCCTGCACTGAAATAATCCTTCTACCTTGGCCTTCTGAATTCATAGGTCTGTAGGTGTAACTACAAAATAAGCCTGCTACAATGCCCCTATTTCAAAGTATGCCATACTGCTTTAGAATGGAAATTTAACCTTTTTAAGAGTTCCTATGTTTTTTGTTTTTTGTTTTTTGTTTTTTTTTTTTTTTTCGAGACAGGGTTTTTCTTTGTAGCCCTGGCTGTCCTGGAACTCACTCTGTAGACCAGGCTGGCCTCAAACTCAGAAATCTGACTACCTCTGCCTCCCAAGTGCTGGGATTAAAGGCATGCGCCACCACCGCCGCCCGGCTCCTATGTTTTTTTTTTTAAAAAATACTGTGTCACAAAAATATATGACACTAAGTTGTAGGGTTGGTTTGGTTTGGAAAAATGGTCTCTCTACATAGCCTATGCTGACCAGTAACTTCTATACATCCAGTCTAACCGCAAACTCTGGTCCTCCTGCCCCAGCCTCTCTAATCCTAGAAACTGGGATTACAGTGTTTGCCACCAAGCCCTGCAGTCTCTTTGTTTATTGAGGAATAATGTATCTATAGAAAAGTACACCTTCCTTTAGTGGACAGCCCGGAAAATGCTCACACATGCTAACTGTTAACACGGTTTTTTATCTTTTAGCTCTCAGGCTTGACCACCAACATTGTGGACATAATTTTGGCTCATCACTTTGGGCAGGTAAGCGCCTGTGCAACCAGAAGAGCTGGTTTATTGGTGTGTACAAAAAGCCTTACTGTGCTTCAGGAAAGAAAGAGGAGTGTATGGATGCTGGCGGAGAGCGTGGCCATGCGGTCAGAAGGGCACCTGGGCCTGCAAAGGCCGGGCCTGCGGGAGAGGCTCCTCTCAGCCTCACAGATCTTGGCACTCAGAGACAGACAGAAAGCAGCCTCTCCCCCACCTGTCCTCCGTGAGCAGAATGCCATCTGGGAATGTTTGACAACACCGGTGCCTCACCAGACAGCTTTAGAGCCACCGGGAGGTTCAGGAAAGCCTTCACAGGAACACAAGTTTCAGAGGAAACAGCAAAGAATGCTGAGATGCTGTTGTGAAAGGAGCTTAGAGAGGCCCTCATCCAACCACGGGCTGCTGGACAGTGGCGTCTCCAGCAGGACGGCCGCTGTCCTGGGATGCTTGTGGGTGGGAGATTTGCCTCCAGTCCTGTTTTCTAAGGGAAAGTGAGTGATGGACTGAGCAAGGAGGTGCAGAGCTGTGAGGGCTGGAGTGTGGAGGGCAGTTACAGGGAGGGGCGGAGGCTGCTCAGTCTGCATCCTTAGTCCTCGATACCCCTAAAGGAGAATGCAAGGTCGGGATAGAGCAGGCTCCTACCACCTACTGACTATGTGCATGCCAAGTAGATTTTATTTTATCTACTGTAGGTGGTATAAGCCTGGATCTTCTGAAAGAAAAGCCAGTGCTCTTAACCACTTAGCAATCTCTCCAGCACCTTGGCTTGATTTTAAGAAAGGGAAACCAAAGGCCTGAAACACAATATAATATGCCACCATCATCCACATAGAAAATGACAGGGTCTAGTTCCAAAGTCATAGTCTTTCATTATTTTCTTTTATTTCATTTCATTTTTGCCAATGTCATACATTTTAGAAGAAGGAACTTATTCAGGTTTATTACTCAGAATCTGTGGCACATCCATTTCCTGTTTCTTATGGATAATCACTTTAGGTCTTCTGATTCCCTGCTCTCTGGCCTTTGACAGTGTCTGTCCCAGGATTGGCGTCAAACGTAGATGCTCTTCTCTCAGCCTTCCAAGTGCCGGGATTTTAGTCTGTGTCTTTGTGGGTGACCTCTGTTCATGTCATTTCATGACAAAGGGGACATAACTACATATACTGTGATGCACATACTATAAGTGCATGCCTCTAAACTTTGTTCTATGGGTGGATTCTCTTATATATCCTTAGATATTATTATATAAAATGTCTCCATACAAAGAGAACAAAAAGGTTCTCCTGTCTTCTTCCTGTTCATTAATCCCCCTAAACAAAATTACTCACTGGTCCATTTCCTCTCTGCCTTACCTTTGCCTATTTTTAATTTAAAATAAGTAAAATCATAGGACACACTGTCTGGACCTGGCTTTTTTTGTTCTATCTAACTAACTTTGGTATATTCATTTATCAGTTGGTACCCTGGTTTGATGCAGAATATGGAACTGAGCTATGATGAGGCCTGTAAGTGCTGTTGATGTTAAAAGATATCAGCCATTCAGTGTGTTGGTAACTCTACACACCACGCCATATCCCTCATGAGCACAATGGCTCTGGTCACTGAAAATACAAACCAAATAAGATGAACTTGTTCTGTATCTCAGTTTACTGGTGTTTTCTTCCACTTGTTCTAGGATGAATTACAGGCCAATTTGGACCTCATTCAAACCTACAGACTGCATATTGCTCAAGATATCAATCAAGAAAATCTCCAGCTGTTCCTGGGTTCCTATAATGGGTAGAGTTGTCTCCCGTCCCCTCAGTTAACTGTGTAGTCCAGCTCTAAAATCTGCTTGTCATCCAAGGAAGCAGGGAGAGAAATACTACTGCCGTTGTTGTACAATGGGCTTGCCTATGGTGTTTCACCATTCTAGGATGGATGGGCTCTAAGAAAGATTTTAAAAAGAGCTCCATAGAAGTACACTGTGAGTCCTAAAAATAGTTGCAGTTTCTAGGTTATCTTAAGGGATAAAAGAAACCCAAATTAACATATATTCAGCCAGCATTAGTGGTGCACCCCTTTAATCCTAGCACTTGGGAGGCAGAGGCAGGCGGATTTCTGAGTTCGAGGCCAGCCTGGTCTACAGAGTGAGTTCCAGGACAGCCAGGGCTACACAGAGAAACCCTGTCTCAAAAAATCCAAAAATGTATATGTGTGTGTGTGTGTGTGTGTGTGTGTGTGTGTGTGTGTATCAGAAAAAGCAAGTAATACTGGGGTCCAGAGGACAGCCAAGCACGTGTAGGAAGATAGGGGCGGGGATACTAGGGCTTGATCTTAATGCTTGTCATAAAGCAGGCAGAGTGGCATGTGGATGTAAGTCAACTCCCTTTTCCTTGATTATTTCAAAATTTACTGTCATCTCCCTCCCTGTCCAAGGGTAGGCTGAGCAGAGAGTACTGATTCCTACCCTAGGAATAGTTTTTCCAAAGAAGGAATGTGGTGGGGAAGGCTGCATGAGTCAGCTGTACATTTGCAGAGACACACAGCCAGGAAGGTGCAATGCCAGGATTTAAATCTGGTATGGAGAGCTTTCCTATTTTTAATTGAAATAAAAAAGATAAAAGTCCTGTGCAAAGCTATTATAAGTAAAACTCTCTTCCCACATAAAAGCACGCCTTTCCCTCTTCAAGGGATGTGCTCATTTCTACAGACCACTTAGAAAATTCTGTCAGCCTTGAGGATTTCAGTAATATTACTGCTTGAGCTTTAACGTTCTCCCCCTTTTTAGCATCCCACAAAACCCCTGTTCTTCTTGTTCTGTAGCATGCAGGGTGCCCTGGAAGCAGCTGCTCAGGGCGCAGCTCAGGGCCTTCCTTCCATCCTCAGAGAGGAAAAGACAGTGTTCCTAGACCGGCACACTCTGGGTGACATGTCCAGGAGACACATGAAGGGCCCTGGTTTTCCTGTAAATCATGCTGACACTGCTTTGTTTTTCTAGGCGCAGAGACCTGGAGATTGAAAGACCTATACTGGGCCAAAATGATAACAGATTGAAGACGTTAAAGTAAGTGCCTGTATCCCCACTGATCCATGGTCAGCAGTGTTGTGCTTCCTTGCTGACTTGAGCCCTCTTCTTCCCCTCTGTTCCTAGGTGTTCTACTTTACTGGTTGTGGGGGACAATTCACCTGCTGTGGAGGCTGTGGTAAGTGGTGCTGATGCAGTCCATGGTGTATAGCAGGCACCCTGCTGACACCATAGGCTCGTGACCACACTAGGTCATGCTGTGTCTAATCGCATCTACCAGGCTCTACTGTGACATACTTAGAAAATCAGTTTCCCAGCAGTGTCACCAGGTCTCCTTGGATTGATCGGTGTGGTCCTTGATGGCTCTGTGTGCCACTGTCCACCCCGGCAGTTACTGTCAGATTTTTACACTCAGCCTTCCACTTGGGAAGTTACCATCACAAATCCAGTAGGTGCAGAAGCTACTGAGAGCCCGTAGCCTTTCCTTTGTGTTGACTTAAATAGCATGTTCCATGATTTTTTTTTAAGGTTTAGTTTATCCAAATAAATAAGGCCTTTTCATTTTACTTCCACATTCCCGTTTTTAGAGAGGTGAGGCCTCATCTGAAACAGAGAAAACACTTCTCTGTTCACAGACCCACCTCTCTAGCCAGAGCCCCTTATGCCTCTGATGGTAGGCACTTCAGAGTTAGCTAGCTCCGGGATATCAAGGAGAAAGCCCCACGTGCTGTTGACACCTGGTTGTGCTCACTAATTCAGCGTCATTTTAGGCATCTCCTGCTATCTCTGTTCTGGGATTTAGGAAATGCAAAAACATGTCAGAGACAGTGATCACTGAGGCGGAGCTTTAGCTTCCTCCAAGCCCACCAGAGAACACACACAGCCCCAGTGACTCTGGTTAGTTAAACATGGAGACATAGGACATTATATGAATTACAGAGTAGTGAAAAATGGAAAGCATAGCTTATTATGCAGAGACAGAAGTTGATTTCGTAGAAAATATTCATAGCCTATGTACTATACTCTGAGCACTTTGACTAGAAATCCATTTTAAAATTCTACCTGTAGAATCGTTGCACACAAAGGCTGCGCTTGTTTCCCCCGTCAGCGTTGTCCTTCACACAGAGCAGACTGAGTCTCTGACTGGAGCCTGGCTTCTAGATCATCTCCTGGTTTTAGAGGAGTTTTGTAAGCCTGCCCTTCAGCAATCCCGAGATCCCAAGTTCACCTGGATTGCTGATTCTTGCCTAGGTAACTCGATCCACTCCCTGACGGCTCACTACCTCTTCAGTCCGGCACAGCACACGTGCCACTGCTCTGCTAAAGCACTCAGGTCCTGTCAGCTCAGTCAGCTCCAGGCCTCCCTCTGGGTGTCTGCACTGTCCTGTACACTCGCCACCACAGTGACTCGTGCCCTGCACCGTCCTCCTTTCTCCACCTCTGCACGGCTCCAGACACCCTCCTCTCCTTCTTGTCTGTCTCTGAAAACCCCACTTGGCTTCTGTGTGTCCACTCCACACAGCAGTGACGGGTTTGAACTTATATCATTTCCTTTCTGGCATGTATAGTCACACACATTCCAGATCCCAGCTCTTAGCACAGCTTCTGTGTGCAGACTCTTAGGAGGTGTGAGAAGGAAAACTTGTCTGATTAAGTGATTGAATTTGATTAAAATTGTTTGATTAAAAAGCATTTGATTGCCGGGCGGTGGTGGCACAAGCCTGTAATCCCAGCACTTGGGAGGCAGAGGCAGGTGGATTTCTGAGTTCAAGGCCAGCCTGGTCTACAGAGTGAGTTCCAGGATAGCCAGGGCTACACAGAGAAATCCTGTCTCGAAAAAACAAAAAAACAAAAAAACAAAAAAAAAAAAAAAAAAGCATTTGATGAAAATATTGACCTTTTAGACCTGGAGGTATATGGCTCAGTGATAGGGCATGTATTCAGAGATAATCTTTTCAAACAGTTTTCGTTGAGGACACTTTCATGGATTTAAGGGTCCAAGATCACAAACAAGGAGATGATCCTTGATTTTGATGACCATCACAATGGAACAGTCACAAAGAATTCAGCTTCACACTGGGGAGCCAGAGACCTTGAGTCAGAAGAGTCAGAGGCAGGGGCGTGGCCGCCGTCCACTCCGGGAAGGAGGGGCTGTGCGGGGAAGGGGACACAACTTGGTCCCAGTTGTGCTGGGGAGGTGGAGGAGGAGATCCCAGCGGGGCGGGGCCACAGTCCTATTCACCTCCCTGAGAAGGGAGGTGCCTGCCCAAGTGTCCTAAGGACGTTAGAGTCAGCCTGCTGTTCATTAAAGCCTGAAAATATCAGAAAAGGAAATGAACTCTGAGCCATTAGGCAAGCAAGCATCACACATGACCTAATCTATCTGGGTGTAAGGTCACTAACGTGACTCCAGCAGCTGATAAGATTGTTTTCTTTTTCAGGTTGAATGTAATTCTCGCCTCGACCCTATAAATACAACTTTGCTGAAGGTAGTGTGTTTGCTCTCACAATCGGCCATTGTAATAACTGAGATGTGTTCCAACTCTGTGCTTTAAGCTGCACTGGACCTTCTCTTCTCCCCACTTATGGGTGTTTCTCTCTCTCTCTCTCTCTCTCTCTCTCTCTCTCTCTCTCTCTCTCTCTCTCCTGCCCCCTCCCACCCCCCTCTCTCTGAAAGAATAAGAAAAAATATATTAATTACATTTATATATTTATTGGTAGGCGACAACACATACCAAGGCACACATGGAAGTTAGAACAACTTCCTTCTCTCCTTCCATCATGTGGGTCTTAGGGGGCACTCAGGGTGTCAGGCTCAACTGTGATTCTCTGAGCCATCTCACTAGCCCAGAGATATTTTCTAAATTACTGATATCTTGCCCACTGAAAAAGAAATATGTAGTGAAATATTAGTGCCTTTTTTCCATATGGTTTTAGATCATAATATCAGAGGAGCTGGAGGTCTGGGCATGGTGGTGCATCCCTTTAATCCCAGCGCTCAGGAGGCACAAGTGGATTTTTAGTGAGATTGAGATTAGCTTGAGCTACAAAGAGAGACACTGAAGAAGAAAAAAAAAAAAAAGGCTGGGATGGCGGCCTATATTTATAATTCCAACTCATAGGAAGCTGAGGATGAGGATTGCTATAAGTTTGAAGCCAGCCTGAGCTACATAGTGAGTTCCAGGCTATCCTGGCCTGCAAAACAAACAGGCAAATAAAGATGAGAAGATATCTATAACCCTGTATCTGTTTCCTCCATTTATGTTATAAACATTTTCCCATTCTACTAAAAATTAAACATTATAAAATTACAAGAAATAAAGTAACACTGAGGATGTTTTATATCCTGAGTCCTTTTTGTTTTGTTTTTCAAGATAGGGTATTTTTGTATAGCAGCCTTTGCTGTCCAGGAACTCACTTTGTAGACCAGACTGGCCTTAAACTCAGAGAGAGAGATTCACCTGCCTCTCCTTCTCCAGTGCTGGGATTAAAGACGTGTGCCACCATGCCTGGCCCTTGTTGTATTTAAAAAAAAATGTCTAAGCATGTCTTAGTGATAAAGGGTACAGTGTTTCTCTTAGGCCAGCTTATGTTTGTTAGACATTTCTAGATTATCAAGCGTATCATAAGTGTCCTCCAGACAGCAGTTCCAGCTGATCATTGTCCAGACAGAGCTCTGCTCATGTGTTTGGGGACTGGCCTGCTGGCCTGCTGCCCCGGCTCCGTCTCCGTCCACGGCTCCTGCCCTTCCTCTCTCAGGTGTGTGTCCATGGAAGCCCCGTTGCCAACAGCAACATGTAGCTCTCAGAGCACACACAGGCTTCGTGCTCTGGACTGCAGCTGATCGATGGGCTTCTCTAAAATATGGATTAAAACGTTTATGGCTTCAAATTTGATTTTTACTAATTTGGTGGTACAAAAAAAAAAAAAAAAAGGACTTGGGAGATAAAAAAAAAAATCAGGAGTTGAGGTTCATTCTCAGCTGAATGGCAAGTTCAGGCTGCATAAGACCCGGTCTCACAAAACACTGACCCACCTAGAAGGCTCAGCAAGTAAAGGCACTCACCGCCAAGCCTGGCACCCTGAGTCAGTGGCGGAAGAGAATTGATTCTCACTAGTTACCATCTTTGATCTCTCTCTCTCTCACACACACACATACACACAGACACAGACACACACAGAGACACACAGAGACACACACATACACCAGGCATGACATGCATACACACACACAAAATAAATAAATGCAACTTTTAAAATTTAATAAAAACTGATGGGGGCTTGAGAAAAGGCTCTTTGATTAAAAGTGCATACTACTCTTGAAGGGAACCACCCACATGGGCGTGGCGTGGAGCCCTCCACTGAAGCCTGAGTATGTGACCAGTGCCCACACCACTGAAGATGATCACTTCCTCCTTCACCCCCCCTCCCTGCTTTTAACCTCCCTCGGCAGGGTAGGGTCTTATAACCCCTTCTCTTCCTCATCTTCCTTCTCCTCCTCTTCTACTTCTTTTTCTCCTTCTTTTAAAGAAGAAAAATATATGGTCATGGCTTGCCTGGAACTCACTATGTATGTAACCTGGACTGGCCTTACCCCAGATGCCAAAAGGCTTCTGTTAGAGGCATGTGCAGCAGTGTCTTACTTCTAACCAGTTTTTAGCCTCTAAATTTTACAAAAGTCCCAGGCCACACTAGTTTGTTCCATTTTATATTTGTCAGGTTAAGTGGTTGTTTCTCAGGCTTGTTTTTCTCAAATTGTTCCTCCTTAAGCTCAAATTCTAATGCCTTTTGTGACAGTCTTCTGTCTTAAATAATGGCTCCCATTTTAATAAGATTTTAATTCCATCAATGAAACAAGGGATATACATATATACATATATGTATATATATATACCTTTAAATAATTATTTTATGTGTATGAGTATTTTGTCTGCAAGTGTGTGTGTGTGTGTGTGTGTGTGTGTGTGTGTGTGTGTGTACACCATTTGTTTGACTGGACTGGTGCTATCCAAAGAGGTCAGAAAAAGAAAAAGGTGTCAGATCCCCTAGATCTGGAGTTGCTGAGTGTGTGAGCTGCCACATGGGTGCCGGGGCTCATGTGCTCTAACTGCTAAGCCATCTCTAGACCTTTAAACAGAGGCAAGTCAGCAGACTAGCCCCTCTCTGAGGTCAGGTCACACCATCTGAAAGGAGGATGTTGGCTTCTGTCTGGCCAGCATGCACTGGGGACACCTCTCCACTGAGTTAGAAATGCCAGTTCTCTGCCCTCATTGCACACCTATTCAGTCAGAATCCCCGAAATAGTATCCACGAATGAGGATTTAACGGGATTCCAGTGCCCACTAGCAAAGCTCCGAGACCACCCAATGAAAACCCTTCAAAAGAGAAGAGCAGCATCCCAAGATCCAGCGGGGTAAGGTGAGGAGGGGCTGGACAGCTCTCCCCTCCTGATGGCACCATACCCTTTGTCATAGAGTAAGGACAAAAAGAGATGAGGGGACTAGGAAGCAGACATGGTGACACAGGCCTGTGCCCAGCTACTCGGGCTAAAGTGAAGGACTGGGCAATTAGCTGCTTTGGGTACAGGCAGAGCCAGCATGAATGGTGTGGATGGCAACACTGTCAGCCCAACCAGGGCCCTGACAACCAGGCCTGAGCATCCTGCGCATGGACAGCCTGAGTGTCTCTCTCAGGTGGCCAGCGCCAAGGCATAGAGTGCACCGAAGTGATCCAAAGGTGATGCAGTTAAGCATCAAGCAGCCTACCGTTACGTCCATCAAGGAGCGTGCCCTTCTGACGTGGGATGGTGAGGGCCCCCCTCAGCGGAAGTCCACTGACTTAGATGTTCTTCCTCTTCTAGATGGCAGACTGTGGAGGACTGCCCCAAGTAGTTCAGGTAAGGAGGTGTCCGTTATAATTACACAGTTACACACACACACACACACACACACACACACACACACTCACACATTGCTACCTCTCTACCTGTGCAAAAATTAATGCCATCTTTGTCCCCACAGCCTGGGAAGCTCACCGAGGCCTTCAAGTACTTTTTGCAGGGAATGGGCTACAGTGAGTAGTATATATTTTCTATTTATTATAAATTTAGGCAATAGGATAAGTTTTCATCTTAGAGGGTGCAGTTCTCAGGACATGACCCACGTGCTAGTCAGCCTTAGGTAGAGAACCACAGAGCACAGCGGCCCTCCGTCCTCGTCCTCCTGTGCGCCGGTTTAAGTTAGGCTGACAGCTGAATGTCCTAAGACTGATTTTGTTAGTTTGTTTTCTTTTCCTTTGTTCTTTGAGACAGGGTTTCTCTGTGTAGCCCCAGGTGTCCTGGAACTCACTCTGTAGACCAGGCTGGCCTGGAACTCAGAGATCAACCTGCCTCTAGCTCCCAAGTGCTGGGATTAAAGGCGTGCGCCACCACACTTGTCTTTAGAAAGTGACACTGAGTACGCTGCGGCTCGAGAGTGTCGAGCATGCTCCTAGGGCAGCCAGTCCACAGCAGAGCCATGGCTGGACCTTCAAGCCTGACTCCAGGCTCCCATCGTCACCGTGAAGCTTTGGCTGCCGTCCCATGAGTCGGAGCTTGTGGTGCATCTGTACCTGATGCATGTACTCCTTGCCCACAGAAACAAAGGAGAAACTCCAGGAGGAAGGAATAGCGTCATTAGTAAATCTGTTCTGCCACAGATGAGCTGGCAGTGTGTGTCCACACATGTGTGTATGTCATGTGCTGCTGTGTCGGGCTCTTACCTCTCAGACCCCTGAGCTTTCTCATCTGTCACAGAAATGTACACTTCTCGGGGGTTTTAACCCCAGTACAGAACTCTGCCTCACAGGCAGTTTTTCCATCGTTGTCCATTGGATGGTGACCATTGATGAGCTGCCGCAGAAGTTGGGCCTGGATTTGGAACTGTAGCTGACAGGAAGACCGTGTGTGTCTTGTCTAGAGTGGCTATGTCGTCCCGTCTGTGAGCTGCTACCAACCGAGCCCACACCCAGCCCTCTGGCTCGTGAGGAGGAGGAATCCCCTCCTTGCCTGTTCTCATCCTTTCCCAAAGATACCCAACAAGGAAGCTGGGTCCCGATCCAGGCTAGGGAGACTGTAGACTGAGGGTGGAATAGGTTCCCTGGTCTGTTTAGAGACATGACTTTAAAGTGCTTACATCAGGCTCTTCTCTGGGACCTGGAAAGAAACGTTCATCCCCGGCCAAATATCCCGTTAGCATTGTCTAGGCAGCCAAGGTTGTCACTTAGCCCGCGTGGGTCACTAACCTGCCTTTTCCTGTGTCCATCCTGCTTCCAGTCCCGTATGTGCAGCTCAGTCACCTCAGCAGCGAGTCAGGTACCTCCTTGTGCTGGCCCTGCCCGCCTCCCAACTACGCTCTTCCTGCTGCATTGGCTGCCTGCAGCATGTCCGCCGTTTCCCTGTGCAGTGAGAGCCCGATAGAACAGGGCTCGGTGTGTTCTAAGACTTTACCCTACAGAGCAGGCCTGGTTCCTGTAAGAAAAGAGGGTTCCGTCGACCTGCCCAGGCGGCCTCTCACCCTCAGCTAGGGTGACAGCCTCAGCAAAAGCTCAGCAGGGCCCTCTTTCATGGCCCCCACAAATACCTGTTCGCTTATCCTAGACAGGAGCCCTAGACAGGTATCAAAACGGGACTGCATCCTTGACCCTAGGTAGAACAGCATCTGTGAGCAGAGGGCACCACAGATATGGCATCCTTTGATCCCAGTAATGAACAGACAGAAGAGAAACGACTGGTGATCCAGAATAAGAGGTAGTGAGTCATTCCGATAAGGCCCTGTACAGGTCGTGCTAATGCCGAGAGGACCTTACAGTCAACGTAGTAAAAGCAAAAAAGGAGCCTAAATTAAACACCCCCAGAGTCACCCCCCTCTCAATCCCTGAACCCAACAGCCTGTACCTCATCCCTGTGTAGAGATCAGCTCCAAAACACCTCCTGTTCCTCCGCCCTCCGTGTCTCCTCCCAGAGGGCAGCAGTAGCCTGTGGACACGGATGGTAGTCTTGTTGTATCGGGCTTGCACTGTGTTTGTGAAATACCTTCCTACTTGTGTGGTTTGTTGTTCTTTCCTTGATTTAGTCTTGCATGCACTGCAGGTTTTGGTGACCAGTATCTGTCCCCAAAGCCCCCTTCCTAATCACTGTATGAATGGCGTGGGCACAGCTAAGAGGCTTTACTCTGTAAGGTTTCCCATCCTACTCTGAAGGAGACTCTGAGGAGAAGCCAGATGCAGGGGATCAAAGCAGCCTTGCATACAGTCGCTCACCTCCAGCAAACAGTGCAAAGTGGGTAGGGGTCTTATATCATCCTGGGCACCGTCTTAGGTGGGCTGGGAAAGGTAAAGTCTTTGCTGCACCTTGTAGAGTGTCTGCTTCACCAGGCTCCTCCTCCTGACCGCGTGCTCCTTTGTTACAGTACCATCTGCCAGCATGACCCGGCTCGCCCGATCACGGACCCACTCCACCTCAAGTAGCATTGGCTCTGGAGAAAGTCCCTTTAGCAGGTCTGTGACCAGCACTCAGTCAGATGGAACTCAAGAATCCTGTGAGTCCCCTGATGTCCTGGACAGACACCAGACCATGGAAGTGTCTTGCTAAGCAGATGCTCTTCCCCTGGACCATGCAAGTCCCTCCTCCTCCTTGAAGTGACCACTCCGTAATAGAACATTTCATTCCGTCAGCGGGCCCCCACTTCCTTTCACTCACGCATGGCCACAGCATCTCTCTCTAGTAGCCGGGATGTCATTCTCTCCACCCTTTCTGTGTGTACCAGAGCCACACCCATGCCATTACTGTAACATTCCGACATCTCCATCTGACCTGATCTGCATATCTTCTCTTGCCAGCCTTTCCCTATGCTCCCTCAAATATGTATCTGACGAGATTCTTTAATTCCCAACTCCATGTGTGTGCGAGCACGCGTGTCTGTGTCTGTGTGTGCATAGTTCTGTGATTTTAGACATGCTTTCTTGTAGTTCTTCTGCAAAGGGACTTTTTTGAATCCTCAGTGGCATTTTTTTAAGGGAAATGTGCAGAGTGGATATCTGGGTGGGTTGGGCCACAAGATTGGATTTTGGTTTCACTTGGACAACAAACAGTATTTGCAGAGTGACTTCAGGAGAGAGCAGGTCAGAGGACTATGTGAGACTGTGGTTACTGTGTGGGCCATCGATTGGCTTGACCAGTAGAAGGGATAACTATTACACAGGTAGGCAGGCAGGGTGGCATCACCTCCCTGTCCACGTGGATCCATACCTGTCGTTGTGTAAATCAGAGGGATGGATCTGAAGCCTGCGAATGATGTCTGGTACACCGTGGAGTTTTCTACAGAGAAGTGGCCCAAGCTCTAGATTAGCCAAGAAAGCTGGAAAACAGAGCGCCAGGCTTCGCTCTGCAGAGAAAGTGCTGTCCCTGTAGCATCTGACTCCACTTACAGACACCCACGCATCTGCAGGAAGCGCTCCTGGTCTGATGGAGAGCGATTCTCCATCCCCCAGTCCCAGGAAACAGAGTGATATTTAAAAATGCCATTGATGATGGGGGTCTTTCTGGGGAAGAGGAGGGACCATTGGCACACCATCACGATAAATAAGTGGAGCCTAGGTGTCAGAAGACATAATGGAAGCCAAGTCACCTTGAAGGTGACTTTCTGAGAAAGTCTTAAGTATGTAATGTCCCTTTATAGGAGGGAAGGGGAAAATCTCAGGGCAGTTCTGTCCAGGTAGAAATACTTTCGGCCCCCTGTCTGTTGTCAGTGAGGGGTCATACCAACCAGAGAGACCCTCTGGGAAGAAGCTGCCACACACAGGGACTCCAGAAGGATCCAGATGTGAGCCCAGCCAGGGTCAAATGGTTTCCAATCTGAAGAAAACGTTTTCACACACTCCTTGCTTTCTGCTAAGTTAAGAAAGGTGTCACTCTGCCAGAGTGTGACTTTTTACAGATTAAATAAAGCTGTATATGTCTCATTGTTACCTGGCTGCTGGTGTTATTTCTCCAAAGTGACTCTCCAAGGCTTGGGGTGGGTTTCTATGTATGACTGGTTCTAGACTGTGCATTTTCTTACCTATGATTGCTTATCTCATTCATTGACTCTTAGAAGAGGGAAGAATGGACACTTTAGAATAAATAACGTGTTTGAGATCTTACAGCCAGTAAGGGGAGACGTGCTGAATTCCCTCTACGTGACATGTCTGGCTCCCTTCAAAACTCCCAAGAAGCTGGATCGTGCTGCCTTTGAAGAGAAGCTAGAGCCCCGGGAAGCTAGGCCATTTCTTACGCCCCAACATCTCTGGAACTCCTGGTCCAACTGCCATGCAATAATTTATAACCACTTTCCTGGGTTCCTCTTAAGATAGCAGGCTATAATTCTGTAAAAGCTGCTGTACTCCATCTCTGAGGAATAGTTTGACGAGGTCATATCTCGTATAGGGTAGAAAGAATGGTGCACTCTGAGAACGGAAGTGGGCTGTGCTTCTCTCAGGAATGAAGGGTTCAGGAGGGAGCTGGTGGCTGTAACGGGTTTCTAAGGTTCCAGAGAGACATCGTCTGCTCTCCCCATCCGGTTGCTCCTCTAGACTTGCATCCTCCCATCCAGGATGCCCTCGCATACCTGCTGCTCCTTCTGGACTACCCACTCGCCACACGGACTGTTGGCCCTGGACCACAGTCTTCTAACATGACTGACAAGAGAACTCTGGATTATCCTCCAAAGCCACTACCAGCTGCTGCATCTACAGTTGCTTTCTCAGTTGGAAAAAGGAGTGGAGCTAGGAACAGATATGAGTGGGCCCGTTGGGTCAGTTCCAAGTTGTAAAACAAAACAAAAAAGCCCACAAAATCCCAAGAGACAAGATGGCCGTCCTAGCTCTGCACGGCCTCACCTGCTGCCTGAGCAGCGGGCAGCTCATCCTCCACACGAGGTCATCGCAGTGAACATGGGATTAGAGAGAAGCAGAGCAGCCCGGGTACTGTGCCGTCTCTGCCGCCTCTCTCCAGCACTCTGCCCACCCTCTCTCCGGGACAGCACAGACAGTGCCTAAGCCCGGAGGGCGCTGCTCACAGATGTGTGCATCTTCCCCAGTGGGTACCATGCCTTGGCCAGACCAGGAAGAGAATGTTACAGAGTCCTGGAGAGGTGTCCAGCAAAGAGCAGGTTCCCTGTGGCCCAAGGGTCCTGAAGGTTGTGGTCTTGCTGAACTAGAGCAAGGAAGTTGGTCCCCTCCAATGCTCCCTCTGGTCCCGTGGAGTGAGTCAGTATTAGGACCCTTCGTCAAAGGAGACACCCCAAGCAGCACGCTGTGTCTGAGTTCGTCCCCCCTGCTACCCATGGCAGGCATAAAGCCAAGCACTCAGCCTGAACCTCACACTCAGGGCAGCTCAAATGGAAGAGTTGCCCGGGCAGCGAGCAAATGCCAGTGCCCAGGAGGTGGCAGAACCACCACCCTCCCCAAAGCCTGAAAAGAAGGGGCTGCCCAGAGCCAATCCTGGGGCACCAGCCTGTTGGTGTTTGTCCTAGACAGGGTTTCTATTCCTGCACGAAACATCATGACCAAGAAGCAAGTTGGGGTGGAAAGGGTTTATTCAGCTTACACATCCACATTGCTGTTCATCACCAAAGGAAATCAGGACAGGAACTCACACAAGGTAGGAACTTGGAGGTAGGAGCTAATACAGAGGCCCTGGAGAGATGCTGCTTACTGGGTTGCTTTCCCATGGCTTTCTCAGCTTGCTTTCTTATAGAACCCAGGAACGCAGCAGGAAAAAGATGGAAATCAAATTTAAAAACGCTTTAATTGCATACTGGAATAAAGCTTATATTAGGGACGTTGCAAATTAGCTTTCGAAGAGAATGTACCATGAGGGTTGCTAGCCAGATGATCTTTAATCCAAAATAAAAACAATTTAAAAAAAAAGTTAAGTGTCAGCAAAATATCAGATGGTGAGTTGACACAGTTGTTTTAGGATGGTGAAAATTTTGTCAGATGCCAATTCTGATGCAGGGTATATGTTAGTGTGTGTATAAAACCCTTAAAATGCTTATATTATCAACATGATCATTCTGTGATACATTTTCTCCTTAACATAGCTTGTACACAAGCTTTTATATGAATACATATCAAGAAATAATGTCTTGTTAAAATACAATAAGCTATAGCATTATTCCTCTAAACAGCCCAAGAATCATAAGAATTTTAACATAATTGTCAGTAAAGATCTTGTGAATACAGGGGAAAAAAAAAAAAGAACCCAGGACTACCAGCCCAGGGATAGCACTGCCCACAATGGGATGGGCCCTCCCTCCTTGATCATTGAGAAAATTCCTCACAGCTGGATCTCATGGAGGCATCCCCTCACGGGTGGCTCCTTTCTCGGTGATAACTCCAACTTGTGTCAAGTTAACATATAAAACCAGCCAGTACAGTGTTCCTTAAGTCTGTGCTGTGGACACTGAGCTCCTGCACAGAGGCAGCAGAGACAAATGCTGTTTCTCCAGATGATGACACAGGATGATGATGACAGGTCCAGGTCGGGGAGAGGGCAAGCACAGAGTTGTTGTCATCCCTGCAGGGCTATGTCTCTATTCAGTGGGGACAATTCCAGGACACGGATGTCATCCTGTGGCATTAATGAGCAACTCCCTCATCCAGGCAACGTGTGTCTCTAGGGTAAGGAAGGCACCCACTGTGCCCTCATGCTCCTCTGTGAGCTGCCCCTGCCAACTGTGAACCCTGGCAGTGCCTGGCTAGCTGAATGGAACCACACAGGTAAAATTACATCTTGTCCTGCTGAAAGCAATGAGACTGTCTGAAAAGGATTAGAGAACCCAGCCCCCTCCCTGAAACACTTACCATAATGTTGGAAAAGCAGCATTATCTGAGGCGCTGTTCATATATGTGTAGAGCCTTTTGTGGGCTTCACTGGATGTTGAGAACAGGAGCATGAGATTGTGGGGTAATGACAGATGAAACAAATATTCAAACTGGGATTGTTTCACAAGGTTCACTTAAGCCCCAGAAGTTTGGAGACAGCCTGGGGAACAGAATCTTCAGTTCATAGTGTCATTTAAAAAGAAAAGAATAGGCCGGGCGTTGGTGGCGCACGCCTTTAATCCCAGCACTTGGGAGGCAGAGGCAGGCGGATTTCTGAGTTCGAGGCCAGCCTGGTCTTCAGAGTGAGCTCCAGGACAGCCAGGACTACACAGAGAAACCCTGTCTCGAAAAACCAAAAAAAAAAAAAAAGAATATTTGAAAACTTCTAAGAAATTAGTATGTAATTAAAAACATGGAAGGAACCCAACAAAGCAATTGAAGAAGGAAGGGTTCCTTGCATATCACAAAGATATGCAAGACCAGGAAGGAAGTGTGGTCCCAGGGCTGGCTTTCCTGGGCACTATCTATCAAAACCAAATGTTGGGTGTGGCTATCCCCACTTCTCAGATTAGGAAAGGGAACACAGAGAAGGGAAGAGACCAGTCAGTTCCTCAGAGCCTTGTCCCTCCGTCCCACTATGTCACATAGACTGACAGACTCCCAGCAATCTTACTCTGCTTTTGGCATTCTTAATTGTATTCAGTGTCCCTTCTGTATGTGATTCCCATCCCAAGCCCTCTTGGTTCTCCCTTGGCCCATCTCTAACCCTAGCCATGGTTCCTGGCATGCCCAGAGAGACCTCAGTGTCTTCTGTGGAATCATCAGGCGCTGCCAAAGCATAACTAGTCTATTTAAATGTAGACCCCAGCTACCTAAGGAATGGCCAACAACCCCTATACAGCCACCAGAATTTAAAGGAGGATCACATCAGCAAAGGCTGAAGAGTCCTGGGAAGTTCCCTGAGAAAGGGCGGGGTCCAGACAGACTCAAAGAGAATGGAAAATGCAGGCTAACCCATGGAAGGGACATACACATACACACACACACACACACACACACACACACACACACAAACCTACAAAGCTCCTATACAGAAGTATCAGAGACCAGCAGTGTTCTTCAGAATGGAGCAAAGCCAAAGCCACAGCCTAGGAAAGACTAATACAAAACAAACTACCTACAGCCTGCTGGCCATCTCTGCCTGTGAAGAAAGGGCTGGGACTTGAACCTGACAGGATTCACTCCTGGTGTTGATCAAGTGTCCGGATCCTAGCTGGGATCTATGGGCTGTGTCCCCTTAGTAGCTGTCTTTTCTGGTTTCTTTTGGCAGTGTGCTTCTGAGAGTCTGCTGAGGAATGATGGGAAGAATGCCCAGCAGAGGGAAAAGCCTGTCCAGCCCAAGCTCCAGTACCTCTGGTCTGGGCCAGGGACTGACAAGCGGGTAGGTCATATCTGTGGGATCATCAGGCGCTTCCAAAGCATCACGAGTCTATTTAAACCTAGATCTCACTACCTCTGGGACTTTGGCCAACAACCCCTATACAGCCCCAAGTTTCAGTGAGAGACTAAGAATAAGTACCCTTCCCTGTGAGCCAGACAAAGGCTCTTGGCTTCTGTTGAGCTTATAGTAGTGGTAAGAACATCCAAGAAGGAGAAAGAAGAGTAAATATGAGGGGCTGGGCAAGGAATTGAGCGGTGATTAGCACCCAAGAAGCCATGGGTTCCTTCTCCAGCCCGCACACATAAAATGCTTCATTCATCAGTCACACTGTCTACAGTCTAAGCGTTCAGTGGCCTCATGGACTGAGTGGCTCCCTTATTTATAGCATAGAAATAGGTTATTTATGGTTTGTTGCAGAAAGCTGTCTACCTAAGAGGTGTTGTGAAATACTTGACACAAAATCAGTTTTCCTGGTGTACATGTGTGTCTGGTTTATTTTAATTATGGGGGGATGCACATAAATATACATATTTATAGATGCTAGCATATTGGATCCCTGTAGCTGGAGTTATAGGCACTTATAAGTCATCTGACATGGGTGCTAGGAACTAAAGTTGGTGCTCTGCAAGAGTAGTGAGAGCACTTAGCCTTGGAGACATCTCTCCAGTCCCTTGCTTCATATGCATGCATACATACATACATACATACATACATACATACTCCTGCTATTTAGTCTAGGCTGGTCTGGAACTTGCTGTTACAGACTAACTTGCTTTGAACTCACAATCCTTTTGCATCAGACTTCAGCACTTGTGTAGGTTTAGGTTCTAGGTTCTCTTGGCTAAAAAAAAATGTAGCTCATATTTGTGGTAAGTACTTTGATCATATTCATTCTCCATTAGCCCCCTACCCCCTTGTTCTTGGTTTTTCATGGTAGGATTTCTGTAGCCCTGGCTGTCCTGGAATTTGTTCTGTAGACCAGGCTGGTCTTGAACTCACAGAGGTCTGCCTGCCTCTGCCTCACAAGTGCTGGGATTAAAGGTGTGCACCACCACCACCTGGCTCCATTACTTCTCTTCACCTCTCCAATCCTCCCTCTTCCTTTCTATTTTCATATCAGTGTGTATATGTGTGTGTGTGCGCACACATGCGTGTTTTCTCACTTGTGCACAGTGGTGTGAGGACACCCCAGTCCTTACAGTGCAGCAGATGGCCCTGGGGGTTGTGGAGCAGGGGCCACCGAACATGGAGGCACACACACACACACACACACATTACACACACACACACATCCACTGAGTGTACATGATACTTTTTCTTCTTCCATTTATTTGTCAATGGACACGTAGGCTGATTCTAAAGTTTGACTCTCAGCTGGGTGGTGGTGGTGGCACACGCCTGTAATCCCAGCACTCTGGGAGGCAGAGGCAGGCGGATTTCTGAGTTCGAGGCCAGCCTGGTCTACAGAATGAGTTCCAGGACAGCCAAGGCTATACAGAGAAACCCTGTCTCCGAAAAAAAAAAAATCCATAAACCAAAATAAATAAATAAATAAATAAATAAAAAATAAATAAAGTTTGACTCTCATGAAAGTGGTAAAACAAGTAGAGATGTGCAGGTTTGCCGCAGTTTATTGACTTGAATCTCCTCAGGTGTATATGAAGGAGAATAAGAAGAATTTTCTAGGGGGCTGGAGAGAAGGCTCGGCGGTTAAGAGCACTGACTGTTCTTCCAGAGGTCCTGAGTTCAAGTCCCAGCAACCACGTGGTGGCTCACAACCATCTGTAATGGGATCCGATGCTCTCTTCTGGTATGTCTGAAGACAGTGACAGTGTATTCACATACATAAAATAAATAAATCTTACAAAAGAATAATTTCCTAAGATATCCCCAAGCAAAAGTCCCAGCATTTAAGGTAACTGCATAAACAAATTATCTTAGAAATTACAATATTTTTATGTCAAAACTATTGGCTTAGCTCTTTTTTTTTTTTTTTTTTTTTTTTGGTTGTTCAAGACAGGGTTACTCTGTATAGTCCTGGCTGTCCTGGAACTCACTTTGTAGACCAGGCTGGTCTCGAACTCAGAAATCCACCTGCCTCTGCCTCCCAAGTGCTGGGATTAAAGGCGTGCGCCACCAACGCCCGGCAGGTCTAGTTCTTATTATCCAAAACAGCACATAAATGCTTGCTTTTTTTAAAAAATAAAAATTACTGTTTTTTAGAATTTGCAAATAAAAATATCACATATATTAATATAACCACTCAAACAAGCCCTGTCCACCTCAGTGAGCTCCTGCACAGTTAGTGCTAGAGCCATAGAGCGTCACTCTGGATTTTATACTTTCACTCAAAATTACATTTTATGCAGGTCCACATACACAAAAGGGAAAAATCCATGCTACAGTTAAAAGTAGAAAAAAAAATCAACTTTTTCATGACTTGTATCCATTACCTGCATCTTGTCCTTCCTCACCTTGTAATAATACCCTTCCCTAATCTCCT